>OZ026624.1:95846204-95981204 GCA_964020975.1 Hermodice carunculata | reverse complement strand
ATCTTGTTACCAGTCCAGCATGCTTAATTTTTTATGGATCTTCATGAAATTTAGTGGGATTGCTGAAAAGATCAAAATCTCAGTTGGTTTTGATACAGTGGTACCTGCTATTTAAGACCGCCCCTACTGTCAACAAAAAGTGGTCTCATACTGCAGGTGGTCTTAAATTGGAGGTATATTTAACAAGGAAATACAGCAAAGGGTCTTGGAAAGCAGTCTTAAAAAGACATGTAGTCTTAAATTGGAGGTGGTCTTTAGAGCAGGTACCACTGTACTAATGGTGCAAACTGTAATTTGACAGATACTACGAGTTAAAATATCTTGAAAGATACAAAATTCCATATCTCAAAAAAAGATTGAATTAGATAAGCCAAATTTATGGAATATATAGATCATGTCCAATGCTAATATATTATGTAAGATCAGTGACCTTGACCCATTTTTGTAAGGTCGCTAGACCTGTTAAGTTGGAACAGGTGATTTTGTAATGGTAGGGTAATGTTTGGATGTCAGTGGCAATGAGAGTTGAGTCTCTAGATCAAAATTGCACTTGAGTACGTTGTATGTAAAACTCGACTTGGTGACTTATGTTATTGGTCACCATCACTCAATGATTGTGTGGCCTTGACCTATTTTTAAGGTCATTAAGCACTTAAGAAAAGGACATTTAATTCAGTATCTTGATAAAGAATAAGGCAAATAATGCCAAATATACCACAAATGTGTATCATGTGGAAGTTTGATATTGCATGATATGGCTAGTAACCTTGATTAATTTTTCAAGTGTGTGGATTGAATACATGTCAGAAAATAATATTTTGGTGATGGTGGTCAGCAGATCATTAGGCCCATGGGCCTCTTGTTTTTTGTGTCATCAACAATTTATGAATAAATTTCAATGCAGCATTCTGTTAATGTTAACACTTGTGCAGTGTTTCAGGGCATAAAGATTGAAGCATTTTATGCTAATTACATTCACATGTAAGTGAGCTTTAATATACCGTGTGTGTGTGTGTTTGTATACACACACACACGGTATATTAAATATATATATATATATATATATATATATATATATATATATATATATATATATATATATATATATATATATATATATATATATATATAATATCAATCAGTGTATAGAGTATTCCACAGGTGAACATATTCTTTGATAAAAAGGTCCCTGTATACTAACAGATGCATGTTTCATTCTTCCTTCCCAGGATTCTCTTGGTGGTAATGCCAAGACCTACATGATAGCATGTGTCCATCCAGGCACAAAGTAAGAACCTTTTTCTTATTTCTGTCTGTGACTCTGATCACTCATATGACTCCACAGGGTTAGGTGGACTTGAGTGTGCTTTCTTGTGCTAGGTTCATCTCCTAATCTGTTATGTAATGATAAAGAGGATGAAAGCCGAATCTGTAAACACCTCAAAGAGGCATAATCTTAACCATATAGTATTGCTGTAAATCGCTTTAATTTTGCTGTATTCTTATTTTCGCTTATTTCGCTGATGATGCAAAACCTTGAAAATAAAAACACAGTGAAATAGTATTTTAATATTGTTCAAATGGGAATTATGTTCAAGACAGTGAAATTAGAACTACAGTAAGATGTCAAAAATACAAAAACCGTGAAAATTTATTTACGTGAAAATAAACCAATTTACAGTATGTCTTCTCTTTTAAACTTGACTATGCAGACCAGTAAAACTTAACCCCCTTCATGCCAATCCTCGTCCAGTGTTCTGTCTGCTGTAGCATATTCTCAGTGTCAACAGGACTTTTAAACCTTTGTATGGACATTAGATTAAATACCAAATAAGCTGTGAAAATGCTCAAATATAAAAAATACCAGATTTCATGGCTGTAATGATTCATTTGAATTTTCAGTGTACCTATTTTATTCAGCCACAAATTGTATCCATTGTTCCCCACTGTGAAAGCTGATAGTGGGTTGTATTTGCCTTCAAACCAACCTTACTTCATTGTATCAATATGATAAACCAATAAATATCCTTGGTAAAAGGTAAAATTGTATAAAGTGTGATCAAAGTTGAAAGCAATTTGATTGGTCGCAGTCACAGTGTCATTGTGTGCCGTCACAGCGTCATTGTGTGTCATCACTGTGTCATCACAGTCTCATTGTGTGCCGTCACAGTGTCATTGAGTGTCATCACAGTGTCATCGTGTGCCGTCCAGCATCATTGTGTGTCATCACAGTGTCATTGTGTGCCATCACAGTGTCATTGTGTGCTATCACAGTGATGCCATTGTGTGTCATCACAGTGTCATTGTGTGCCATCACAGTGTCATTGTGTGCTATCACAGTGATGCCATTGTGTGTCATCACAGTGTCATTGTGTGCTGTCACAGTGTCATTGTGTGCCGTCCAGCGTCATTGTGTGTCATTACAGCGTCATTGTGTGTCATCACAGTGTCATTGTGTGCCATCACAGTGTCATTGCATGCTGTCACAGTGTCATTGTGTGCCGTCACAGTGTCATTGTGTGCCGTCAAAGTGTTATTGTGTGCTATCACAGTGATGTCATTGTGTGCCATTACAGTGTCATTGTGTGCCTCATAGTGTCATTGTGTGCCACCTGTTGTCATCAAGTAACATGTAATTTTACTCTGCCTTACGTACCATAAAAAGGCCACTTTACCAATGTGAAAATATGCGGTGTACAATAATGGCCAGGGTACAGATGATGCTTTTAGCTGTTGCTGGAAGCTGAATTCTGTGCATATATGATCAATAAGTGCGTGTCTGGTAATGAGGGATCTTGCCTCTTGAGCAGTCTTTGCAGTCAAATAATAACAAATACAGGACTGTCATGACAGGGAACGTTGACACAGATGGACTGCAGCAGTCTGGCAAAGGCCTCCTCCTGCTCAATATATATCAATTGTACACAAATGCCTTTGTTAGCAAAGTATGAGGGTAAAGATATGGGAAAGGTTGTGATCCGTAGTAGTAAATTTCATGGAGTGCTGAGTACTTAACTGTACAATTGAACACCTATCCTGAGTATTTTCAGTGTTGACTTCTCGGGACAACTTTTGTAACTAAGCACAAGTTAGAAGTCTGTTCTTGGAAAATAGAAAACAAGAACAAAAACATCTTAGCTTGTTGTGTCATATCAAATATTCTTGAATTACTTGTATGTTGTCATTATTTTCTGTGTATTGTTTAAAAATACCTTTAAAGACCATTATGTTTCTTCTTTCTGCCTGGTCTATATCAGCATTAAGTTTACCAAACATTATTGATGTCACATGACATATGCTTTCAACCAGTCCTTGGCCTGCTTCCTTCTGGTACTTTATTCATGAAGATATATTTGCATTTGTGACACCATATTCATCGTATACATCATATTTTCCACCTGGTGTATTTATTACAGCCATTATATATATATATATATGTATATATATATATATATATATATATATATATATATATATATATATATATATATATATATATATATATATATATATATATATATATATAACTGCTACACACTTGAAAAATATATACCACCTATATATATATATATATATATATATATATATATATAGGTGGTATATATTTTTCAAGTGTGTAGGCACTCATGTCCAGAACAATCACTGTTTAACTCGTATTTTCTACAGGTGTTTTGGAGAGACACTGTCTACATTGCAGTTTGCGCGTCGTGCTAAAATGATTAAAAACAAGGTAAGACTATCATACCATGAAATTTAGATAATGAAGCAAGGTTAAAGGTGTTAATGTATGTGCATGAATAAAGTTAATTGGATATACATATTAAGAAAATAACGGCATGTACGCATGAACAAACACTGCACAATTTTTTTTTTTTGGTAGAAGTGATTTCTGCTGTAAAAGCTCGGGGTCTTCTTGTTGACTGATTGCAGGCAGTTATCAATGAAGACATGCATGGGAACATTGCTGATCTGCAGGCAGAACTACGCAGGGTAAAAGATCTGCTGCATCAGTACCAGCAGGGAACCATACCTACACAACCAAGCCTCCCAGGTCATCACTGCTTATTAAACGGTCACTTTGCTTGTTGTTACAGAATTCACATTGAAAAGCTACTGAACTTTGTGTCAATTGGTTAATGTTGGACACCTTTGTACATGGTCCATGAACTGCACAATTATTTTCAAGATCTGAGGCACAACTAATTTGGGACGAAAACCACGTGGGCCCTCCGATTAAAATTGTTTCAAAATGTTCAATTACAAATTGTCATATGCTTTACTACGTTTACTCGTGTTTGTCATATGTAGAAAGTATTTTTGAATAAAATTGTAATAAAGAGCAATAATGATTGGACGCCCAAGGTGTACCAGTCAGTTTACTTGAGTTTAGTCTGATGGATACAAGGAAGTACAAGACATTTATTTACTATCATGCCCTTTAACATCATTGTCAGATGATACAAGTTTCACACGGTCTATTTTTTCTAGAGGTTAGCTGATACATGTCTCCAGTGTATCCTTTTGTGTGCCAAGTTTTAACTTAATGGTGATCTGTGTTGGTGTTGATAGGGGCAGTAGTCAATACAACGGTTGCTGTGGACACGACAGAAGGTACAGGCAGCGGGAAGTCGGAGCATCACTGGCGCAGCTGCTTCACGGATGCCATGTACTTCAGGGAACTGACAGAAGCAAACAGACAGGTATCAGTATCATTGTGGGCAGAATGCTGGCCTTATGCCATGTACACCAGGGATAACAGCAAACAGACAAATATCGGTATCTTTTTAGGCAGAATGCTGGCCTTATGCCATGTACATCAGGAAATTAACAGCAGCAAACAGACAGATATCAGTATTATTGTGGGCAGAATGCTAGCCTTATGCCATGTACATCAGGAAATTAACAGCAGCAAACAGACAGATATCAGTATTATTGTGGGCAGAATGCTAGCCTTATGCCATGTACAATAGAGAATTAACAGCAGCAAACAGACAGATATCAGTATCTTTGTGGGCAGTAAGCAGGACTTATGGTGACCTTGTCAGGATGGTCACTTTTAAATTGACCAAAAGCAATATGTGCTTTCTCTCTGGAATAGCCTGGTGGGAAAGTCTGGTCTAGTGTAGTTTATTAAGATAAAAACTTGAATTTCGGAGTGGGTGGGTGGGGGGTGTCATTGATTTGATGTGTCTGAATTTTCTTCTTTGTAAGGCTCAAGTGTGAGCAAAGAAATGTTTTTGTTTTTTTTATATTTTTGGAGTCAAATTTGTTCCTATGCATGTAATTACTTAAAAACAATGCTTGATGGATTCACGTAGGACAGGATTCTGATTTTGAATTGTGTATTTTTGTTTGTTGTCAACTTCATAAATATGTTTAAACTAATGCATTAACAGTTTTTGGTCAACTTTTCATGGATGAGAACATATAAGTGGCAACATCTTAACCTCTTCTACTCGGAGCCGTCACCATTTTTGTTCCATACTGTTTGCCCCCCCCCCCCCCCAATAAAAAGAAAAGTGGAGGGGAGAGAGTAACCTGGATTTTTAGGACATAATATTTTGATCAATTGGCCATGTCTATACATTATCTTCCAGTAACATAAAGTGGACACATTTATCAAGGAGGGATCAAAGAAAAATTATCACATGACCTATATATATATATATATATATATATATATATATATATATATATATATATATATATATGATGACATCACAACTAAAATGTCTGTCTACAAAGTTATAAGTGGACTGGTTTCCCTTGATGACAAGGGCACTGCTCATTACCTTGATACTTACATTAAAAGTCAAATGAATAATCATCTGCCATCAAGATCAGCCACATGTGGCTGTGATATCAAATATGATAAAATTGTCATTGTTGTTAGTGTTGTTATGATTATAGTATGCTTGGCATAAGTGCATCATAGGCATGTGTACGATCATAAACAGGACCTTTTCACAGTACCACAACAACGTTGAAGGTCCCGCCATATGCTGTTTGTAAGTAAAATGCAAGTAACAAGATTATTGGGGGTGTGAGCATTAGGGTTTTCAAATAATGAATGTGATGGGTAGATTGCTTTTACGGTATGTTGAGTCATATCCTGTCTTTTTCAGACTACTGTAGCACTGTGAATAATTAATATGCTTAAATGTATCATCTCATGATCTTTTGTGTCAACCTTGTGTTTCTGCAGCTCTTGGAAAACAAGGTGAAAACTTTGATAGGGAACAGCAGCAGAAATAATCAGCTCATCCGACAAAAGTGCATGGTGATCAAGTTTCGTGACGAGGCCATCAAGAAACTAGAAAAGGCCTTGAAGCAAGGACCATGCCCAGAACTCATGGAGGGTGTTTATGTAAGTCATCTATGTTTTGTAAAATCTCATTTTGCTATAAATACCAGATTAAGGTGGCACAAACAAAGATAGGCACTAAGATGAGTACTGTCTTCATCCCGCTCTCCTGTTTTGGTTTTTATTTTTAGACCCATAAAACTATATAAATTCTTGTTGCTTGGGATCTTCGCATTGTATATACACCCAAAAAAATTTTCAAATCCTTTTTTGGGGCAAAAAAGGGCAAAAAATGGACATTTTACAAAAGGGTTCCATTTTGAGATTTTTCTTGGGATTCTTGAAAAATATAGTACTTAAAAACTAAAAAATTTGCAAAATGAAACTTTGTAATCATGTCCAGGCTCGGTTCCTTCACTTTTTCCATAAACGGAATAGATAAATTGTAATCGAATATTAATTATGATGCTCGTGAAGATGAACACTTCTTCATGTTTAGGGGGCATAAAACTGCCTAAAGAAAAACATATTCCAAAACGCAAGGAACTAGTCCTGGGCATGTCTACGAAGTTTCATTATGCAAATTTTTGAGAAAATTTTTAAGTACTATATTTTTCGAGAATCCCAAGAAAAATCCCGAAATCGGACCCTTTCGTAAAATGTCTGTTTTTCGCCCTAAAAATTATTATAAAATTTTTTATTTGTGTATATATAATATAGAGATCATAATGAACAAGAATATATATAGTTTTATGGGTCTAAAAAGAAAAAAGAAAACAGGAGAGCGAGTTGAAGACAGCACTCCTATAAGTGCCTAGCTTTGTTTGTGCCACCTTAAGAAAGAAAGAAAGAATTGCTTCAGTTCATGACAGATGTCAAATTGCAATTTTTTTATAAAGGCTGAATTTTGGGCTTTATTTGTCAAGTAGAATTTACATGTAGTTTGCTTTTGATTCTGTTTGCATATTAAAATTATTGAGTTCAACCAAGTCTTGATCTGTATCTTTTAATAGTATATATATGGTATCTTTTTGGATGTAGGGTGACTTACGGAATGAGGTCAAGGTCATGAATGACATAGTGGAGCACCATCCCGATGTTATCCTCTACAAGTCGGAAGTTTCCCACTTGAAGGCTGAAATACAGAGACTCCAAAAGGAGGCTGAGGGGTCACAGAACCTACAGCAGGACGCACAGCGTATCGCGGAACTGGAGAAAATATTCCAACAGCTGCAGGCAGAGTCCGGTAAAAGTAAGGGTATATCAGAGGTTGATCATGTGATCAGTCAATACAGGAGTCCCTTTGTGAGAGACCACCCTGAGGGCAGGTCTAAAGGGTGGTCATACAAAACAGGTGGTTTCCCAATGGAAGTCATGTAACATGGAAAACCTGGCCAGAGAAACTGGATCAATGTGGTCTGAAGAGACAGGTGGTCTCTCAAAGAAAGGACCACTTAACATGGGCTGTCTGTAATGGGACAGACCAGTTAACATAGGCTGTCTGTACTGGGACAGACCACTTAACATAGGCTGTCTCTACAAGGACAGACCACTTAACATAGGCTGTCTGTACTGGGACAGACCACTTAACATAGGCTGTCTGTACTGGGACAGACCACTTAACATAGGCTGTCTCTACAAGGACAGACCACTTAACATAGGCTGTCTGTACTTGGACAGACCACTTAACATAGGCTGTCTCAACAAGGACAGATCACTTAACATAGGCTGTCTGTACTGGGACAAACCACTTAACATAGGCTGTCTGTACTGGGACAGACCACTTAATATAGGCTGTCTCAACAAGGACAGACCACTTAACATAGGCTGTCTGTACTGGGACAGACCACTTAACATAGGCTGTCTACTGGGACAGACCACTTAACATAGGCTGTCTGTACTGGGACAGACCACTTAACATAGGCTGTCTCAACAAGGACAGATCACTTAACATGCACTGTCTCTACAAGGACAGACCACTTAATATAGGCTGTTTTAACAAGGACAAACCAACAAGGACAGACCACTTAACATGGGCTGTCTCAACAAGGACAGACCACTTAACATAGGCTGTCTCAACAAGGACAGACCACTTAACATGGGCTGTCCCAACAAGGACCAGGGCTCGGCAATTCGCATGTCCGATAGCCCCGGGCGGCCTGAAGTTGGGCTCGGACTAGTCGAAATTTTCAAGCACTAGCCCTACGGACTAGTGAAAAAAATCTTTTACCACATGTACATTTTATTAAAGTTTGGGGATTTTTTATTCCCGGCTCTCGCGATCATTCACTCGCAATGCCAAGCTAACCCACACAACACCTTGAAGGGACGCTACACCTTGCCTTGTAATAACATTGCGATGATAGGCACAGTAAAACAATAGAACGCATATAATTGGTTTATAAACAGCCCGCTCATTATGATTACGAGACGACGAGATCAAAGGTACCAGCAGTCATGCATTGCGGCGTATTAGCTTTCGCCCGTATCGAGGCAAGGTCACAGCACCTCACCGTCAGTCTTATCTGCCCGAACGATGACAAAGGAACATCAAAAAAATTTAAAACTTGCATGGCGAATTCTTGAGCAAATTAGCATCAAAGACAATTTATCGGTGGGCTCTAAAAGTGTTGGGGAGATCATGTAATGGTGCCGCAAGTTGACTTCCCGGCCAAACAAAACACACATCTGCCAGTCACACGCAAGTGACTGCGTGGAGTAATCTGCGGTGAACGGAGCATCATGCTGACTGATATGTCACACATTCGACATTTTTCTGGATCCCCCTACCTTTGCGTATTTGCCTGTGACTCCAAATAATTGTTGCTATAAACACTGGAATCTTTATTTTCGCATGCTGCAATTAAAAAAAAAGCTTCCCGTTTGTGTGTTCCCTCCGTAAATTACAGCATATTCACACATGTTCACTGGGCGGAAGCCATGATGAAAACACTGCAGCACAAGCCGCAATTGGCTCATTTTTGCATGTGACTCAATTGACCAATCGGGTGATGTGTTGTGCGTCAGGCCACATGGCCAAAGCAGCTGTTTGTGTACAGTTGCATGAAAGATGTTGACGGCGTGCCCACGCTCGATTTCTGATTTGAAATATTAAAATTTTCGTTTGAATTTGATTTAAGAATACTGTTTATTGCGAGGAACTTGCCAATACTGTATACGCAAATTTACTACGATGCACCGATAGCGTTCATGGTAGGTACGCAAACGATATGCATCTCATCACGGCATCAGAGGCAGCGAGAAAGGATCCTGAAACCAATTCAACTATTTTGATCGTTATTTAAGTTTAACCGGGATATGGACTCCTATTGTCCCAGAAATTACAATGTATTTTTCATCGTTAGTCACCCCATGCAAATAGCTTACTTTTTTAATTTGTATTTTTAATGTTTTGCCAGCTTCACTGTCGAAAAGTTGCAGCTTGAATTGTAAAATTTGACATTTTTGTGCGAATTTGCAAGCGACAATTCGCGGCAAATATATTGTAGGGTAAATGGTTTGTGTAGGCCGTAGCATTGTGTTTGAAAAAAACGATGTTTATAGAAGTTTTATCAGGACAAGTGGATTTTGTATGCGGGCAAGTGGATTTTGAAATTTACTTGCCCTGCGGACAAGTGATTTTTAAAAAAATTGTCGAGCCCTGAAGGACAGACCACTTAACATGGGATATCTCAACAAGGACAGACCACTTAACATAGGCTGTCCCAACAAGGACAGACCACTTAACATAGGCTGTCTCTACAGGGATAAACCACTTAACATAGGCTGTCTCTACAAGGACAAACCGCTTAACATGGGCTGTCTCAACAAGGACAAGCCCATGTCAGTGAACAGGGACTTAATGTGCTCTCCTTTTCCACATACAGGACAGACTGCCAAACATGCTGGGTGGCTTCCCAATGATCACTGCTTAATAAAAATCTATTTGGCTGTTGAAGCTTTGAATTTTCAAATGTTTTTGTATCAAACATGATAGGTTTAGATATAGACAGTGACTGGATTGGTTATGGAGGTTTAAGTATAGACTGACTGGATTGGTTATGGAGGTTTAGGTATAGACTGACTGGATTGGTTATGGAGGTTTAGGTATAGACTGACTGGATTGGTTATGGAGGTTTAGGTATAGACTGACTGGATTGGTTATGGAGGTTTAAGTATAGACTGACTGGATTGGTTATGGAGGTTTAGATATAGACTGACTGGATTGGTTATGGAGGTTTAGGTATAGACTGACTGGATTGGTTATGGAGGTTTAAGTATAGACTGACTGGATTGGTTATGGAGGTTTAAGTATAGACTGACTGGATTGGTTATGGAGGTTTAAGTATAGACTGACTGGATTGGTTATGGAGGTTTAAGTATAGACTGACTGGATTGGTTATGGAGGTTAAGGTATAGACTGACTGGATTGGTTATGGAGGTTTAGGTATAGACTGACTGGATTGGTTATGGAGGTTTAAGTATAGACTGACTGGATTGGTTATGGAGGTTTAAGTATAGACTGACTGGATTGGTTATGGAGGTTTAAGTATAGACTGACTGGATTGGATATGGAGGTTTAGGTATAGAATGACTGGATTGGTTATGGAGGTTTAAGTATAGACTGACTGGATTGGTTATGGAGGTTTAAATATAGACTGACTGGATTGGTTATGGAGGTTTAGAGATTGGATTGTGGCACTGTTGCTCCTGTTTGAATGATAGATACTTGTAGGTTGCCGTAGTTTTTATGTGGTTTTGACCTTGTGGGTAAGTCAGATGGATCATGGCAAAATCAGAGGGTGACTACTTAAAAGTTTAAATATTTTACATGTGTACTGCTGGATATACACATTGATTAGTGAATTTTACTATGGTGTGAACTTATTTTTGGATCCAGTCATCTGTTGGCCACAAAAACAAACCTCAGTCAATTTTGTGTGTGATTTGCATAGATGCTGAGAAAAAGAACGATTACGAAACTCCACAGCAAAATGCCGACACTAAGCCAGTGTCCACAGCAACAGTGGAAAGACAGAAGTCACAGATCAGCAGATTGCAGACTGAAAATGAAAGGGTATGAATGGCACACGTTAATTTTTCTTCGTTTCATAATTTGTTTGCTATGAGTTTTATATATTATATAGTCTACTTGAATTTTAAAAATAGCATAAAGTTTTGAGCTTGTCAGGAAATAAAGTTGAAAGAATATTAATTTTCTTTTTATCAATAAGAACAATACATGACTGGCATTTCTGATTAATTTGTGGTTGACAGATACTTTACGATTTTCGTGCATGTCCTTTGGGAAGAGGCACTGTATTTTCCAGAAATTTTGGTGATCAGACATTTTGATTGAAAATAAGCGGACTGATTTTTTACCCCTTGGCCTTTAGGCTGGAGGGGTACTGTCGTCACCTACGTGTCTGTCCGTCTATTTGTCCATGCCTTGTTAACGCCATATTTCCAAAAATACTCACTTTACAGAGACGAAATTTTAATCACAGGGGGTCATTGGGGTGCTTCAGGTGCCTATCAAAAAGTCATCCACTAGGTCATTTAGGTCACAGGTCTACATTAAAGAAAAAAACGGTGTTAACACAATATCTCAAAAAGATATTAAATCTAGCTTCATCAATTATTTATGAGAGTTGGTCTAAGGATGCCTCAGATGCCTATTGAAAACTAGGTCACTGGGTCACATATTTAGGTCACAGTGCTGCATTGAAGAGAAATTGTGGTACCATGGTATGTTCAAATATTAAATTACTCATTGTAGCTGCACCAATTATTTGTGACAGTTGGTCCTAAGGATGCCTCAGACACCTAGTAAAAACTAGGTCACTGGGTCACATATTTAGGTCATAGTGCTGTATTGAAGAAAAATGGCCTTGCCATGATATCTCTGCTCATTGCATTTGCACCAAAGCTTTGTCATTAGGTCAAACAGAAGTAACCTTGACCTAACATAGGGGTATTGTCGTCACCTACGCATCCATCTGTCTGTCTGTCCATCCTGGCCAAGCGGTTTTTTGGTCACTGATCGGCTTCTAGTTGTTTTCGTGTATGCTTTTGTTCTATTTCTATTTATTTTTGTTTCTCAAAATTGGTACACAAGTACATTGTGAAGATGATATGTTATGTTTATCTTTGGCATATTAAAACATTCACTGCACTACTTTATGGCCCTTCGACTTAGTGAAAGAGAGGATGAAAGAGGAGCTGAAAACATATATATGTACTTACAGTCAATGAAAATACACAGGTATTTTTTCTTCAACATGATTTTTTTTTTAGAGAGCATAGCTCTGTTTACATCTTACATTAGAAGTCTTCAGTGACCCTGCCTGTGAACTTATCAAATAGTTTTGTCTCTACATGCATCATTGCATCCAGACACATATTGCATAATTTCACCCCAGGGTGCTGACATGTCATTGGGTTTCATCAGTGGGGTGATCAAGAGTGGCTTCCATTCCCTAACAAGTTAATGAGTATTGCAGAGCAATACATAGTCCCCCGCTCGTCGCCCACGAGGTTGACTGGACTACTATATAGGGGTGTGACCTAGATGAAAAAAAAAAATTAAAAGTATGGCACATTCTTAGATTAAGCTTCACATTTGTGTAAAATTTCATTAATCTAAGTAAAAGGACAAAAAAGGTATGGCCCGGACAAGATTTTGAATGGATTTCACAGTGACCTAGATATTTGACCTAGTGACCTACTTTTGCCATGTGACACAACAACTCCCCAGGTAGTATTAAAATAATAAATTTGGTAGCTGTAGGTATTATAGTAAGGGAAATATGGCATGGACAAGGTTTTACATGGAGTTTACACTGTGACCTAGATATTTGACCTAGTGACCTAGTTTTGCGTCGTGACACACTTCTTGGTCACAATACATTATCAGTAAACTTTTATAACAAGAAGTCAAAATTTTTTAAGAATTACAGTAAGGACATGAAAATACTGTACATTTATGTATTACTGTGACCCAAATATTTGACGGACGGACGGACACACGGACGTTGCCCATTACCATATCCCCTCTAAGGTCTACCCACCATAAAAAAATCAAAGGGCTGGCATCAATAATTTAGAAGATATGGCCCGGACAAAATTTGTATTGTATCTTGAGCTTGCTTAATGAACTTCGTTAATTAATTAATTGATGGAAGTAATTAGCCACAGAAAACAATGCATATGCACACCTACTACCTAAGGTCTACACACCATAAAAAATTCAAAGGGCTAGCATTAATAGTTTAGAAGATACGGCCCGGACAAAATTTGTCTTGCTTAACGAACTTTGTTAAATAATTAATTAATGCAAGTAATTAGCCACACAAAACAATGCTTATGCACACCTGCTACCTATGGTCTATCCACCACAAAAAATTCAAAGGGCTAGCATTAATAGTTTAGAAGATACGGCCCGGACAAAATTTGTCTTGCTTAACGAACTTTGTTAAATAATTAATTAATGCAAGTAATTAGCCACACAAAACAATGCTTATGCACAGCTACTACCTATGGTCTATCCACCACAAAAAATTCAAAGGGCTAGCATTAATAGTTTAGAAGATACGGCCCGGACTCAATTTGTCTTGCTTAACGAACTTTGTTAAATAATTAATTAATGCAAGTGATTAGCCACACAAAACAATGCCTATGCACAGCTACTACCTAAGGTCTACCCACCATAAAAAAATTGAAGAGGTAGCATTAATATAGGGAAGATATGTGCCAGACAAAATTTGTTTCTGTATATTTACATATCGATCGGTGACCCAAATATTTGACCTAGTGACCTAGTTTTTCTTTATGACACTTTCTTAGACTAAGCTTCACATTTGTGTAACATTTCATGACTCTAAGTAAAAGGACAAAAAAGTTATGGCCCGGACAAGATTTTTCATACATATGTATTCTGTGACCCAGATATTTGACCTAGTGACCTACTTTTGGCACACCATACACCTCTATCCTAGGAAGTACAAACACATTAAATTTGGTAGCTGTGGGTGTTATGGTGTTGGAAATATGGCCCGGAGAAGCTTCGGACGGACGGACGGACGAGGTGCAAACCTATAGTCCCCCACCAAGTGGGCGGGGGACTAAAAAGAAGCTGTCAGAAAAATGCAGAAATGGCACTTCCATCTGGCATGATTCCGCCATTAACAATCGCTTATTGCCACCACTCCTTTGGGATGGTACAAACTGGGCATTCATATTCAGAGGTGGCACGTCAAATGGGTTGGGCTCTTTCCACCATCAGCAGCGTGGTTGCTTGTCATTGTGAAACAGGGTCCACAGAGGAAATGCCATATCTCGGGCATGAAAAAGTTACCACAGTGGCACAAGATAGGCAGATATGACTCATCCATCTGTGAGACAAATTTCAGGCAGCAAGCAGTGCACCCACAGAAACACCTGGAAGACACAACCCCTGCATAAGCCGTCCAACAGTGAGGAGACATCTGTGGGATAAGCCTTTGAGTGCTAGAAGACCTTTAGGGGAAATCAGTTAGCCATGCAGGCCACTCACATGTGACATGGTGGCCATACAGGCTACTCACATGTAACTGGATGGCCATACAGGCTATTCACATGTGACATGGTGGCCATACAGGCCACTCACATGTAACTTGATGGCCATACAGGCTACTCATATGTGACTTGGTGGCCATACAGGCCACTCACATGTGACTTGATGGCCACACAGGCTGCTCACATGTGACATGGTGGCCATACAGGCTACTCACATGTGACATGGTTGCCATACAGACTACTCACATGTGACTTGGTGGCCATGCAGGCCACTCATATGTGACTTGTGAAATTAGAGGATGCTAAGAAAATGTTATGCAATAGTCACTCTATGCCATGCCTTAATGCACTTCAACATTCTAACTCTCAGTAAAATGTTGAAAGAGTTTCTATATATTATAGAATGAGTAATTTATGAACGTATAAAACCTGCCATGTGTTTTCATTGACTGTAAGTATTCGTATTTATATGTGTGTGTGTGTGCTTGTGTCCATGCATACATGCATCTGGACTATCGACTCACTTGGTCATGTTACAGTTGCGACAAGAGTTTGCTGAAGAGAAGCAGGCGGCCCAGAAGACACAGATTGGTCTGGAGTCCCAAATCACATCCCTAGAGAAATGCAAGCAAGAGTATGAACAGATACTGAAGACCAAGCAAGAGTGGTCAGAGGCCATCTCTGCCATTCACATGGACACCATAAAGGTATCTGATGTATACCCAACTTTCAATTTACTGTATGTCTCAATATTTTAGCTCAGCTGACTTATCTGTCTGCTGAGCTGATAGTGGGGTCTGTCATCTGGTCATGGTTGATGTCTTGGTCGTCCATTCATGTTTACATTTTCATGTCTTCTACAAGATTGTCAGCCAGATTCAAACTTAGCAGGGACGCTCTTTGAATGGGTCTTTACTTTATATAATAGCTGATACAAATGGTCACACTCCAATGATTTATTACATTTTATATGAATTGTTATAATTTGGAAAAAATCTTAAAAAAGGAATCTTTTTTCAAACCACTTAACCTGTTGCTTTGAGATTCCATAGAAATATGTCTAGGTACCCGAAATTATAAATTGTTCAATATACATGTATGCTGCTGCAGGTATCTTAAATTTTTTTCCATGAAATTTTCTGTGTTTTTGCTTTTGTGTACTGCTCCAAACTTTCCTTCTGGTTATGCTGGAACTTGGTGGAAGTGCATCTTGTGGAAGGGTCGAAAAAAGTTGTTCACAAGGCGACATTGCTGCAGATCCCTGAATTTTAATGAATTCTTCAATTTGGGTACTTACTGCACACATTTCTATTCATTTACTCTGCTAGTCTATTTGGATTGCAGTGGTACATGTAATTCACATCTTTAACTTCTCCAAAGTGTCAGCTTGATTCATTTCACACTTGGTGAGGATTTACTTTGAATGGATATTTGTTCAAATGTTCTTGTTTCGTTCAGGTGAGCAATGGTTGTTCTGACAGCCCCCGGGTTTCTATAAGGTGTTTACAGAAGTGGTATGAATTTTCAGTTCTGTATCTATGTACAGGTCTCTCTTTGATGACACCATGCTACAGCTGTGGAGGTGTGCTGATGAAAACATGGTCAACTCTACATCAATGAGCTATCAGGTGTTACCCACAGGCATCAATTGGAAACCAAGAAGACGTGATCATGTCATATTTATGTGCAGACTGTTAGCTCAGTCGGTAGATCAGTTTGGTTTGGTGACACATGGTTACATCCCCTGTGCCTTTGTACATGGTATCTACAGTGGCACAATTACACATCACACTGACATGTTGTGCTGGTGGTTAGGCTGGTGGTGCAGCATGAATGCATTAACTCTTTCAGCGCCAAATTTTGGACTGAGTCACCAGCTTTTCTCTGCACGCATTGGGAGCAATGTGTCCAATGGGTGCAGAGAAAAGCTGTTGACCTGGGATATTCCCCTTTGGAACTATAGGCATGCTGGTACTCCAAGGAAAGATTTTTTACGAAGAATACGAATCTGGGATCCTTATGATAATTCAGACTAGTTTGACTTGAGTAGATTGACTTTAGTCATGATTGGCACTGCAAGGGTTAATCTTGAGTTTCCATTGCATGGTGCTCATCGGCTAATGTTACCTGTTATATATAGCAGTGCATTCTTGTAGTGTTTTCGCTTTCTGCCAGATGAGCTCACGATTGAGCAAAGCCGTTTCTCTTGTATCAGTGACCTTGACCTATTTTATGAGGTCACTAGGCTTGTAAAGTTGAAAGAGTTGCTTTTTTCAGGGTGTAGCTTGGACATCAATGGCAAAGAGAATTGAGCCTCCAGATCAAAATTGCTTAATTACATTGTACATAAAACTGTGACTTACTTTGTGTTTACCACTGTTCTTGAAGGGTCTTTTTTACGTAACTTAAATTCAGCCTCAGTTGTTGATTAAGGTCCATATAACTCCTAATGCCGCCAAATATTGCTGGTTAAAATCTTAGCATAATAAAGTTGCAAAAACGGGAGAAGGTGGTTCAGAGGGCCAGCGCAGTGATCTGCCATGCTAAGGTAAAAACAAGTACTGCAGTCACCAGCAGGAGGCAGTGATAAGATGGGGAGGAGGAGAGACATAGGGGTCACAGGCATCAATCTGAGTGAACATTTAACCCTTTGTCTGCATGTCACATCAAAAGTCTTGTTCATTTAAATGGACATTATAAAGATTCCAGGTTAACATTCCTCATAAGACTTACTTCATGTACATGCATCACCAGATCTAGTTTCAAGGAGAAAAAAAGCTATCCAGCCATGAAATACTTTAAGCTCTACATTCGTAGCATGTTAGCAAACCTGATACTGGCTGGGGGCACAGTGGTCATGATTGACTTGTGGACACAGTAATGACAGTGACCATGGTAAGTTTTGTTACAGAGTAATGACACAGTAGTCATAATTGGCTTGGTCACACAGTAATGACAGTGACCATGGTTAGATTTGTTACTGAGTAATGACACAGTAGTCATAATTGGCTTGGTCACACAGTGGTCATGATTGACTTGGTGACAGTGGTGACACAGTGGTCATAATTGGCATGGTGACATGGTAATACAGTGACATCTGTTTTGAGAGACCACCCCAAGGGCAGGCCAAAAAGTGGTCACAATGGGGCGGGTGGTCTCTCTATGGAGGTGCAGTAACATGGGAAAGGTAGCAAAAGGTACTTTGGAAATATGGTCTGAAAAGACAGGTGGTCTTTCATTACAGTGGTCTCTCAAAACAGGTTTCATTGTAATTGTAAATGGTCAATGCAACAAGGATGAAAGCATAAAAAAATATCATTATTTCTGGCAAACATTGAATCAGTTTTAATGCATTTTGACACCGAGCATTCAGCAAACTCATAAATACCTATGTATGACTGTACACTGTCAACTAGAACAGTGTGTCACCTTGTACTGTGTACTTTGTTGCTGTTGGTGAAAAACAGGTTTTCAATGTTGGAACAACATCACGTCAAGGGCACTATGTAGTCAACTGTAGTAACATAACTGAGCAAATTGAGACAGTCTGAGATGTGCTTTTTCATTCGTACCTTATGTTGATTTTCCTGCATATGTCTGGTCATTACTTCCCCCTCTAATAGGCCCCCAAGTACGTCAGTTGTGTCCTTTTAAGACGGGTTTTTGTTTTAAACGAAGAAATAAAATGAAAATGCCTTTTGAGCTGTACAGAGAAATGGCCAGTCAGGAGGGCCTGTCGTCAGAGGGGCGTGTCGTCAGAGGAGTCTGTCGTTAAGGGGGACCAGTGTATAAGAAATTACCCAGAATTCTGTCTCAAGTTCATCATTGACAGCAGAGAAGATGGTCTGTTTCCTCAACTTTAATGCCAAAATTGAACTTTCACATTAATTGCAGACCATGTCGACACCAACAAGGACAAGATACCAGTTAAGAAACAGAGCCATATTACGACAGTCACTCGGCACCACCCCAACGTCTCCATTAGACGTCTCTGTTGATGAAGAGGAGCTGATCACAGCGGAGGCAGCCCCACAGCAGATGGTAGAAGAGCACGCCGAGGCTCTTAATGAGGAAATAAAGCGTCTGCAGGTAATGTCTGACAGCACTTTGTGAGCCTGCTGGTAAATTTGTTACGAGATTGTTTATATGTAAAACTTATGATAATCTAACGTTAAACTTTTTAGTGTGTTCAACATATTCAAGTTGACACATCTGTGTGTCTGGACATAAGAGTGTCATGCACAAAAGTAGATCACTAGGTCAAATATCTGGGTCATGGCAATAGCCTATTTTAATTGACTACAGTCATTCCAAAATGAGACCTGTGATTAGCAGATTATAAATAAGGTGAGGGAGGGGGGCATGGATTCGGTAATCTCTGATTGCCTTTTAATTTTACCCTTTTTTGGGTTTTGAAGGTTGGCAGGATATTGAACCACATATACTGTAGTGAAACTTCAGTATAGTGATAATCTGATATTGGACATAGTCAGTTCATGACACAAGTGTCAGGGACTTCAGGTCAAATTCCTTTGCTATTTGACTCAAATATCTTCTATATTCAGATATCTGCAATGTTTCTGTGGGAAATAGATGGCCTCATTATAGCAAGGTTTCACTGGATTATTTAAGCATTTATTATACAATGTGTTATTTATGGCTCATGGTAATATATAAACCCACATGGATTTCAACCCTGAAATTTTTGCTTTGTAATAATTGTGATTTTTGTTCCTTGAAAATGAACTTCAGTTTCAACTTTGAACTTGTATTATATCTGATCATTTGATGCCCACTGTAAATTGTTTTTCATTGGAATTTTTGTATAGTCTATTTTAGTCAGTTTGGATATTGTACAGGCAACACAAGGCACCATCCACTTGTACTGTATATCTGTGTCTTTGTTACTTTATTTCTTTTCTGAACTTGTTTGCCCATAAGAGACTAGCCAACAATCCATGTCCATTGGTTTTCTTCAAGTGAAAGGTGTGCACAAAATGCAAATGTTCTTCTTCCTTTTATACTGAGCAGGACATGAACCATGATTTGATGGCACAACTTGAAAGCAGGGACACGGAAGTTGTCAACATTGTACAAGACCGATCACGTCTGGAGACTGAGAATGCTAAACTCAACGCGGTAAGCCTCTTATCTCAACCATTATGGAGGGTCCCTCAGAGCACCCAGTCAATGTCTGTGATTGGCTGATGGGGAAAGCACAGTTTCATTATTTTGTTTCTTGTGAAAGGAGATATGTAAAGACACCACAATCAGTATATCCACTGAGTAAATGCCATGTGGGGGCCTAGGGCACTCTCAATTTAAGAAATACCCTTGGAGGAAAATTGAAATTTTGTAAGCCTTTGTTATATACATGGGAGTATTACTTACAATCTTGTCTTCATCCGTCAATTAACTCAGCGATGACTCCCCACCCACCACACTTTTTTTCCTGGGGGGAATACTTAATACCTGGAATTTGTGTGACAAAATGTTCAGCAGTTTCATGAAATTTAAAATAATCATGACAAGTTTATAATCAGAAGATTGAATAATACAAATCATTGATGTGCCAAGAGAATCTCTGTTCATTTAAAAGTTATGCTCTTAAGATCATGGGGTCATTTGTGAAGTGCAAAATCTTTTTTCTCAAAAGATAATAAGTGCAGATCTCTACAATAGATTGTATCATGTTACTGTGCTAATAGTCCTTAATGTGAGAAATCTCAAAAAGTATGCTGTGATTTAATACTTAACTGGGCTGGCACTAGGAATTTCTCAGCTTTAGCCAATTTGACATAAGCACCTCTGAGATCTTTTATTAGTCAAACACTGTCTTTGCAAAACCACGAGCAATTTTCTCATCCCCTTGATGATAATGAAAGTGTTATGGTAATTTTGTTGACACTAGTTAACAATTGTACATGTAAATGATCCAAGTTCGGGTGTCATGAATGATGTGCTTCAGTAACTGAATAAATTTGAAGATGTACATGTAATTAGAAAATTAGGCTAAAGGCTACAAAATGTTGTTAGTCAAATCATATCTTTTTGGCCATTGACTGTTGGGCTAATTGTTAGTGTAAGCCTGGTATGACTGTGCTTTTATTGAAATGATTGGCATTTTATTTTATTTTTATTTCAACATTTCAACTTTTCTCTCCATGATATTGCATTTAGAAGTTCAGTTCTTACATTCACATTGACTTTTTGTGAAAATTTATTCCTATATTTTGGAACCAAATTTATTAATGAATTATGATCAGTAGAAGCTGGTGCTTCATTTTGAACTGATGGAATGTTTCGTTATCTGGGAGTACACTGAATGGGTAAGACAGTCCACAGGCTGTTGCTCATTATCAGTGGGAGTGCACAGAGTGGGTGTAATAGCCCTAGGTTGGTACTCATTATCAGTGGGAGTACACACAATGGGTGTAACAGCCCGCTGTTGCTTTAAAATGTGGCACACAAAGAAAAGTATAATAAGGTCACATGATGATCATGATGAAGGACATGTCACTGCAGAACAAGTTGGGTTCAATAAGGTCACTGATAATCATGAAGAAGGACATGTCACAGCACAATTGGTCTTAAGTTCATGGTGATTAACATGACAAAAGACATGTCACAGCACAATTGGTCATAAGTTCATGGTGATTAACATGACAAAAGACATGTCACAGCTCAATTGGTCATAAGTTCATGGTGATTAACATGACAAAAGACAGGTCATAGTACAATTTAGACATCAGTTGTATGATTAGCATGACAAAGGACATATCATGGCAGAATTTGGGCACAGGTTCATGGTGATTAAGATGACAAAGGGCAAGTCATAGCACAATTTGGTCATAAGTTCATGATGATTTACATGGCAAAGGACATGTCATAGCACGATTTGGACATAAGTTCATGATGATTAACATGACGGAAAGATGCCATGGTACAATTTGGGCATAAGTTCATGATGATTAACATGACAAAGGACATGTCAAAACACAATTTGGGTATAAGTTCATGATGATTAACATGACAACGGATATGTCAAGGCACAATTGGGCATCAGTTCATGATGATTTGTGTGGCAAAGGACATGTCATGGCACAATTTGGGCACAAGTTCATGATGATTAACATGACAAAGGATAAGTCGGCAATTTGGGCATAAGGCCATTGCCAAAGGACAGAACAGAGCAAGTAGGGTGTATAAAAGTCAACAGTTGATATTATAGGAGAACAACTTGGGCATGCATGCACAAATGTAAATATAGCACAGTCAATGTCAAATACTTTCTGTTTTTGTACTGCTTTGGGCTGGAGTCAAATGTTAGTTGATTACAGTGTTATTTATGAATGTTTTTGCTGGTATGCAGTTATTGACAGATGAGAGACAGGACTGGATGAAAACACACAAAGACCTGACTGACCACATCAACAAGTTGACACAGGAACTGACTGAACTGGGCTCAGAGAGAAACAGTAAGTTCTCCACTTGATTTCATCATCAGGGTTGCTTGCCACTTTTGTTCACTGTGTGTGTGTATGTAAGTACATGTATATATATGTATATATTTATATATATGTGTGTGTCTTTTGGGCTTTAACCTAAATCAGTCTTTTTGCTTGTAACTACAGACATGGTACTTTTGTTGACTGTGTGTGTATACACATGCATACAAACTATGTCTGTTGAGCTTTAACCTAAATCAGTCTACATGTATTTGTTTGTAACTACAGACATGGTACTTTAATGACACATCTTCTTAATATGTGGAACCTTAATCTTGAATCATGTCTGTAAATGAGATAAGAATGATATAGAAAATAGCTAAGAAAAGGTTAGTGTTAAAGGGTAATCGTGTCCCTGCCTTGTTTCAGTGTACAGTGGTGAAGTGGAGGACTTGAGGCTGATGTTAAAGGCCACAGATAAGGACATGCAGGCAATAAAGAACAGACACTCTGAGCAACTGGACAGTCATCGCTCAGAGCTGGCGTCACTAGAGACTAAGGTCAGGGCCGTCCACATCAACTTAACATGCTACTCATGTCTTGATCACTTAACTCTTGCAGGGCCAAAATTTGGACAGAATCAACAGCTTTTCTGGGCACGCATTGGGCGCATTGCCCCCAATGTGTTGTCGTAATATACTGTATTTCTTTAATGAGGATTAGTCAAATAGCCCAAGGCTAATGCAGGTCTTCTGCTCATGTATACATGCACATAATTACACAGTTTGCTACAATCACGTTGAAAATAGGAAAGAAAAAAATAAAAATTGAAAAAAATACAGGAACATATACATTCAAGTGTATGTACATACAAGAGAAATGACTTTCAAAAACAGGTGCTAGTTGTCAACATTATTATTATCATCATACTTGTTTTCATTGTCAGACACTGACTAGTCCTTTAGAAATGCTTTGTATTGCAAATGTAGTTCATAATTGCATCAAGAATACCACAATTACTGTCATGAGAAAGTTGGTCATGACCCCAATGCATGTTGAGAAAAGCTGTTGACCTAGGATATTTTCTCTGGAAGTATAGGCATGCTGATACTTAAACGAAAGGTCTTTTTATGAGGAATGTGAATCTGGGATCCTAATGATAATTCAGACTAGTTTGACTTAAGTAGATTGACTTTAATCGTGATTGGCACTTTTTGAATTTACTGCCTTTCATATCCTGATCATGAAAGTTCACCTCAGTATGTGATCACTGAACACATATTCTGATCACTGCCTTCAGTTTCACCTGTAAAAATTAAAAAAGAAAATAAGACAGCCACGTCACTTTCATGCCAAACATTTGTTCAGAGGCTTAGCAGTCTAAATTTTTCTTTTGGCTGTAATGAATATAACAATTTCAAGAAGTTTCATACACATATAATATTTTTGTCAATTCTGTGGTCCTGCAATGAAATGACAGTTCAGAAGATCGAAAGGAAGATCATAACAACTCTAGGTTTTGACATCACAATAAATGCTATTGACACAATGTTTTTGTAGGTGATGAGGCTGGACTCTGAGATGGGACAGCTAGTGAAGGAACGAGAGGAACATCTGGAGACAATCCAGCAGCTTCGGGTATATTACATGCATTTTCTTTGAAGACTGGTAGTATATGTGCCACTTAGGGCAACTGCATTTGATACAGATGTACTTGCAGGTTTACCAATATATCTTTTTACATGTCAGCCACAAGCTATAATTGCAACAATTTAAATACAGAACCATCCTCTATATTTATATATACGATCACTGTCATATCCTTTTGGCAGTAGATGTTACATTTAAATACAGAACCATCTCTCTCTCTCTCTCTCTCTCTCTCTCTCTCTCTCTCTCTCTCTCTCTCTCTCTCTCTCTCTCTCTCTCTCTCTCTCTCTCTCCCTCCCTCCCTCCCTCCCTCCCTCCCTCCCTCCCTCCCTCCCTCTCTCTCTCTCTCTCTCTCTCTCTCTCTCTCTCAGCAGCAATCAGCATTGGACAGTGGCATTCTGCAGCAAACAGTGGTGTTGGGCAGTGCCACTAAAGGCAAGAAGAGTCTGTCTTAGGGTCGGCTGCAGACAGCTGTAGGCTGTGTCAGGCCTTCTTGTAAATTGCATTTGTACCACTGGCCACTGCTCTCTACTGTTGGCTGTTGCCGAATGCCACTGTCTGCTGCAGTTTGTAGATTACTGTCCATATTGTATACAAAATAAAGAGTCAGGTGGAATCCTCAACTGGACGTGAAACGAGACAGAAAAACCTGTTATGCTTTCCTTGCAAATATTGGCTCTACAGTTTTTCACATAAAATTGATTTGAAATGGTCATTATATGCAGGATATATGCATTTATAGTAGATGGCAAGATACATCATGATGTTGATATTACAGGGATGAAAGTCTTCAGTTTTTTTTCAGGAAATTAATTGTATTTTGCTCAAAAGTCAAAGAAAAAAGTGATGTCCTTTTTGCCCAGAAAGCCTTAATCTGGTAAAAAATGAAGAGGTGGGGTATGGTTTCATTTTTTTTTTCAGCAAAGTCCCCTTCATCCCTGACATTAAGTAAAGCCTAATTTAACAAACTCTGTGTATATAATGCCATTTTTTTCTTTACTAATAGATCATTATGATCAGTATATAATATCTGATTTCATTTTGTTATTTAATGGTCCTTTCTGTTTGTAGGAATCTGTAGAAAATATGGAGGCTACTCTAAGCTTTGAAAAAGACAACTTGGACCAAGCTGAGGAAAAAATTTCGGATCTCAATGAACAAGTCAATACCCTGCAAGGGGAACTCATGGTAAAAAAAACTTCTCCCTACTTGTACCTGATTTTTGTTTCTTTTTTCCTGGATATATGTTCAAATTCTTCAAAAAAAAAAAAAAAAAAAAAAATAAGGAAAGAAAGAAAAAAAGACTTCTGTTCAAGATAGCAGTGTACAGCCAGTGTTTTTTGCATTGCCTGGCAAGTCATTCCCGGCAATACAAAAGCCACTGACCAAAGCCTTGCCAATGTAGTGTGGGATGAGTTTAGCGTGCACAAATTTCATAAGCTGAAATTTCATCTTCATTGATGGAATTGAAATATTGTGATTAAACTTAACAACTGCATTGTGTTGTAAAGCTTTGCAATCCAATGAGATCTTCATTCTGTTTGTTGTGTCAGTTAGATATTAAGCTGTGACACAGAGCCACTCTGTGACATGCTGTCAGACATACACATGCAGGTATTCTGGGCTCTGAAACATGTTCTGATAGTCACCTGCTGAATACCCATTATAATTATGCATCCTCCATAAGGTGGGAGGATGCACATTGTGTTTAGTCTCGTCTCTGCGGCCACGTGTTATTTTCCTCATATTTCTGTCCCCTCGTGACCTGTTGACTCCTAATCTGGTATAGATAATCTATGGGTCTTTGGAATTTTTCTCATGTAATAATATATAACCATGAGGGCAAAGGTCAAGGTCAAATCCTTGTTGCATTTTCCTGCCGACTCAGCAATTTTGACCTATCGGCTTATACCTCCTTAAAGGTGCATCGTAGGCCCAGGGTTACTGTTAAATGTTAATAGGAAAGTACCTATGGGCTTTCAATTTGTATGGTCTATTGTTCCACAGTGAATGGACAGTTTCAAGACAAGATACTTGCAAGTACATGTACGACAGTTGCACAAACTAAGCCAGGTTATTGAATGTTTATAGTGTGCCACAGACCTTCAGAATGTCGGTGTTTAGTCTTATTGATCTGATTTTTCTTTCAGACAACAGTAAATAAGTTGCACATGGAACAAGAGAAGACAAAACAACTAGAAGCTCAGCTGACTCACCAGGAGGGAGAGAAGGTACATTTATCATGCTATTGTGTTTGTTGACTTATTTTATACCATGGATAGAGGCACATATATTGACTGAGGACAATTCCTGGCTAGGCTTGTTGTATTGGTATAAATGAATACCTGGCCCAAAATATGAATTATTTGCAATCAAGTTCCTCATCAAAGAGCTTTTGTACATATACCAACATGCCTTGTGTAAAGTCAGTGGTTTTTGCATTGCCTGGCAAGTCCTGTTACAGCAGGAGAGGTCAGTTCAAGTGTAACTTGCCTGGCAATGCACAGTTCCTGAGACAGGCCTGGTCCCAGCATAGAGTGACTTGATTTTTCAGTCTTAATCACAAGCAAAGTAGCCCTCACCTGACAATTATAATGATTTCAGATTCATATTTCTCATAAAACAAACATATCTTTCAAATACCAGCATGTCCAAATTAAAATTAATGATTAAGGTGAGCTGCTTTCCTCCGTTCACTTTGATTCAGGTGAGCTGCTTTCCTCAGTTCACTTTGATTCAGGTCAGCTGCTTTCCTCAGCTCACTTAGCTCCTGTCGTGCCCCAAACGCTCTTGGTAAAGCTGTTGTCTCAAATCCAGCTCTTTTAGAGTAGAGGGAATTGAATCAATGTTGCTTGATAAGTGCTTCTTGATTATAATTAACTCTTTAAGTGCCAAATTTTGGACTGCGTCAACAGCTTTTCTCAGCCCGCATTGAACGTAATGCACCCCATACACGCCGAGAAAAGCTGTTGACCTGGGATATTTTCTCTGGAACTATAGGTATACTGGTACTTGAATAAAGGGTCTTTTTATGAGGAATACAAATTTGAGATCCTTATGATAAGTCAGATTAGTTTTATTTTAGTAGATCGACTTTAGACGTGATTGGCACTGAAAGAGTTAAATATATTCACATGGAGTGCCTGGACAATCTTTACAGGCTCGTAGGCAGTCCACTCATTTTGAGACTTGTCTTTATACTGACAGAATTTTCACTTTTCTTTTTTACAGGAACAAGAGTTGTTGCGAATTATACATGAGCGAGATCAGTTGTGTGAGGAGCTGCAAGTGTCTCAAACCAAGGAACAGGCCCAGGACGGCAAGATACGCCTTTTAGACAAAGAGCTGCAGAAAAGTCGTGAAACAATAGAACTATTGACAAAAGAAAACTGTGAGAGAAAGGTAGTCTTCTTTGTTTTAGTTTGCAGATTATTGTCTCCCTATCCCCCCAATTTGCATCAATGTTTCATCACTCAAGTAAATAAATCAAAGTTGACAAGCAGAGAGAGAAAATGTTTGTGGTATTGCAACATATAATTGTAATTTAAAAGTTTGTTTGTGAGACCAGACTGCTTCCATGGTTTCTCTTGTGAGACCAGACTGCTGCTGTGGTTTCTCTGTGAGACCAGACTGCTGCTGTGGTTTCTCCTGTGAGACCAGAGCACTTCTATTGTGGGACACACAACATTTGTTTCCACATACGTCTTGCACGCGGCACCATGGAAACAGGCAGAAAGTATCCTGGTTATGGATGCATGCAAAGCTGAGGATAATCACCAATATTGGGAGAAAATAGTGTTATTTTCTTAGCAAAATATAGAGAAGAAAAATTGAAGAGTTAGGATTGTGTGACATTGCATTTGGGCTGTATGTATGTGCATGTATGTGTGTATTTTTTTGTTTTTTTTGGATGGGAGTAAAAGAAAACAGGCCCTCCTTGTGAGGAAAGTTGTAGTCTGTACACGAAAAATAGGAGGATGAATTAAATACAATCCACTGGTTTTATTTTGTCAGGAGGCTATCAGCAACTATATCACCAAGGTACAGACCATAAAACAAGAGTTGGTGGAGAGCCACAGCCAGCGTGACAGTCAGGCCCAAGAGCTGACTGACATGCAGCGAAAGCTGGAGGACATGGCAGAGGCCAACGAAGACTTACGCACTCAGTGTCAGGAGAAAGCACGCCAGCTCGAGGATTTGTCTGTGGAGATGGAACGGGAGAAATGCAGGCTTAGTTTTGAGGTATGAAAACCTCGTGAATTCATTTGGCACACTACTTGTAATGTACTGGTACTTGGAGACTCCTTCTGTACGCTTGTAGTCAAGGAATTAGAAGGTTCAACTCATCTTATGTTACATTAGTAAAGGCATAGATGAAAGTTTTCAGTTTTAAAATAGTGTTCAGTTTTGTGAAAATTTTGATGTGCATTCTTTCTTTATCTTTTTTTGATGGAAAACCTTCTGAACGCTCGTACATGTATATAAGTGGATGTGCAGGTCTTAAATTTAAAGTATCCCATAAAGTTTTGGGAAGATTACTTATTTTCACCTGTGTGGCAAGTACTTTTGTTTTTTGCCATGTGGTTATAGCCTTGTCCTGCTGCAGCTGCAGTCAAGCAGCCAGTGCAGGACAGCTGTTTAAGGACAAAATGGCTGACTTCTTATTGGATTGTTCTTCATTGAAAGCTCTTTTCATGAGAAGCTGAACAGGCAAATCTCAGTTTCCATGGTGAATAGAGGAAATGTTGCACAAATGTTGTGAATCAAGATTTCCGGGTGAAAGCAGAAAGTCAGATAAAAGGGGTGCCTTGCATGGAGGCAGAAAGGCTTCTAGTCTGCATTGCTTGTGCCTGAGTGAAAGTTTAATTTAGTGCAGTTATGTTATGCATGTCCTTACCGTTCCTCTGTCTTCCTGGCATTGCAGAAAGATGTTCTACAGGATGACTTCAGTGAGCTATCTGACAAGTACACAAGCTTGACTGAAGATCGTGAGGCCCTGCAACAGGAGAAAGGGTCCCTTGAGGTAGGTGACAAGATACATATACCACAAGGGAATGGGGCCTACAGATGGTTCAGGATATGTAACCACAGGATCTCCATACAAATCATTACTAAATGGATCCTACAGATGGTTTAGGATACATGTATGCGGTCAATGGAAATCAGGACTAAATGGATCCTACAGATGGTTTAGGATACATGCATGTGGCAACTGGATTCAAGAGATATCAGGACTTTATGGATCCTATAGGTGGTTTAGGATATGTAGCAGCTGGATCTCAATAGAAATCAGGACCAAATGGATCTTGTAGGTGGTTTAGGATATATAGCCACTGGATCTCAATAGATATGAGGACTAAATGCGTCCTACAGGTGGTTTAGGATATATAGCCACATGACCTTCATACAGATCATGATTATAGAAACAGTGCTGTCATACACGGTTTTGTCCCTCAGTGAAGCCTGGTCTCGCTGCTTTGATCCGTGGTTGTGGGTTCCATTTGACGAAGAGCCCAAAATTAAACAGAAAAATCTGGTATAGAGAAGCCACCAATCAACACAATGCTTTTCTGCTCCAGAGAATACAGCATTTGAACTGTGGTTATTGTCCTAGTAGAAGCTTTGACTTATATCAGAGCTGTTTCTTTGTGCAGAAAGTTGAGGGCGACTGCTTTAAAATGGTGGCTCTATCTGGTGGTGATATCAAGAACCTTTGTCTTTAAATTGCCACCATGTTTCATAACGATGGGCAGCTGTCTTTCATTGTAGGTTTTAATCAGCTTGAATGATCATTTGAATCTGGGAATCTCATTGCAATAAAATTGTGCTTTTCTCTGAAATGTATGTTTGGTGCTTGAATGTGTGGACTATCAATTCCCAGAGATTTAGTTACAAATTAGAATTCGATTAAACTGTTTTGATAAAAGATAAAGGGCTCTTACCTGTTAAGTTAATGTCAAGTGCACCAAGTCACATCAGGTTTTTACAGTCAAATCTTTGTTTTTTGACAGCTATGTTACTATGTTTTCTTTAGTCATATCACATTTTTTTACACTTATGTCATGTTTTGATATTAATGTCATTGTGTTTACTACAGTCTTTATAACATGTTTTTTATGTACATCAGTCCAGAATGACACACAGCGTTAATGTATATGGAAAAGTAGTTGTGTCATTTCTTATATTTGTTATTTCAGGTTCATCTTGGACAAAAAGAAGTCAGAATAAATGAGCTGAATCAAAAGGTACGGTACTTGTATGTAGGACTGCAGATCTCTGAAATATCTCTTGGTCATGATTATATGATGACACTCTTCATTTGGTCATAGAAGTCACTTTCTCTCTTTTGATTTTGGGGGGGGGGGGGGTTACAGAGAAATGGCTTAGCTTGTAGACACTTCATTTCAGCTGTGCTGTTGTGCTCTGTATATGGCAAGCCGTTTTAACATTTAATCAGATTTATGGATATGCAAAATTCAATTTTGGATAATCCAGAAATCTGATTAAATGTTAAAACAGCTTGCCATATGTGTGTGTGTTTCATATCAGCATATTACAAAATCAGATTATTCATCCAAGAAACCTCATAGCATGACAAGGACAGGAGACAGCAACAAGATTAAGACCTTTGTAGGATAAGATAGGACTGTTGGCAATGTCAAGGTTCAGCTCAATGTTAAACTGTTTATAAGGTAGAACTGATAGGACTGTCAAGGTTCAGCACAATGGTAACTCTTGCAGTGCCAATCACAACTTAAGTGGATCTACTTAACCTAAGTCAAACTAATCTGAATTATCGTTAGGATCCCAGAATTGTATTCCTAGTACAAAGACCTTTCATTCAAGTCCCAGTATGCCTATAGTTCCAGAGAGAAAACACCACGTCAACAGCTTTCTCAGCACACATTTGGCGCATTGCACCCAATGCGAGCCAAGAACAAGTCAATAATGGCAATCCAGGGTGTGAAGTGACAGATTGTAAATATTGTAATCCTTTGTCTGTTTACACTTTCAGTGCCAAATTTTGGACTGGGTCAACAGCTTTTCTCTCTGGAACTATAGGCATACTGGTACTATAGGCATACTGGTACTATAGGCAAACTGGTACTATAGGCATACTGGTACTTGAATGAAAGGTCTTTTAACAAGGAATACAAATATGGGATCCTTGGGATTATTCAGACTAGTTTTGACTTAGGTAGATTGACTTAAGTCGCGCTTGGCACTTAAAGAGTTAGTCTTTTCAAACCTGAAATTATCTTGTTCTTCTGTCCTTCAATGCATCCTTTATGGTGTTTAGATTCCTTCAAGAGTCATTTTAGTGCAGATTTATGGTATGAGGGATAGAAAATTATTGATGTAAGCATTAATTTTTTTAAAAAAAAGCTTAAATATGTATTGTCAAGTTTTTTCATCTGTGTCAAAACAGGTCACAGAGCTGGAAAAAGCCATGACAGACCAGAAGGTTCAGATAAAAACGCTGGAAGCGGAGAAGCTGCAGGTTTTATGTCAAGAGCAGAAGGAGAAAGAATTGGAGGATACCCTGGCCCAGATGCAGGACAAGGTGGACGTCCTGCGGGACAGCAACACAAAGCTACAGAACGTCAACCAAAACTTGGAGAAATTCCTACAAGAAAAACAAACTGAGGTCACACAGCTAAAGGTATGTGTGTCACCAGAGAGTGATACAACTAGAGTATTGACCATTGTATTTTTTGTGTTGACCTGTGCACTACAAGCATTGACCTGTGTGTAAGTTTTTATTTGTAAAGCATAAGTATTAACTTGTGTATTTTAGGCATTGACCTGTGTACTATTAGCACTGACCTGCATACAAAACATATTGACCTGCACATTGTATGTATTGACCTATGTAAACAAATTCTTCAAAGGAAGTTGTGTTCACAGAAATCAACATAATTGTGTAAAATTGACAGAGTCACATATACTTGTGGTTGTTCAAAGTGTAAAAAAAAGGGCCATGTAGACAGAAATTAAATCATTTTTAACAACAAATAAAAATATGGTGAAATACACACATTGGCATATAATAATTGAATGTACCAAGAAATAATCAAGATTAACTTGAAATCTGATTTCTCAACTAGATTAAATTTGAAAATTCTGTAAGGTGAAACACTCGGGTATACATGGGTGAAAGTTTTTAGTTTTAAAATGTTAATCTGTTTTGATTAAAATTTTTGCAAAAATATTTTAATCGGGATATAGTCTAAAACAGGCAAATTCAGCAAGAAAGGAGGGTTGAAAATTATAAAATTTGAATACTAGGCAATGGCCAGGACGGCGAGTGTGCCTGTCTGTGCCGCTGATGCCTGTCAAACAGTGAATTGTTTGGCTTTTCGTAGTCTGACCAGTTTCATTCTAACTGAACTCTTCAGAGACTAAACCAAAGAATGCTGCGTTTGATTAGACCTTGATTTATATAAACCCACGTAACTTTACGTCACAACAGGAGTTTAACGTAACAACCATAGTTTTTTACGTTAGGATGGCCAACTGTCAAACTGGTCAGTTGGACTGGACCGGCCCACGTGTTTTGGCATGCACGTGACTGTGTTTACTAACATTCCGTCGTCTCGGAGACGTCACGCCCCCAATTATAATGAAAATTATAAAAGGTTTTCTGTTTTGCAAAAATTCTTGGCTTTCACCCATGGGTATAGAGAGCCTGAAATTTGCTCAGTCATGAAGGATTAAATGGATGTATGAGAAAGTTTTGCAACAAGGAGCAAATAAATTAAGTTAGTTGAGTACAGCATGTACATGGGTGGCCATGTTCCAGTGTGTTTTAAAGTGTCTAACCAACAACTCTTTATTTTTTTTGCCAAGGAACAAAACGGAAACTTTGAATTGGAAATCGAAATCCAAAAAACAAACTTCCACAAACTAAGTTTGGAAATAGAAAGTGAGCGATTGGACTTGAATTGCAGGTGAGTATAATATTTTACCAAATTATCAAGACAACAGTATGTTTGGCAAGATTCAGAGTAAGGATTTATTATTTTTCTTTCTTGAATTAGTAATTTGAAGAATAATCGACTGCTAAGTACCAAGATAATTATAGGCAAATGAGGCATTTCTTCCCTGCTTACCCAAGTGTAATTGTGTGTGGTTAATCACAAATGTTACATATGGAAGCCAGTAATAGTTTTTACCAGGGTACGGGTAAGCTGCATGTACCAAGTTTGAGTTTTTCACTTAAAAAAAAAAAAAAGAAAAAAAAAGGTGACTTGCTGTGGTAGCTTATGATCATACAAAATGTTCCATTGTACATAATTGATGTCCATCCTATTGTCTAAGATGCTATTGAGGCCTGGAGGTCTACACTTAGATATCTTTACCAAGACTGATTTTCATTTCCTTATTTTAGAATGGACAAACTCAGAGAAGAAAATATGCAGTTACAAGAAGAAAAGCATCATTTACAGGAGGAAACAAAAGAGTTACCTGCTTTGTCCAAGGAGTGTAACAGTTTGCGGGAACAGTAAGTACTGAGCATATCCTTCCTTTATTTGCCTGCATGTCATTAAGTACTGGGCACATCTTTCCTTTATTTGCCTGCATGACAGTAAGTACTGAGCACATCTTTTTTTATTTGCCTGCATGTCTGCAAGTACTGGGCCTGTCTTTCCTTCATTTGCCTGCATGGCAGTAAGTACTGAGCATGTCTTTCTTTTATTTGCCTGTATGACAGTGAGCCCTGGGTACATCTTTCTTTTATTTGCCTCTGTGACAGTAAGTACTGGGCACTTCTTTCCTTTAATTGCCTGCGTGACAGTAAGTACTGCTCCTATCTTTCCTTTATTTGCCTGCATGACAGTAAGTACTGAGCACATCTTTAATTTTTTTGCTTGCATGGCGGAAAGTTTTGCAACTATTCACTCTTTTATTTTAATGGTATTTCGCAGGAAACAATTATTGCATTGAGCATTGATGTAAAGACAAGGATTTTTGAATTTGACCTTTATGTATGTTTTGCTTGCCCTTGTATTTCATCTTGATTCAAAATTTTGTTTAAACTGACCAAATTCCATGATAAAAACCATATTCCATCATAGTAGTTGAGTAATTTCATTGTTGTGGCATCATTGCAGACTGTGCATTGTGCCACAACTCGCCACAGTTTGCTGTGGGGAGCTCACTTATCAAACAGGAAGTAGGCTGGCACTACTTGCCTGCTGCTGCATAGACATGTCTGAACTGCAGCGGTTGTGGTGCAGTAATTTATTTATGGCCACATCATGCTTGAAATCATTGTGGAGATCTTCTGCCAACTTCACAACAAAATATGAGCTTTGAAAGATAAAATTCTGTATAAAATAACTTTTCCTATGATAAAATGGGATCCCATGATGGTTCAAGGTAAGCAGTGGCAAAACTGGGCATGGTAGGCAATCTTTTATTAAACTTTCTAATATCTAATATGTATGACCTTGTTAGGGCAATTTGTACCCCTCCTCACCCATATTATTGAAGTCCTGTATGGTGCTCTATCTATGCCTTGGCAGACTACAGATGTCCAGCGCTAGGGAAGGACGGTTGCTGCTGGAGCTTGAAGAAAAGCAAGGTTGTGTCACTCGGTGAGTTAAGCCACTAGACATATTGTTGTATTGTCAGCTGACAGCTACAGTTTGGTTTACTTGTACCATATTATCACAGTGCTCATTATGACTTAAACAATTTGGAAGTATAAAGCCAAACAAAGCTGGAAGTAACTATTATTTCATTTCATTCTGTTTATTTCATTCAAACTAAAATTTATTCAAGCAGTAATCCTGCGTATGTACATGTAGTAGTTTATCTGTTATTCATGAGCATTCAGTCGGATATAGAGGTCATAAATTGTGTAACTAATAACTGCATAACTTGTTCTATCATTCACATGTCCAGCATGCAGCAATTCTTATACAGTGACACTCATTCAAGGGCAATTGTGAACTGTGCAGTCAGCCTCAGTGGAGCTCCTGTCACAATGTACATTGGTTCACATCCTTATATACCATTGATAATTTAGTTGATCATAATTTAAAATTGCCCTTGCCAAAGTTTCATTGTATATGAATTGCTGCATGCTGTACGCATCACAACATCTTGTTTTTTTGAGGATTGACTTTTGGGAGTGCAAATCAGTACAAAATGCATGCTTTGCACACATCCTAAAGTGCTTCAAAGCAGTTAATTTTATTACATGCATTTTCAAGACCTTGAAAATCATATATTCCGAAGTAAGGTCCTGGCAGAGGCCTTGAAAATTAAATTTCAACCAGTATAGACTTGCCTCTAAAATGGTGTGAAAGCAAAAAGTTTTTTTCAAATAGTCATTGCATTTTAAATGAGAACACAGAACTTTAAATATTCAGACAGACGCTTTGAATGAGAAAGAAGTTTTTATTCTAAACATCAAAAGCAACATTTTTTACATGTAGATAGAACATTAACCCTCAGCAGACAGCTTCTGAACATTAACCCTTAACAGACAGCATCTGATTATTAACCCTCGACAGACAGCATCTGAACATTAACCCTCAGCAGACAGCATCTGAACATTAACCGTCAACAGACAGCATCGATATCTGAACATTAACCCTCGACAGACAGCATTTGAACATTAACCCTCGATAGACAGCATCTGAACATTAACCCTCGACAGACAGCATCTGAACATTAACCCTCAACAGACAGCATCTGAACATTAACCCTCAGCAGACAGCATCTGAACATTAACCGTCAACAGACAGCATCGATATCTGAACATTAACCCTCGACAGACAGCATCTGAACATTAACCCTCGATAGACAGCATCTGAACATTAACCCTCGACAGACAGCATCTGAACATTAACCCTCAACAGACAGCATCTGAACATTAACCCTCAGCAGACAGCGTCTACTTCTTTTTTAATTTTATTTGTACACATTTAATTGTGTGAGGCCAGGACTTGCCATCACCCAGCAGGGATGGTAAACACAGGATTCAGATTATATGTATCTTGGTAGAAGGATGCAAGCTGTTGGTAAAATGAGAGCAATATAACACAAAATGGAATGACTGAAGGCTCCTTGATTCTGTAACGGAGCGAGGGGGGAGTAGGTATCATATAAAAGAATGCCATGTGAAGTTTCATGTCGACCTGTTGAGAACCATTGACCTCCTTTATTTTCATGTTTATGTTTTTGTGACATGGGGCACAGTGTTGACTGAGGGAGGCATCAGTTTTCCATTGTGTAGGTTCGACCCTTGTGGCCAGTCTATGCCTAAGATAGCTGGTGGCCTCTGTATCCTACCCTTAACTCATTCCACCCTAATGACGCCTTTTCCCGCTAATATCTAAATGTTGTCTGCTAATTGTGTTTTACTTATTGAAGGATTATTTTTCAAAATTTTGGATGAAACTTGCATGGAAAATCATTCCAAATTATATGCCCATGGTCAACAGCTTTCCTTGGCGCACTCTGGGTGCCTTGCACCTAGAGCGTGCCAAGGAAAGCTGTTGACTCAAGTTTTCTATCAGGGTGGAATGAATTAAGCCTGTAGATATGAGGAACTGTTTATCCATGTCTTTGGGTGCGGAGTCTTTCACGGTGAAACTTGATGTTTACAGCTTACAACTGGTGTGTGATCAGGATCAGGTCAAGATGACCATGTTACTGTCTGATGTGGAACAACAGAAGGAAACCATATCCAAGCTGACCAAGGTACCCACCATTCTGACTGTCTTGTCACATCTATTATAGGAAATGGAGACATTTTGGATTAGTTACCTGTTGAATAGTGATGTTCCCTACAATTGATATTGTGTTAGATCTGTCCAATGCCATGCTACCAAATGTATAACTAGGAATTTGATTTTTTTTTTTTCATATAGAATTTTTCATTTTGTCCTGAGCCAGACTGTCCATGTAACCTGTAGCTATTAAGATCTATATTAGTCTCAGAAGACCACTGAGAACGAATTCACAAATAACAGTGTAAATGTTATGCAAAATACTTCAAAATCCAGACCCATCTGGACGTAGAGGTAAGCCTTTTCTCTAGACCTTCTTCAATGTGTGCTTTGTTTCTTTTCATCCCTGCAGTCTACTAGGTGTTACATTTGTTGGCATCATAGAGCATTATGTCATTTGATGGGGGTTAGCTGGCTCATTTTCCAACAGACCTGGCAAGCAACGAATATTTGGAGCAAATCCTTGATATGTTCAAAAACGCTTAATTTCGCTCCAAAATGTTCCACAACTGAAAATCTTTGGAAGAAAGCTTAGGTGTTGTCATCTCTCTGTCACCAAATGTTCATTAGAAATGTGAGTGTTTATTTTGCAGACCAATGAGGTCCTGGAAGTTGACAACCAGAGACTGAGGGAGGAAAATGTTGACCTGATAGGGCACCAGAATCACAAGCAGAAGATACACCACACCCACGCACTGAAAGAGGAGAACATTAAGCTGCAAGAGGTAGGCTTGTGTGGCGCTGATATAGGGCCACTTGGCTCTATGCTGAGGCTAGGACTCGTCAAGTCAGAGTCAGTGACACCAGAGAACCTCAGCCCTGTAGCCCCCGGGGCCTTCCAGTGGTGACAGCCCTGGAGGAGTCCATTGGGCTATTAGACAAAACAATGACGGTGGTGGCTTGGGTGCAGGCAGCTGACAGTGTCTGACTGGTTACAGTGTCTGACCGGTTACAGTATCTGACTGGTTACAGTGTCCGGCCAGCTACAGTGTCTGTCTGGTTTCAGTGTCTGACTGGCTAGAGTGTCTGACTGGTTACAGTGTCTGACTGGCTACAGTTTCTGACCGGTTACAGTGTCTGACTGGTTACTGTGTCTGGCGGGTTACAGTGTCGGACTGGCTTCAGTGTCTGACTGGCTATGGTGGCGGACTGGCTATGGTGGCGGACTGCTTATAGTGATGGACTGGTTACAGTGTCTGACTGGTTACAGTGTGGGACTGGTTACAGTGTCAGAGTGGCTACAGTCTCAGACTGGTTACAGTGTCCGACTGGCTACAGTGTGACTGGTTACAGTGTCATAGATCTATATCCTCAAGTGCATACCTCATTGTCAACAATTCCCACACCTCCTTGCAAATTTGTAGAATCAAGCAGACTATAGTTCATTTATATTTTATTAACAGATATCATGTTGAATAATGCCTTCTGAATATGCAAACTCAGATTCAGTATTAGTCACAGATCAAGTGCCAAAACATCATTTAAGTCCTCATCTTACAGATTTACTTGCTTACGATCAGCCCCAGTTCTAGGAGCATGGCTCTGACACTGGGCAGCCCCAGTGCTAGGAGAAGACCCAACTCTGCTGTTATTTTTCAGTGTTTTTGCATGAAGATGATGGGGCGCCTACCCTGGGAGGTATCGCTGGTGGGGACTCATTGTGTGGATGATATAAACAGAATTAAGGAGATGATAATCCAATGGATTGTTAATCCAGTGTGATCTGTCATAATCTCTATGTGGTCGAGACAGGTGTTGCTGCTGTGGTTATATCTGGTGGCAAAATAAGCAAAGAACCATACCAATTGAGCATGACATTTTGCTTGTGTAGGGTTATCTTCTCATAGTATTGAGACCAAAAGATTGTGCCTGCTGTGTCACTGTCTGTGTGAGTGTGATTGTGCCTGGTGTGTCACTGTGGGTGTGATTGTGCCTGCTGTGTCACTGTGTGGGTGTGATTGTGCCTCTGTCTGTATGGGTGTGATTGTGCCTGCTGTGTTACTGTGTGGGTGTGATTGTGCCTGCTGTGTCACTGTGGGTGTGATTGTGCATGCTGTGTCACTGTTTTGAGTGGGTGTGATTGTGCCTGCTGTGTCACTGTTTTGTGTGGGTGTTATGTGCCTGCTGTGTCACTGTCTGTATGGGTGTGATTGTGCATGCTGTGTCACTGGGTGTGATTGTGCATGTGCATACTGTGTTAGTGTCTGTAGGTGTGATTGTGCCTGCTGTGTCACTGTCTGTATGGGTGTGATTGTGGCTGCTGTGTCACTCTGTCTGTGTGGGTGTGATTGTGCCTGCTGTGTCACTGTCTGTGTGGGTGTGATTGTGCATACTGTGTTAATGTCTGTGTGGGTGTGATTGTGCCTGCTGTGTCACTGTGTGGGTGTGATTGTGCCTGCTGTGTCACTGTCTGTGTGGGTGTGATTGTGGCTGCTGTGTCACTCTCTCTGTCTGTGGGTGTGATTGTGGCTGCTGTGTCACTGTCTGTGTGGGTGTGATTCTGCCTGCTGTGTCGATGTTCTAAGGGGCACTTTATTCAAACAAATTAGCCCATTCTTATTCAGGCAAGTGCAGCTCAACCTGTTACACTTTTGTTGAGTTTGGCTGAAAACAGCACCAGAAGAAAATACTGTTGAATTGAAGACATGGAAAGTGTCCTGAAGAAAACCAAATTAAAATCTTTTTCTTATCAATGAAAAATTTACAATGGATTAATTTTTATGTAGACTAATTGAATGCCTTTCTAATTGAGAAAAATTGGTTATATGGTAACAATTAATAAATAATATTGTGTTGTATGTTGTAAAGTTTCATTGATAAACCATTTTAACCCTTTAAGCAGACCTGATTTATGTTTACAAGACAGCCCGACTCGCACACATAGTGCCAGCATCTTGTGAAGGCTGAATGTAATCTGCAGCCTGAGCCCTTCACTTTATTATGTGGTCAGGTCACAGCTTGTGTTTCAGTGTATCATGGGAAAAGGAGGATTTGTGCTCCCTGTCCAAACTGTGGCCTGTCTGGTGTGGGGTCAATGTGCAGTTATGGAGTCCATCTCAGTCTTCTACATGCTGTTCTGTGGGAGCTTTGACACCCTGCCGTTGAAATGTTTATGGCATATAGATCTTACATTGCACATGTGGCTGCTTGATAGTTTTGGTGGGCTAATCATTATGCTCCTCGCCTAACGGAGCAGGGGCATATAGAAATTGCTTTTTCCCTCCATGTGTCTGCCTGTTCCTCTGTCTGCTATTCGTGACCAGGCTATAATTGGCTTGACCCTCAACTTAGATTAGTGAAACTTAACACACAGGTGCATTTGGACATAAGGGTGTGTCATGTACCAAAAGTAGGTCACTAAGTCAAGTATCTGGGCCACAGTGACATATCCCTTTAAAATTGTTTCCAGGCTGTAATTCCTTTCCTATGTAACTTAGTTTGATGAAACTTCACAATCACACATATATTGACCTGAAGGCGTGTAATGAAACAAAACTAGGCCACTGGGTCAAGGTGGTACAATCATGTAAAACTACATTACACTTCATGTCTGGGCTGTAATTCTGTTGTCCTTCAACTTACATTAATGAAACTTCATGCACAGGTGCATCTAGACATAAGAGTGTGTCATGTACCAAAAGTAAGTCACTAGGTCAAGTATCTGGGTTACAGTCACATATCCTTATAAAATCATGTCTGTGCTATAATTCCATTAGGCTACTATTTAACTTAGTTTCATGAAACTTCACACACACACACACACACACATTTATGTTGACCTAAAGGTATGTCATGAAACAAAACTAAGTCACTTGGCCAAGTATCTGGGTCACAGTGATACATTCATGTAAAACTATATTACACTTCATATCTGGGCTGTAATTCAGTTGGGTTTTTTTTACTTAGAATCTTAAAACTTTACACAGCTGTGTATCTGGACACAAGAGTTTGTCATGCGTAATAGTAGGTCACTAGGTCAAGTATCTGGGTCAGGGTGATAGCCTATTTTTATTGACTTCAGTCATTTCAAAATAAGACCTGTACTTAGCAGGGTTATAAATGAGGCAACGGGGGCATGGATCCAGCAATCTCTGATTGCATTTTAATTTGTAAATTAATTAGCAAAGTTTGTTAAGGATCCTCAAACATCAACAGCAACTTGTTTTCTCAGTGTGACATTTTGTTTTATTAAAACATGTAATTTACGACGACAGGTAGAGGATGTTGCTCTGCATTTTGTGCAAAATTGAGTGCTTTTCTGTGATGTTAATTCTGTTGTTTTTGTTTTGCACACCAGGTGAGATCTCCTTCTTTCATTCTGAGGCATATTTGATAGGAGCACCAGCATTCAGTGTTTTCTACTACAAAAGTTTTCCTGCCTCACCACCCATGTGATATTTTTCTCAACTGTTCTTTAGTTTATTTTTTGTTGTTGTTTATTTCCTTTGTTTCGGGGCAGTGTTATGACTATCTGCGCATTTGTTCTTGATTTACTGGTGATTATGTACTTGTTAAGTCAATATTTTCTCACTGCCAAACAATAAATTCAATGATTAAGTTAACTTTGAGTTTGTTTTTCCTCAATTTTTCATGAAAATTTAGTTAAAATTTTGACCCTAAAGAACCAATATGTGTCAACTTTGGACTACACCTATGGGTCTCTCAAAGGATAGACTACTCTACTTTATCCTTTCATACTCCAATCACCCAAAGTTGCCTTCATGTAAATTGTTGTCTGACTGAATTTTTTGCTTACATTTCTGAACAATTATAGCATTTTTGGTGAGAATTTTAGAGAAATTTTTCCCAGCATGCTGCAGGTCAACAGGTGTCCTTGTGGCAGGTTGGGCCAACCTGTCCCACCCCAAGGAAAGCTATTAACTCCGTCCTGATCTGAACCAGGAAAGGGTGAAACCAGGTTACCGGGGCAGAAACTATTCATAATAGGGTAGATATTAAATGAAACTATTCATAATATGGTAGATCTAAAGTGCCCTGGTAGAATCACTGGAGGCATTTGCAAGTGCATACCTGTTGAACATTAATTTTGTTCATTTGATTTTAACTTTGACTTATTCTGATCGGCCGACCAATCATTGTGACTCACTGTGTGAGATGGTACATTCTTATATGGGGACCAGTCATAGTGACTGACTGTGAGATGGTACATTCTTATTTGAGGACCAGCCATTGTGACCGACTCTGTGAGGCGGTACATTTTTACATGGGGACCAGTCATTGCGACTGATTGTATGAGGTGGTACATTCATACATGGGGACCAGTCATTGTGAGGTGGTACATTTCTACATGGGGACCAGTTATTGATCAGAATTCCAGGTAACTGACCATGGAAATATTCTTGTATATGTAGCCATGCTGTGCAATGTGTATAAACTGGAGTAACTTACTTGTGTGTGGTGTTGACATTGAAACTTGCTTCACTTTCACATGGCATTGCAATGTCAATATCCATCACATGAAACACTGATAATGTTCCGTTTGTTTGTCTCGCAGCAAATCAAGAAGTTCCAAAGAGACATTTATCAGCTGAAGTCACGGTGTTTATGTGGGAAGGCCAACACCCCTGCCAAGGCCAGGAAAGAGGGCATGAAGGAAAATATTTACCCCTCTGAAGATGCCCACACAGTTGTTGTATGACGGGAAGAGCATGCCAGTGACGAAACAGATGACTCACAGTCTGTCACATTCCTCAGTGTGTTGACACTCTTGGCAGCCAATCAGGATCCATGTGGTATCTGGAGTTAACCAATCAGAATCCACAAGGAATCTCAAGAACTATTCACAGTCCATGTGAAGTCTAGAGAAAGCCAATCAGGATCTTTGTGGAACCTGGAGTTAGCTGAATAGCATACAATAAGACCACTCAAAATCCATGAAGTATCTGGGATTGGCCAATCAAACTCATTGAGTAATTATAAGAACCACTCCTGATCCCTATGGAGTCTGCAGAAAGCCAATCATAATCTTAGTGGAATGTGGAGTTAGACAATTAGGACCCATGCAGCTTTTGAAATAGCTAATCATATATTGCATGTAATATATATATTAACCAGAAAGGTAAAAAAAATGATTTCAGGGAAAGTGTGCCCTGCCTATGTATGGAAAAAGCAACCAAACATGCTAAAAATGCCCAACTACATAACTCAAGGGCCTTCTCGTGTGTGTGTGTATAAGAAGAAATCAATTTCCTCACATTTGAATCTGGAATCCAAGAAATACACATGAAGTGTGAAATATGTAAGACCAGAACAGTTTGCCTCTCACACCATGATATGCTGAATGTTGGCCCAAAAAACATGTTTGAATATTAACAATAAGATTTTGGATCAAGAAACATTATCTTACAGAGTAACATTGTTCATACAGCACTGCCATTTGGTGTCTGGACAACTACATGGGTTGCATTTAATGTCAATATATTTGGTCATTTGATACCACAAGGAATGTCACAATAGTATGACGTGCCCTGTCTACTTGATTACCTCAACATTTATTCTCATAGAAATACTTGTGTAACCTGCTTGAGAGTAGTTGACATTATATCATTGTCCATGTCATGGTCACAGTTTTCAGATAGGTCAATTAGTAGGGATTGCTCTGTGTATAGTGAAAGCAATATGCTGATGAATTTGCACAAAGTAACCCATGAACTGTCTTTCCAGAGGAAAATTTTATTGTACGGTCCTACAATTGTATATTATACACTGTGTAAGAATATTTTTAGTGGTAGGATAGTTATACAGATATGATGAGAGAAATCCGTCTTCTCAAATATGATTTATAATGTTGGACATGTAAAACTTGAGTACTAATGTTGACTTTTCTGATACTGAAGTGAAGTATACAAACCCTGGGGTTAACAGGACGCTTGGCAGGCAACACTGTTCCCGACTCAAGTCTGCTACATGTACAGTGTGTCAACTTCCTTCCTTCATTTTTTCTTTCTTTCTTTCTTTCTTTCTTTCTCTCTCTCTCTCTCTCTCTCTTTCTTTCTCTCTCTCTCGCTCTCTCTTTCTTTCTTTCTTTCTTTCTTTTCTTTCCTTTCTTTCTCTCTTTCTCTCTCTCTCTCTCTCTCTTTCTTTCTTTCTTTCTTTCTTTCTTTCTTTCTTTCTTCCTGTTGTCTTCAGCATTGCTTTCATTCATTTTTTCTTCAAAATATGAAATTTGGAGGAGGTTCTTTCATAGTTTTTTGTGTCTATTCAGACTGTATCTGAAAAATCCAATTATTTTTTTTCCTAACTGCTGATAGTCATAACAAAAGTTTGACACTTTTGATAATAGGATACAAAACTAATTTATCGAGAAAAACAGGGCTGTTGCCCAACCCATCACAGTAAACTTGCAATTTTAGAAAAAGTTCATTCTCTAACATTAAAATATTAAGTCATTATAATATCATGAATGACCACAACTGATAAACTTTTGGTTGGATTACTGCTAGAACTTCAGGATTTTACCTTCGACTGACACCAGGTGGCAGGTGTGTCACTTTTTAAGTGAAGCATAACCCAATGAACTGGTCTCTAATGTTTTTATGAATACTTGTGATCAGCCAAGTCGCCAGTATGATCTCAACATAACAAAGTTCTATACAATGGCAGTCTGCTGCTTTATAATGGTGTCAGCTTGCTGAAGAATCGTCCAAGTCACTGGTATGCACCTGATGTCAATGTGCTCATTGCTTGAATTTACATGTAACTTTGTGGTTTTTAAAACATTATCAGTGTGCTATGAATTCCGAGAGGTGGAGGTGTGAAAAAGCCCACTGGGCTAGCTAATCCTTGTTGTGAGGTTTTTAACTCAGCTGATTGTCAGTCAGCCAGGTTTGTAGTGTGCCTCTTTGTTTGTCGCCCATCTGTCCCATCTACTGTTGTCTTATGCAGACCTTGGCAGGTCAGTATTAATGTAGTATTTGCACCTCCTGGGTGCACACTCAGGTTTGTGGCCCTGCTGGTGGTTTTATCTTCTCTTTATATACCTGTAATACTGATATTGTGAAACGGAAGATGTATTAAACATCCATCTGTCTTTGACCATCAACAATTCACATTTGCAACTTCCTGTCAAAAACTGCTGGCCAGATCCTCCATATATATATATATATATATATATATATATATATATATATATATGTATATGTATATGTATATGTATATGTATATGTATGTATGTATACATACATACATACATACATACATCCATATATATATATATATATATATATATATATACTTCAAAAATTTGTAGCCAAAATTGGAAATAAAAACTCAATTAACAACAAATTTGTTGTAGCCCTTTCATAATTCATTTCAACTTTTTTAGCCATCAATCTATACATTTCATTAGCCACATTCAAGAATCATTAGCATTAAGCTAATTGGCTAATGGCTAGAGCGGTAGTTGATTTTAAACTTAGTGTGGGTGTCCCTTGGCAGGATGGCTGGATCTCAATAGAACAAGGTTAGGTCAACCCTTTCCCCCTTAAACCGGCCAAAACTGGCTGGTGGTCAAATGTCGTCTGCTTCAACGTTTTCCACTAATTTCAACAGTAATGAAAAACGGTTTGACTGAGAATTGCAGATGAGCCCTATCAAGATCACGTGCCACAGGTCAACAACTTTCCTTGGCATGAGTTGGGGACTTAGTGCCCAACCCATGCCAAGGACAGCTGTTGACTCAGTCTCAATTCAAGGGGGAAAGGGTTAAATATCTGGGTCAATGAGAAGACTATGCAAGTGTTGATTAGAACAGATACATGGTGTGCCAAATAAGCCTGACGCGTTTTGTCCTAATATCTGGGTCATTTGTATCCGTATAACATCAGCTCAAAAATAAGCTAAGCTCAGCGTTGTTCATTAAGCTCAGTCCAAGCTGCAGCTGAGCTTCAAGTGAGTTCAGCTAACCCACGGTTAGGACATAATATTATATAATATTTTATTGAACCCTTGCTTCTGGGGAAGATAAAAGTAAGATACATAATAATACAGTTTTTGCAGAAAATCATAAATATAATACAACATAGGATACATCTGAAATAAGGTAAATATAAACAACCAAGGAGGGTTCTACCCTCCTTGGTACAACATATAGAAAAACAAAATAAATAATATAGATCACAGATATCACAAAATGACTCAAACGAAATCACAACTTAAAAGATTCCACCTATAAAATGGCATATATTTTGGGTTTAATGTATATAGGTCAGCTGAGTATGGGCTGTTCATGCAACCTTGTTGATAGTTGGTTTGCTCTGGGTATCAGCGCCAGTGATAGACAAGTACTATGGCCCCCCTGTAATATAGTCATCCCCACTGGGATAAAAAACAGCATGGAAGAGGATTGGTCTCTCAGGGGGTAGGGGTGGGAGGAAGTCAATACAATATGAATGGCATACTTTCTGTGCAAAGATGATAGACTCGAGGGTCACATTAAAGGGGGCCACATTGTACTTGGTCTCTCAAAACATAATCATTCATGAAGACCAAGGCACATGAACACATTCAGGATACAGTGCAATGTTGGTGCTGAATCTTTGTTTACATGTTGAAGAAAATATTTCCATTAACATCATTCTTAGGGATGGTTCAGCATTATCATCATTTTTGAATTAGTACTTAGGGTACTAAATTTCATGACCCCCCTCCCTCCCCCCAAATTAGTACTTTAAAAATGATTTTCCCCCCAAATCATAGTAAAATTGCACAAAACAGGCCAAAAATTGACCATCATTTTCCATATCCTGTGAAAGTGTACAGACCCATTTAACCCCCTCCCCCCTTGCGTACTGTAAGTACTAATTCAAAAATGATGAAAATTTTGAACCATCCCTTAAAAAAACTCATTAAAATGAGTGGAGACAGTATTAGCATTGAAGAAGAGCCTTTGCATATTTAATTGTCGTTAAATTGATCTGCACTGAGTGTCAGCCAGCAATTTATACCTACGGTAAATGTGAGGATTTTTATCCACATTGTATTTAATTATTATTTTTAATGGGAGTGTCATCAAAAGTGATTGAATAATGGCTCACATATTTCCTGCCAAAATATGTTCAACAACAATTAAATTTTTGTAAAATAATAGCTCAAAAGTAACTTGCTGGTCATAAACTTGATAATTTGGGGTCTTTTGCCTTGCATGTTTTTGAGCTCTAAAGATCAACTCACTGCCCTTCCTTGCTGCAGTGTGCTATGAGGAATACTTATGTCACTGGACTGTCAGGCAATTTTTGCTGGGAAAGAGTTGCTTCTGGACGCTTCATTCATGTTAGGCCTCAGAGGGTTAAAATCTACTTGAATTTTGCATTAGGCCTCCGTTCATGCTGCATGAAAATAATCGACACAGTGCAGCAGATTTCAATATCTCGATCATCCTGATGGCAGACTGGATTGAGTATTACGGGACAAAATGGGTGTTACAAAGAAATCAGAAAAATAAAGAAACCCCTGCCTTATACTCAGTTTCAACCATTCACACAAGTGGGGTTTATATGCAAAGCAGCTCTCAGCTGCTGGTATGATGTAAAATTGCAGATGCCTCAATGTGAAGGATACAAGTTTCAATTGAAAATTTGTAATGCTCACAGGGCCAGCAGGAAACCCACATTGTGCACAAGAGGCAGGTACACTTGGTGTACATATAGCCCCAATCTTAGTAACTCTGTTTTTCTGGTAAATAAGTCAGCAAAGGTATTTGTTTGCAGAAACCAAGTGACTTTAGGGAAGGGGGTACATACAGGGCTTAAGCAAACACAAATTAAGCTGTTGCCCAAGGTGTTCCATATTCTGTAAATATCCAAACAGCAATCATTGTTTTCAACAAATTGTACAAAAAGTAGAATGACTTAATGAACAGAGCGTCTGTAGTTGCATCAGTAATTCAGGGTCACTATTTGTTGCATGTATGAGGAGGGAGAATAAAAAGTACACATTTATTCTGCATGAGTGAGTAGTTATGTGGTTTGTGTGTGTGTTGACTGCATGGCAGACTAAGCCTTGTGTGATAGAATGGAACCAATATCTTGATACTGTAGTTCTAGAAATTTTCCATCGTTTAATTTCGCGCAAACTAAATTTTTCTTAAATTACAGAATTTTCGCACATTTTAATTTTGTGCCATACAATGTAGTAAAATACAATGCAACTTATTTTTGTGCATTTTAATTTTGCGCTTTGGGTGGTAGCACAAAAAGAGCGAAATTAAATCAAGCACAAAAGTGTCTAGCACTACAGTATTCAAGTCTTTTTCATTCCATTACGTGCAAGCCTCATGTCACTCCCTGTGTCTTCCTATGGACATGTCTACATTAACTCATTGGTGAGACTGCTTTTTAACTCAGCTGCAACTACAAATTTAACTCTTTCAGTGCCATGCATGACCTGAGCTGATATTCTTAAGTCAAACTAGCCTGAGTTATCTTAAGGACCCCTTATTCGTATTCCTCGTAAAAAGACCTTTCATTCAAGTACCGGCATGCCTACAGTTCCAGAGGGGATATCCGAGGTCAGCAGCCTTTCATGGCATGTATTGGGCGCATTGTGCCCAATACACGCCGAGAAAAGCTGTTGACTGTCCAAAATGTGATACTGAAAGAGTTGACAAAAAAATGCCAAAAGAAGAAATGAAATATTCAGACGTGTTTGACAATCTGCTTGTTTGCTGCCTATAGATGAAAACTTTAGGCACTTTGTTTTATTTATAAAGGCATGCACTTTAATGGCCAGGGATGCAGTATGTATTTTCAGCTTCTGACTTAACTGCAGTGTTGCCAACATTCCCAGATTACCCAGGAGACTCCTGGAATTTTATGCTGACAATTCTTGAAAAAGTTGAAGATTTTTGGCAATTTTTAGCCACCGCCCTGAATTTCATCAATATTTTCCTTCTATATTTCATATCAATCTCTCAATATCCCTGAATTTTACTTTCCACTGCCCGGATTTTAAGTATGGCAGGTCGGCAAACTGCGACTGAAGTAGGCTTCTATGAGGAGTTTGTGTGGATCGTCCCAGAGTATGCAGTCTTCTCCACAAGATTACAAGCCAGCCTTGCTCCCAAGTCTACTGTTTTTGGTGTAATGGGCTTCATGTCACCATTGCACCAGATTCAGTTGGTTTGGTGTAATGGTTTAAAAAAGAAAATGTTATGCAAACCTGGATATTAAAAAGATCAGTAAGTAAATGCTCTCTGTTATGAGAGTTGACTTGTTCAACACACTGGTCGAGTTTCACTGGGCCCTCAAATAAAATATTTACATGATCAATAAATAAATAGAAATGACCTAAAATATATAAAATACCCTACTCAAATCACAATAAATATATGTTAACATTATAATGTAAAACTATAGTATCAGTCTTTTTAATATATTGTGGAAAATTGTTAAAATTGAAATTCAAATGGGTGCACATTTAGTGTGTCATGAATCAGTGACTTTCTTCATGGTCACATTTTGGAATGGGGGCATATTTCAAATTTGTGTAGGATACTGGTAAATTACCAATATGAAAATGTTCCAAGTAGGGTAAATATATGGAGTGATTAATTGTACATGTGTTTATAAAGTAGTACTATTCACAAGCCAATTGTTACAGCTGATCAATTCAAACTGTGTTTTGCTTGATTATTGTATGGAGCTTGCATTCAAGTAGAAAATGTTTATTTTCATTTCATGTTACGTTGATTTCTGTAACTCTCCCACTTTACTTCATTTTATAGAAATCTACTTCCATGTTAGCTTTCTATAAAATGCTTCATTTTTACATCACTTATAATTTACTCATTTCACCTTTTTAATAGTCCAAACTTCATATTTTACATCTTTAGAAATGACCACATCGCATTTCATTTTTAACAGATATGGAGGCAGTCTGCAGGGTGTTTAAGAGTTTGACCTTGCATACAATCCATAAAAGATGCCAGAGTGTTCCTATGACTTTCATATAACTATATGTACTAAATAATACTGCAGTAAAACCTCCCTATACTGAACACCCTAGGGACCAGAAAAAAGTGTTCGGTATAGGGAGGTGTTTGGTATAAGGAGGTTTGATAACATTGAAAATATATATTTTGGACCGAGAAATGGTGTTCAGTATAGAGAGGTGTTCCGTATACGGAGGTGTTCGGTTAGAGAGGTTTTACTGTGTTATATATGGGTTGTTCCACAAATATTGATCTTCTCATTGACTTTTAGCTGCTCTGATCACAGGTCAAGAGCTTATAGTGGCAGTCACGGCCCTCCTTCTGTTTCTCTGACTACTGCTAGTCAGTAATACAGTCCACAGTTTTCAGGACTTATGAAGGGTGTAAAATCTAGGTTGCTTTTGAATTTTATGTAATATATGGGGCAAAAGGTGAAAAGTTTGAGAATGCTGTCGAGTTTTTCAAGAAACTTCATAATGCTTAACCACATCAATTAAGAATCTGTATTAAACAAAACTGGGTGAAATCATTTTGCTGCATCAAAGACCAGATAAATTTTTAACTGACCAAAAAAAATCAGGAGTTCAGTTTATGCAGGGATGGAATTCTACTGCTCATCAATACTATGACCTGCCTCTGGCACTGGATGACCCGTCCTAGAAAATGGATCAGCCACTGCAGTTTCTTAGATGTGACAGACTGCTACACACAATCTTGATCAAAGCTGGCAGAAATGTTACAGATGGTCAGTGGAAGAAAAAGAAATAGCTATTGAAAGTTATACAGTGAAACCTGTTTTGAGAGATCACGTTGAGGAAACACCACCTGTCCTTTCACACCAGGTTTACCATGTCCCTTTTGCCACCTTTCCCATGTTATTGCACCTCTACTGAGAGACCACCTGCAATATGTGACCACTTTTGGCCTGCTGTAAGGGTGGTCTCTCAAAACAGGTTTTACTGTTTTAGTGTCACCCCACAATTAATATACTTGAAATTATGTACATGTAGTGAAAATTCATATACTCATGCTCATGATTGTAACAACCTCGACCTATTTTCTCAAGGTCACACAGGGGAGGCATTTCACCAGATGATTTTTGTTGTTGTTGTGGTAAGTACATCGTATCTTGTGTAGATATATCCATACACCATTACAAGAATATCAGGCAGATTAAAAGTCAATGAAGTGTGGAGTCTTGGTGATGCCTCTGCTGGTATTAATTGGAACTAACATTATTGGTATCAAAAACACATTAATTTATTATTGTCATAATAAATTGAGTTGGAACTACAGAATTCATACCAAAAATACAATGAACAATGGTCAGATTTTGTTTGTCTTTGGGTGACCCTGACGTATTTTTCAAGGTCATAAAGTACTTGAATAAAAGGATGCTATTTGATACATTAAAATAGAAGAAAGCTGGTGATATGAAATGTACCACAAATACATATCATGTGGAAGTTTGCTGTTGCATAATATGGATGACTTTGACCTACTTTGTAAAGGTCACACAGGACATTATTATTATTATTATTTTTTGATGCTCATTACATCTTAATGTGCGAACATATGCCATTATAGGAATATTATAGACAAATCTGACAAGTGCAGTCATGGTGGTAATATCATAAGTATCAAAAACACATCAAATTCATTAATGTGATAATACATTGAGATGGAACTACAACATTTACTCCAAATATGTGTTGGGGCTATGGTCAAATTTCAAAATTTTGGGTGACATTGACATATTTTTCAAGTTCATTAAGCACTTCAGAAAACAAAATATGTTGAGAAAGACTAAGGCTTATGATACTAAATGTATTACAAATGTGCATTATATGGACATTTGACACTGTGCAATGTGGATGACCTTGAACTACTTTCTCAAGGTCACAGAGGAATTAAATTTCAGGGAATAAATTATTTGTGATCACCCAATTACATGTCAGCAGATCATTAGGTCCATGGGCCTCATGTTATAGAGCTCTACAACTTTTTCAACAGCAGAGCTAAACATTGGTGGATACATCTTGAAGCAACAATATCCAAAAGGGTTTGTACAAACTCAATCTCTACTCAACCCCCCCCCCCCCCCCAAAAGAGGCTTATGGGCTTAATGCTCTGCTGACTACCATCACCGAAAATCATTTCCTGAAATGTATTCCATGACCTTGAAAAATTAATCAAGGTCATCCATATTATGCAATATCAAACTTCACATGATATACCCTTGTGATATATTTGCCTTCTTTATCAAGATATTGAATTAAATGTCCTTTTCTTAAGTGCTTAATGACCTTGAAAAATAGATTACACCATCATTGGGTCAAGATGACTCAAAAAGTGCATGTGGGTGCAGTTTTGATGTGGAGGCTTAATTCTTTGCTGTTGATGTCCAAGCTACACCCTACCATTACAAAATCAGCTCTTCCAACTGAACAGGTCAGGTCACCCAACAAAAATAGGTGAAGGTGACTGATCTTGTATAACATATTAGCAACGGACATGATCTATATATCCTATCAATTTGGCATGTCTAATTCAAATTTTTTTTTTAGATATGGAATTTTGTATAGTTTAAGACATTTTATAATTTCTGTCAAATAATAAGCAGCGCAACTAATATCATAAGCAGTCAAGATTTTGACCTATTTAACAAGCCCACGAATTTCATGAAGATCTAAATTATAGAAGTCCTAAACGTTTTATGGGCCTAACTCAAAACTGTGGGGTGCAGAATATTCACAAGATGATCCCTATATTTCAACTGGCCATTTGACTTTGACCTTCAACTCAGATTGAAAAATTGTTATCTTCAAAACATGCATCCCACATCCAACTTTTCATATATGGTCCGTTTGTTCAAATTAGGTAATAGCTTTTATCAATTAGTTATTGAAGAAAAACAAAGTTGAACAAATGCCTAAATCCATAATCGTTGGGTCACGGGAACACAAAAAGTAGGTCACCAAGTGCAGTTTTTTGCACAATGTAATCAAGTGAAATCTTGAGGTTAAATTCTCTTTGCCATTAATGTCAAAGCTACACCCTGCCATTAAAAATTACCTCTTTCAACTTTACAGGCCTGGTGACCTCACAAGAGGGCTGTGTGAACAGCCCATGCTCAGCTGACCTAGACATTCATCACACTTGCAGCTCTGTGAACTTGGGATAGGATCAAGGTCACCCATGTTCTGAGTAGGTCTGACCTTTATAGAACACTAACATGTGCACCATTAAGGTTCCAGTTCAAGTAGTTCTCAAGTTATAGTGAAGAGTAAAATTCATGTATGTTGCACTGTGACCCCAGAAATGAGGTCAAGATCACTCCTGTGCTGCCTTCATAGAGAAACATTAACATGTGCAGCATCAAGGTCCTAACTCAAAACAGATCTCTAAATATCAAGTGAACAGTAAATTCCGTGTCAGTTGTCCTGTGACCTTTGGGAATGAGGTCAACTTTGTTTGACCCTTCCAACAGGAACATATCCACCGAGTTTCAGCTTAATCTGAGTGACGGTTCTGGAGAAGTCAAAAATAGCAAAATCGCACAAAAATCTTAAAAAATAGAAAAAATGGTAGCCCCACCTGGTGAACAAATTCAGAACTAGGAGTGTACCTGTGTGAAATCAAAGCAATTGGGTGAGCGGTTTCGGAGATTTTTAAAATTTGCCCCAAAAAAGAACAAAAAAAAAAATCATAAAAAATCCAAAAATCAATGGAGCGTGATCATTTGAACAAACTTGGTAGAAACCCACCCAAGGCACATCCCCACCAAGTTTGAAGTGAATCTGGCTGATGGTTTTGAAGAAGTTGAAAATGTGAATTGTAGTTGGACGGACGACGGACAGTCACAAAAGCTCAACTGACAGACAGGTCAGCTGAGCTAAATATAGGTCAAGGTCACTAATATTCTAACACACTAGCCTTGGACAAGGTCTGTAATATACCCTTAATTTTCTAAGTCTCATTCAATTACTTTTCGAGACCTGGACTTTCATATCTTTACACACATTTTGGCTCATATTTCCATCAAAGTTTAGGTGGTGCCACTAGTGTCACAAGCAACTAGTTTGACCTCCAAAATACCACTAAATTTCATGAAGATATATCAAGCATTAAAGATGCTAGAGCAGTCACAAGATTTTCACTTTTTGACCCAAATACAATGTAGAAGGCACCACCTATATCGGATTTGACTTAGATTTTCATACACTTGACAAGTCCTGAAAGTTATATGGGGCATCCTGTGGTCAGTGGAGCTAAAAATAAAAGTCAACAACTTATTAAATGAATTCAAAAGCATACGTGAAGATGGAACTTTATTTACACACAAGAGCAAATAAACAGGACAGACTTCCTGCGAAGAAAGTGGACCTAATTACTTGTAATTAATCAATGTTAATTATTCTTGTAGCATGCTATGGTTCACGTTTACCAGGATATTCTGCTTAAAAAAAAAAAGAAGAAAAGATGTCTTCTTTTTAGCAAGCAACTAGAGCAATCACCTTTCACATTGAGTTTGTCATGAGGATAATCTTGTTTGCTCCTTTCTATTTTGCTATAAGACAGGACACCTGGCATATATTCCCAACACATTCCCACATGTGCCCCTTGGTATATAAGGCTTCATACTATAAACTGTTCAGATGGCACGGCAATTGTCTGTAATTTTGGAAATTGATCTGGTATGTTGTACAAAAACCAAAAATCACCAACTGCCCTGTCCCCAATTTTGTTCCAAATGTACCTGCAACTCAAAATCTAATTTGCATGGCCTTATATACCACTTATAGTATAAATAAAATTGAATCATTCGCATGAATACTATGAATTTTATTTTCTCTGTTTGACATCAATCGGTCACATAAAAGTATTCAACACAAAGACACCTGTGTACCTTTACATCTGGAGTTAGAACATAACAAAAACCTAGAGTTCTACCTTACAAGGTAGGTATTTGTCAAAACTTGCTGCAATTCTATTTTGAATGTGCTGCAATATATATCATTGTCCCACCAAAAAAAATATTTTACAATGAGAAAAAATATATTAAAAGCAATATTATGCATATACTGGTACATAGCTACATACATCATGTTTGTGCAATATGCTGTAATAACTTTGATGTTACCCAGACCAGCACATTGAATGTATGGACTGGTCCAAAGAGGGCACTGTTGCAAGAAAGTTGATCCGTTATATTTCTGTTTGTTCCAAGCAACTTAAAAACTGTATACATGTACTGTGTTAATAGCCCTGTGACCACATGGTGAGTTACCTCTACATGTACCCATACTGTAGTTCCCGGAACCTGTGCTAATGTTTAGTTTTAGCAAAGTAAGTCCTATGTAGGCTTGTTAACTGTACGAATATCTGACAGGAGGAGCTCACTGTCTGGCTCTTCAGAGACCAGTTTAACCCTTTCCCCCTTGAATTGACACTTGAGTCAACAACTTTCCTTGGCATGTGATCTTCATAGGGCTCATCTACAATTCTCAGTCAAAATTGTTTTTCATTATTGTTGAAATTAGTTGAAAACACTGAAGCAGATGACATTTGACCACCAGCCGGTTTTGGCCGGTTTGAGGGGGAAAGGGTTAATGCTGGAAGTGCCTGCTTTCATAACCAGGGCATGACATACACATAGCTAACATCATGGCATATGATGATGAGGAGTGTTTGTGTCACATCACAATAAATATATTATGGAGGTCAGACTTGACGTGTCATAATATTCACCCTGAACACGGCAACTAATTTAATTTACCACATGTTCACTTTTTCAGAACACTATTTCTACGCAAGCAAATTCTGCACATTCCATTGCTCTGTGAAATCAAAATGTGAAGTCAAACCTCAGAATGACATTATTTGCAGTTATGGAAACAGTACCAGTAACATTTCACATGAACTCCGAGAACACTGATGAAATGATACACAGTATCAGTAACATTTTACATGAACTCAGAGAACACTGATGAAATGATACACAGTATCAGCAACATTTCACGTGAACTCAGAGAACACAGATAAAATGATACACAGTATCAGTAACATTTTACATGAAATCAGAGAACACTGATAAAATGATACACAAGCAGATACTTATCTAATAAACTTTCACAGAGTAAGTCAATTCACATTTCCTTCTATGTAGGGACTTTCATGAGACAGCATTAACTTTACACACTAGCTGGCAGCATGACGAGCACAAAAAATTCCTGAACTACAGTATTTTACATGACCCGGAGCAGACATGAAAATATGCTTCCCTGAAAAATACATCATACAGGGTATTGAGAAAACTATTGTTAGGTGGGCACATTGGTCCACATTCAAAACAGAAAAAAAACCCACATAAAACTAAAACATCCTTTGTTCACTTCACATTGTTTTTGCAAAACTATTAAGTTCCTGACCCATTATAATGAGATTTAAGTCCATGTCTCATGATAATGAGATGAAAGTCCCTGTCCAATTACAATGAGATGACAGTCCCTGTCCCATTACAATGAGATGACAGTCCCTGTCCTATTACAATGACGTTAAAGTTCCGTCCCATTCTAGTAAGATAAGTCCCTGTCCTATTACAATGAGGGAAGTCCCTGTTCCACTGCAATGAGATGAAAGTCCCTGTCCCATTACAATGAGATAAATGTCCCTGTCCCATTCTAATCAGACAGAAGTCTCTGACTCATTAAAAAGAGATGGAAGTCCCTGTTCATTAAAACGACGTAAAACTTTCCGTCCCAGTATGAGATGAAAGTCCATGTCCCATTACAATGAGATTAAAGGTCCCATCCCATTCTAATAAAATGACAGTCCCTGTCCCATTCTAATCAGACGGAAGTCTAATGTCTCATCAAAATGAGATAAAAGTCTCTGTCCCATTATAAACAGATGAAAATCTGTCCCATTATAATGAGATTAAAGTCTATGATCCATAAAAATGAGATCTTGATTGATATGCCCCTTTGCGTTAGCCTCCTCTTCATAATAGTAACAGTGGGTTTACCTGAGTTGGCAATACCTTACAAAGTACCTGCTATTTAAGACCACCCCATATACCAACAGAAGGTGGTCTGATATCTTGGGTGGTCTTAAAATACAGGTAAACTTAAATAAATCAAGTATCTTGCTGTGCACCTGAAACAAGACTCTTGTGGCAGATGGTGTGTTTATAACAAGTAACATTTCTGTAATAACGGGTGGAATTTAAACATTAAGGGGTTGGGGAAAGAACTTGTAATACTAAAAGTGTCCAATTAGAATTTAAAATAGATAAAAATAAATTTTACAAAAATCAAAATTTAGTAATTTTACCAACAAATACCAGTACATGTACATGTTGTATTGGATGGTGTTTTCAGTTGTGACACAGACAACAACAGGACAGACCAAGCAGGTGGCTATTTAAAGTTTCAACATTTCAGATTTTATGTTCCAATTTAGGTATGGCCAATAATGTGAAGAAACTGGAGTACTCACAATAGGTAACGATACAAGCATTCCAGTGAATACATGACAGACACTGTCAGGCATGCTCACGATGTGTATTCCTATAAGAAAGCCAGCCAATACATTACCTGGCAACACTTGCATTTTACGGTTTTACATTTGTTCACATATTTCAGCAAAACACCAGACTCCCTGATACTAAGAGAACTTCATTATTTCTCAATTTAGAAACAGTTTTTAGTTTTTCATTATTGTGATTTTACAGCTATGAAAGTGGATATTTTGTTCGTAAAACATGATCATACTACCCCTCCCCCTTGAGAGCTTTCACAAAAAGAGTATTTCACCAATGACACACTATTTCAATACACTCATTTAAGCATACGTGCAGCAACAGAGCATTTCCACATATATTTCCATATCATAGCGTTCGAGGCATTCCTCGGTAGTTTCAGTATTGCCAGTGCTAATGCTAATTTGTAGCCTGGATGTGCTTGCATGGGATTTTTTTTTTAGTGAGGAATCTGCATTGCATAACAGTATTGCACTGTTTCAGAATTTGTCTATAATATTCATATTGCATTGGTTTATTCACAATGTTTATAGACGTTTGTACCATATCCTGTATACATGTGAGCTTTATGTACATACTTATGTACCAATTTTACAGAGGGCCTGGGGTAGATTAGTACTTCTCGCACTGACAGGGTCACCCTCTCAAAATAAGGTTTATATATCTATATATATTATTATAATTATTACATGCAACTCTCATTCAACTCCAATACTTGCCCATTCTTATATTAATTACAAGTTTTTCAGTTTTCATGTTTGCTTTCTCTAGACATGGTTCGACCACCATTTTACAGGTCAATCTGTGCCAATATTGATGGCTATACCAAATCACACCAATCTGCTTGTATGACATGCATGTCCTGGTTGTTTTCACACATGCTTGTCACCTAAATTGATGATTTTCTCAAAACAGTTCATTATATGGTTTTCCAAGTTCAATTAAAATGGGCAGTCTTACAAATACACATTTCTTTGCAACATGGATCTTTTAAAGTCACATGGTACGCAGTTTCAAAACATCATGATACATCTGGTAACTTAAAGAATGGTGAAGGAGGATTCTCCTTTTTTCATCATCCCAAAATGGCATGGTAAAGGAATTTAGGTATACAGTTGTTTATCTCCTGATTTTAGCCAAATGCTAAAAACAACATACCTAATGAACTGTTCAGAAGTTGGGAGAAACCTTTTAGTCTTTAAAATATCAGAAGCACTTTAAATCCTGTTTTAAGGCCAGCAGATAGGGCTATGAGGAACATGGACATTTTCAATGCCCTATAGACATTTTATCTCACTCATAATTCCACTGCTGGGATAGGTACAGCTTTGTACATGATATGGTACTAGCTGTATATGGGGGAACCAGACCAATTGGATCATAACATCACTGTTATGTTTAACTTATCATATTTCAAACAACTTTTCACTGGCTACCTAAAAGAGTTAGTTTGGGAGTGTTGCCAAGTTTTATATTTGACCAACCATATACACGTATGATTGAAGAAGGAATGGATATCAACATATTTTGGAGTCTTTCTCATTTTAAAGAGACAAAATTTGGCTGTTTCCTCCAACATTGTTCATGTTTAGTCTGTATTTGACCTGACCCCTTTGGAGTACTCTACAAGTCAGCACCATGACAATCTGAAATGTGAAGACCAGGGAAGCCCATTCCCCAGTATGTTATTATGGCATGAATTATGGCTACATTTTGACTGCAATGATCCGTAGTTTCCTCTTCTATGTATATATGTATCGTGTATATGTATGCATGTGTGTGCCTGTGTGAGAAAGCCAGAGAAAAAGATCTACTCATTTGAATTAAATAATAGCACCAATTATATTTCTAAAGTTTCTAGGCTAATCAGATACCAACAGACTACTGCCAACCATTTTTTTTTTTTAATTTTTAGCCAGCAACAGCAGAACCTGTGTAAGATATGTGTACCTGAAGACTTATAACAGTTCCTTTGTAAGAGGAAACCGATACCAAAGCATTTGCAATATTAAAAATATACACCAGTTAGTTTCATGATAAACAAGCTGTTCCACTTTTTAAAAATTTAATTGATAATACAACAATAATGTACCTCCATTGCTTGAACACAAAACCTTCAACTGGGATCATGGCAGACTGTCATCCGAAACAGTTTACAAAATGTGCAACATGTATGTTGTACCTTGCAACAGAATATCATGCTACAAAGCTAAAAGATAGCAAAAATACCTGTATCCTTCTACAACGAAGACCAAGTTTTGCTATACAATCTTTGCATGACCACCCATTATCGCTTTGTTCCAATAATAGCCCCGTGTCGATTTCTGTCTCAGTATAAACACCCATCTTAAATGAAACAATGCATTAGTTGTATTGGGTGGCTGGCAAGGGTGACATTTAATTTTTTCTAGACACTGCCATATCCTTTTTTATTTATTTATTTTTTTTTAAATCTGCTTCATTCCATGTAGTATTCACGTTTTTTCCTTTTCTCACTGTAAGTGGGATACTGAACATTTGTTTAATGAAAAGAAATACATCAAAAGTATTTGGGGGGGGGGGGGGGTCCCAAGCATTTAAAAGGCTTATGAAACTTTCTTGATGTCTGCCATATTGCATCCTTGTCACAAACTTAAATCTTTCTGCAACAAAAAGCTCAAAAACTGGAATATTTTTGTTAAGTTCTAAATCTTTGGAACATGCACTTCAAAATCTGAAGCATATAGATGTATTTGCATTTGCATTCATACTTTTAAATCTATGAACCTTGTTAGGTGCAAGTTACACACAAATGTTTTGGTGTATCTCCTGTCTTTCAACTGTAGTAGACGGGATCATCAGCCAGTTTTGCTTGTCCACTGAATAACAATTGAAGACTAAATACTGTACACTACTATTCATCCTATGTTCATGCCTCGTTATTTCTTACTTTTTGGAGGCTTGAGAAATCCTACCCTCCTGAGATATTTGACAATAAATGGTGTTGCCGTTAGTGTTGTGGCAATGCGTACAGGTGCGAACACTTTGTGAACTGCGTAAGCAACTACAAAGGTACTGGCTCCTGTAGCCAGTCTAGACTCCAGAATGGTCTGCCCCACACCCATCTTGGTCAGCAGTCCCACAACATCCAGGCCACTGAAACAACAGTAAAAGTATGCATAAGTGGTCATTTTATCCTCAAAATATGAATATCTGAAATCAGGCTTCCATATGACTGTTCTTACTTTTCATTCAGGAAATAATTTATGAATTGTACACATTTATATATCGGGAATAAAGTTACTAACATTCCTTTCATTTCCTAATAATTAAAAGATTATTTGATGTAATTTTTTTTTTTTTTATTACACTTCACAAAGACAAGGTTTTTCAAGGGTGTCATTTTATCTTAAAGAAATAGGACAACCTGATACACATAAGAACTATATTCTGACTGGAACCTCTGCCACATTACAGCAGCATCTAGAGGTGTATGTACTGTAGTATGTGGTTATCTTCCATTTCGCATTGCTTTAACTTATTCCATACCAGCCCCAGCTTTCCTGTATACTTGCCTACATTTTGAGGACGTTCACATATTCATCATCACGAAAAGCCCTTCACTTACATACAAACATGACAAATTTAACATTGTCCCAGCACTTTTGTACCAGAGCCAACCATCATTTCCCAATACATGTATCACATAAAACAAGTTCAACAGCTTGCAGAACATGTTCCAGCCCGTCTTCACTTCTGATTACACAACAATTGACAACATTTAGTCCCATACCATGGTTTTTCAAGTTATATGCGAAATTTACATATAAATGAGTGTCAAGAAATATGTCTACACCTAGCTGCGTTGTTATGTATGAACCAGCTAACAGAAACTATAGCATTCATTTTACTTCAGTATCCGTAGTATTACCTCCTACTATTGATTACATCTTTAGTTAAAAGGATTCCTGGCAAAATGCTGTAAACAAGTAATTCCTTGTATATGGCTCCAGCGATAGCGGATCTTAATCCTTAGCTGGGGGTCGTCCTGACATATTTCTCACAAGCTTTTGTCCATTATGATTAAACACATATCTGTTACATATTTTGTATTCCATTTTTTTTTTATACTGTCGAATAAAAAGTTTCTGAGTTCTGCTCCCCACGTCACACTGCAGTAGCCAAGCAATGTTAAACAGCTGCAGCATGACTTCACAAGCACTGAATAAAAAAACCCTAACCAAGATGTTTACCACTGCAGTAAAGAATGCATGGAGAAATATCAACCTTTGTAATGAAGACTTGTCACACATGTTTGGACATAGACTGACAGACATAAGGTACGCAAACTACCAAGACACTAACATTTGAGGAACAACATACACACGAGCAGGCCTACTGTAAACCTTCAATAAAGCAGATTTTCAGAGTCAAAATCTAGAGTTGCTTCGTACAGTTGTACCTGTTGCAGTGACCATAAGGTATCCAGAGACATGTATAATCATTAGAACAAGTTCATGTACCCTTTTGCCAAGTACAATGTACCTTTATCCTTCCCCACTCATTGTTCAATTGTGTCTTGATGTCAACTGTTGTGTGTTTTTATGTTTTTTCTTTATTTCTCATTGATGTAAAATATTTTATCAATGCCTGTAGGGCTATAACTGGGTTGGGTGCCTTGTACCCCCATGCTCGTGAAAGCGGTTGGCTCTTGCTAACCAGACAAGGGTCAGGCTTGTATTATCACATGACTTATTCAAAGCAAGGCAACATAGTTGGGGTGGCTGTTAAATAAGATTCAAACCAAAACTTGATTTCCCTGCTTGTACAATTTCTGTTTCAAATATTCATTACATAAACACTTCAGTGTTGAAGCAGATAATACTGATATCCTGCTTTATACTGTCTGTTTTTAACAGGTTTTTAACAAGAAAGGGTTAAAAACTTTACATGTGTTTAGATTGAGTCCAGGTTGTTACAGGTCCCATCAAAGCATTTACTCATATGTGCATTACTGATTTCAGCATGTTCAGTTCGGAAATCCATATTTTCATCTGCAAAAATAAACAATTCAATGAAGCTACAGTGCTGGTAAGAGAAGCTCTAAGTGACTAAGTAAATGTGAAGAAAGTGGCCAATCTCCCTCCAAACACACCAAAGAAGATAGAAAAGCAATTAACTGAGCAAGCAATGAAGCCTGAAGCCATGCTAGGGAAGGGGGGGGGGGGTTCGGGGCATGCTCCCTTTGGAAAATGTTGAAATTCACAAATATTTACCATGTCACAGGGACAGTCATAAAATACAGTTCACAAAGTTCTTTTCAATCATATAAGAAAAATCAATTTCCTTAATTTCATTTGAAATATAAGTAATAAAGTCCCTTGGCAATAATAATAAAGTAAAAGTAAATACCAATGTCCTTGGGTGATACTAAATTGGGAGTTCACATGGCTTCTTTGTGTGTGTGTCATGGTCTGATTTTGATGCAGCAGGAGGAGCTTTCCAGAAAGTGGAGATTACAGACTTTCTTAGAAAGTATCAAATGTTAGGATATCTCTCCTTTAATTGGAAGACTTGGAGCATCTGCAGAGATTTGTTTACAGGTATTATATACAAGGACAGTATTCTCTAAGGATCCTGGTCAAAACTTACCCAGGTCAAAACATACCCAGCCAAAATGTACCGAAGAATGTTTTGGCCAGCCATAACATGACCCTCAGCAGTACCACAAAGACATGTATATGTCTGCAGATATTTTTTTAAAGATTTAAAAAATCAATAGGTTTTGAGAAATACAACATGTCAGCCAAGCTACCTGTATACACCAGCAGCTGTATTCACAAAGAGTTTGATCTGATCCTGAATTTGATAAGGTCTAAAACTAAAATTCATGTTTTTTTCCTTGCCCTGATCGGCTTTAGTCTTGGTCCAATATTTGATCAGCACTTCCAGGATTAACCAATTTAAGTTCCTGACAATATATATATATATATATATATATATATATATATATATATATATATATCTTTAATTCATACTCAAAGTACACTTTGTACGTAAAAAGAAAAAAAAAGTATAATAATTACAAACTTTGGGAATAATATTTGCAGTTTATAGAATTGATCTTAGTTTCATCCAGTACTTTATTTCTAAATCCAGATCAAAATATGGATCAAATTAAACCATAATTCTGAAATGTAAAGCAAACATTTTCCACAACAGCCACAATGACATACTGGAATGTAGACTGTTTCATATAAGAAATGTTAAAATGCTGTTGGACTCAGGATTGAGTAATTCAAGATCAAACACATTGAATTTTTTTTTCACCTCTCAAGTGAGGATATCCAACCAAATGCTGTATGATGTCAAATTGTCAATCTGATACTAGACTCTTATATGCAAGTTGACACTGGGGAAAAGAAACAGGGAAAATTGCAGTGTACATAGTGAAACAAACTATATTTATTAAGAATGTTTTATTTTTAGTTAAAGATTCATATTCATTATAAGGTTTACTATCTATTTGAAGTTTATTTTTTATATATATTTATTCTCACGAGTGACTATGGATGTTCAACAGTGAATTTTTGACATGTTGATCATCCACCTTGAAAAAAATACACAGAGCCAAGAAAATCTTACAAAGAGATCAATCTGGAGTTTAAACTCCAAGACATAGGGAGACCAACTGGAAGTGGAACAGTGCCAAAAACTGAATTGCTACAACTGCATATTTAATTTTGATCCTTAATTTGGTATCAGATCAAAATTCTTTGTGAATATGACCACATAATATTGAGAATTGTCAAGGTACATTTTGCGGGAGGTATATGTTCCGACTCTGGCAGGTCTTGACTAGGACCATTCTCATGGGTCCAACCTTCAAGCAGTAGCACCCAAATATTTTGAATGCCACGCCTACAAATTGTGCGCTTAAACTAGTTTTAATATTCACACATTTGTGCATGTTAGTACTGTGATACATCTTATTTAAATGTTGCAGGTTAAATTCATATTTGAAGTTTTCATATGTCAAAATACCTAGAAACTGCAAGATAGAATCCCCCAAGAGACATCAGTGAAATGCCAACGTGAAAAACTACCACCGTGGCACCATATTCCTTAACTGCTCTCTTCAGTCTATCTTTCTGACTCAATTTCACATCAGAAACCACAGGAGAAGCCAATACCTCGGCTTTTCCATTGGCCTCTGTCTTCTGTGTCTTATCGCTCTGGGCTTCTGACAGGAATGTTGTAGTTGTGGAAAATTTTCGGGTTGGATGTGTTCCCTGCAAATTGCTGGACAAATATTTCTGCCGCGACTGTTCCCCACCCCTGGGCATGTTGAGATGTGGGGGGCTGCCTCCGTATGGGGTTGGGACATTACTCTGCATCACACTGTACAAACTGACGGATCCTTTCATATCATACTTCTGGGTATGGTCGTCACTTGACTTTTCAAACTCCGTTTTTTCTTTGTCAACATCGTCCTTGGATCTGTGATGAAACCCCTCAGACCCGGGAGTTTCGGAATGAACTTCCTCGATGACAGCCGACACGGTCTCTCTGTCTCTTGACGGCGAGAACTCGTGCTCCTGACTCTTAAATCCCTCTATCATTCTGTTAGTTTTTATTTGCATTTGAGCAACGTTTGTCGTCACTGTTTTGGCCGAGTTACGGCCGTCCGATTCTGAAGCAAGACATCTGATAGCAGCATTGCTCGTCATCCCTGAACAGGTGGCACCTTGGTCAGCCTTCATTACGCCACGGAAGACTACTCTGGTGCCTGCCAAGCAAGCTGTACGTTGTACTTTCAGAGACAACATGATGATTTGAATCGAACTCTTAATATCACACCGTGGGTTTACAAAGCAACTGTGCAGCGATCCATTCCCTGATCAATCAGCTGCCATTTTGGTCACGAGGTCGAGGTCGCAATGGGCGCCAATAGCTTAAACGCCGGATTGCACAGAATTTCACTGGGTTTCACCGGATATCTGGTACTGTGGTAGTAGGTCCATGATTATTCGGTACACCAGATTGCAGGCCTATGTGATTTGCCGGATATGCACTGGATTAACTGATTTAATTCACAACAACAACAACAACAGGAAATTGCAGAACACCTAAGTATAATATACAACGAATCAATTAGGACAGGATGTCTACCTCAAGAGTGGAAATTGAGCCACATTACAGCAATTTTCAAGAAAGGAGACAAAAGTGAGCCTGGAAACTATAGGCCAGTCAGCTTGACTAGTGTTCCTTGTATAATTCTGGAATCAATTATAATAGATCACATTATGAACTACATAATGCACAGGATTATACTATCTGATAGTAGGTACAAGTGGAAGATACCAAATGGAAGAAAAACTATAACCATGCAGATTATGATAAAGCCAGATCCACGATGAGAGCTATTAACTGGAAAAATCAACTAGAGCCCCTTGATTTTATCCCAGCTTGGGATGAATTCTCAGAATCATTGGACTAAATACTGACAGAATGTATCCCATTGATGAAAGGTAAAACAAATTATGAGAATATTTACATGACACCTCAAGCTATGAGATGTAAAAGGAAAAAGTATCACTTATGGAAGAAATATACTGAGTCTAAGGAGCACATTGATTATGTAAGATATGCTAGACAAAGAAATACCTTGCGATAGATCACAAGGAAGTTGCAAAAAGACTTTGAAATAAAGCTAACTGGGGAAATCAAGATAAATCCCAAAGCTTTTAGGAGGTACGCGAATTCTAAACTAAAGACTGGAACAAAAATAGAGAATCTCGTTAAGGAGGATGGGAATACTACAACCAATAATAAAGAGAAAGCAGATGTACTGAATAAATTTTTCAGCAGTGTATTCACTAAAGAAACAATACAAAATAGGCCAACGCTGGCGCCGCAGTATCATGGTCCACCTTTGGAGGATATAGACATTCAGAAAGAAGATATTAAGAAGAAATTATTAAATCTAAAGATAGGTAAAGCTGCTGGACCAGATGGATGGCACCCACGTGTCTTAAATGAACTTGCTGAAGAGTTAAGTGAACCCCTGTATATACTTCTGAGGAAGTCCTTAGATGCTGGACAACTGCCAGATATATGGAAAATAGCTCATGTTGTACCGATCCATAAGAAAGGGAGTCGTAGTGAAGCTGGTAACTACAGACCGGTTTCATTGACAGTTATCATCGTGAAAATTTTTTAATCATTATTTAGAGACAGACTAATAACGCATATGGTGAACAACGGCCTTTTTGCGGATGAACAACATGGATTCGTACCTGGGAGATCTTGCATGACCCAGTTACTGTTAGTTATGGAAGAATGGTCCAGAATTCTAGAAAAGGGTGCTCCTGTAGATGTAATCTATTTGGATTTCCGTAAAGCTTTTGACTCTGTACCTCACCAGCGTCTTATAAATAAACTGCAAGCATATGGTATAGAAGGCAAGCTGTTGAAATGGATATCAAGCTTTTTGACAGGAAGGAAACAAAGAGTAATAGTTGATGGGCAATTGTCGGACTGGGCTGAAGTGACTATTGGCATGCCACAGGGATCTGTACTGGGACCTGTACTCTTTGTGATATTTATAAACGATATGCCATCAAGCATTATAGGTGTATGTAAATTGTTTGCAGATGATGCTAAAGTATATGGCTCAGTTGCTACAGATGCAGACCTTGCAATAATGCAAAGCAACCTGTATGACTTGGAACATTGGGCTGATGTTTGGCAGATGGACGTCGATGCAGATAAGTGCAAGTCTATGCATTTGGGAGCATCAATCCACAACATGTCTACAAGATGAGTGGAAAAGAATTGACTCAATCCACAGAGGAAAAGGATCTAGGAGTCACGATTGACAATGAGCTCAAGTTCCATATTCACACAGCAGCAGCAGTTAAGAAAGCATTCCAGATCCTTGCAATAATAGGAAAGAGTTTTGCCTGCCTAGATGAAGAGACTCTACCTGTATTATATAAATCATTAGTCTGTCCTCATTTGGAGTATGGGAATGTCATTTGGGGACCACATTACAGCTTAGAAAAAAAGAATGTGGAGCGTGTACAACGAAGAGCAACAAGAATGGTTCCCTCAGTGCGACATTTGCCATACACTTAACGATTAAGGAGGCTGAAGATCTCATCTTTATACCACAGGCACAGGAGAGGGGATATGATAAAAGTGTTCAAAGTATTGAAAGGCATTGATAGTTTGGATTCTGCTAAATTCTTTACCCTAGATACCAGACGTATTACCAGAGGTCACCAGCTGAAATTAGTCAAACCTTTTGCTAAAAAAGATATCAGAAATCATACCTTTAATATTCGTGTAATAAATGACTGGAATAGTCTGCCAGACAATGTAGTTAATGCTCAAACAGTAAATCAATTCAAGTCTCGTCTAGATAAATTTTGGATCAACGAACAGTTTGGAATACCCGACTGACTCTTCACAAATCATGTTGATTTGCCTACTGGCACTGTACTTATGAACACTAATCATAAGTTTATTCATCATTGACACCTAAATTAGTTATAGATCGGGACCCTACAGGCCTTATGGCCTTTATTATTCTATTCTATTCTATTCTATTCTATTCTATTCTATTCTGTGAAGGAAAGCGATTTATTTAGTACACAACAGTTTGGATTCCTTCCGGGCAGATCAACCACGCTACAATTGTTGAAAGTCATAGATGAATGGACAGAGATTATAGATGGTGGGGATTCCTTGAATTTATATATTGTGACTTTCAAAAGGGGTTTGACACAGTACCACACAATCGTCTCTTGAAAAAAAAATTGAGGCATACGGTATATCAGATAAAATATTAAATTTGACCAAAGCTTTTCTGAGCGGTCGTAAACAAAAAGTGGTGGTAAATAATTCCATATCAAAATAAAGGGTGGTCTGTAGCGGAATACCACAGGGAGTGTACTGGGAACCCTCCTACTTGTGGTATACATAAATGACCTACCTAATGTAATCAGCCATGATTCTAAACTATATCTGTTTGCTGATGATACGAAAATATACCGCAGAGTGAGAGCAGAAGATGATATCAGAATTCTGCAGCAGGATCTAAGATCTTTACAAAAGTGGAGTGTCAAGTGGCTTCTGAGATTTCATCCAGACAAATGTGTAGTTATGAGAGTTGGTAGATCTAATATCCCTAAGTCCTATTACAAGATGGGTGCAGACAATAACTTTATACTGAAGGAAACATAAGCAGAAAAAGATTTGGGGGTTCACTTGCCAGCGATCTGAAATTTGAAAAACACATGCAAGAAAAAGTAAACAAAGAAAATAAAATGATGGGAATCATAAGAAAGTCTTTCGAATACTTAGACGAAGAATCATTTTTATTGCTGTTCAGATCAATGGTGCGATCACATGTTGAATATGCAAACCAAGTGTGGTGTCCACATATGAAGAAACACATCAATGCATTAGAAAATGTGCAAAGGCGTGCCACAAAATTGATCCCAGGATTCAGACTTGAGTTATCCTGAAAGACTAAAAAAACTAGACCTGCCAACCCTAGCTTATAGAAGACTTGGGGGGGGGGGGGGGGCTATGGTTGAGACTTTTAAAATCGTGAGACAACTCGTGCAAATCGTATCCCCCTCAAGCTCAGCAACTGAATACCTATTTAAATTCCTACCACACTTCTCTGGCAGATTTATTTTTAAATCTGTTTCCTTACATGATGTATCGAAAATGCTTGCTGAATTACCAAGGGACAAGGCCTCTGGCTTAGACAATATTCAAGCCAGAATATTGAAGTTGGCTTCACCGGCCATCTCTGATAGTCTGGCTTACATTTTTAATAAATCCTTGACCATGGGCTCATTTCCTGATGCCTGGAAAATGGCTCGCATTACGCCTATACATAAAAAAGATTCAAGAACTGACCCCGGAAATTATCGTCCCGTCTCAATCTTACCTATTGTCTCAAAATTACTAGAGTAAATAGTCCATAACCAAATTTACAACTATCTTTCGGAACACAAACTACTGGCCCCCCAACAATCTGGATTTAGACCCAAACACTCCACACAGACTTCCCTTCATAGCTTCACTGAATCTGTTTTCACAGAACTTGAGAAAGGGAATTCTGTGGGTATTGTATCACTTGATCTTTGCAAAGCTTTTTGATACAGTTGATCACCGTATTCTCCTTAGAAAACTTTCATATTATGGAATTAGAGGCACTTCTCTGGCTTGGTTTAATAGTTATCTTACAAACAGACTACAAATTGCCTGTGTAAACGGAAATCTCTCCAAACTTAACATGATCACCACTGGCGTCCCCCAGGGGTCAATTTTTGGACCTTTACTCTTCATTGTTTATGTAAAAGATATTTCCACTTGTTTTAATCACTCCTCTGTCAATCTTTATGCTGACGACACACTGTTTTATATTGCCAATTCAAATATTGACTTGGTGTCTCAGGCTCTTAATCATGATCTACAGGTGTCTCAATCTGGTTGAAAGCCAACAAGCTCAGTCTCCATATTGGAACGACCTGTAGCATGCTTATCAGCAAGAAGTCAAAAACACAAAATCCAAACCTGAATCTAAATCTTCATGAGGAGGAAATCAACCAGGTTGATTCGTGTCAATATTTAGGCATCACTTTAGATTCAAACATGAAATTTTCTGAACAGTTTAGCATCACCTATTGCAAACTGAAGAAGCCTATTGGCATCTTTACACAAGCAGCTCAATTTATCCCGACCAGTGCTTGCACTACTTTATACAATACATTGATACTACCTCATCTGGATTACTGCAGCACTGTTTGGAGTCCTAGCTTGTATAAAAAAAGACCTTGTAAAATTACAAGGTATACAAAACAGAGCTATGAGAACTATTCTAAAATGCCACCGCAGGACCCACATCACGGATATGCTGAACATCCTGAAATGGCTGAGCATAAAATAAAGATTGCATTACAATTACTCACTAGCGTATCCAGGGGGGGTTTCCTGGTTGCCCGGAACCCCCCCCCCCCCCCCCGCCTCACCAAACAAGGGTTTCCTTCTCACGGGCTGATTTGTCACAAATTGCGAGAAATTAGCAATTATTTCCAACCTAGCGTTACCACAAACCACTGTTCACTTTCATTTGGCCTCAAATGTTAATATAACCTTAACGTTAGACTACATACAGCCTATAAAGTTACTTTAATCTTGTTCACGCATAGGCCTATATCCAATACCCCTTCCCTGATACCGCGGACAAATTTGCTCGCAGACTCCGCCTCTACAGGACGAGATTGACCAAAGTAAGAATTCATGAGGCCTATCCGTAAGGGTTGCCTTCTGCAGGCAACGTTAGGCCTGCTGTCATGGAGGCGCCAGCAGAGAAAATATTGAAGGCAATGAAGCAGACATCTCTGCTCAATTATTTTACAAGAACTTCAACAGGTAAAGTATTGTTGACAGTCTGGTAATATTTGACAATCACATAATCATAACATTTAATAAACAAATTCTGCTATCAGATCACTGCCGCCTAACAACATTCTTCATGACTGAACACGTTACAAAACTTGAGAAGTCAAAATGACAGGCCTAACTTGTTATCATGATGTGACCACTTTTCGTCCATACTTAACGTTTGTTCCCCATTATTATTTTTAAACGTCAGGCATTATATATTCCTCCATTTACCCTCTTCAGTCAAGCCTAGGCTATCATGATAAGAAAATAAGAGACAACCAAGTAAGCTTAAATTAAAAATAAGTAGGCTATGCGTAAGGCCTAAGCTATATGCAATGTGCGACATCTAGCGGTATACAGTATTTATTGCATTCTTTCAAGTTTGCATAAATTGCCTTGATCAAATGACTTTGAGGGGAAGGCTCAAAGATTGATGACTTAAACTTATAATTAATAATCAAATATTAAAAAACAGTTGCAGTATGCAATTTCATGTGCCAGGATTTGTTCAAGAGCTTTTGTAAAATGCATGATTTATGTGAAAGTCTAAATTTTATTTTTAAAAATCTCATTCAAATATTCGACGAAAGTCTTTTTGATCAGCGTAGAAAACCACACATATAAACTCTTTTACTGCTATTGACGAATATATTTGTCTTTGAATAAACTCTCAATCAAATATGATTTGATTTTCAAATTATGCTGGGAAAGGCCTTCCATTCTTAGTTTTAATTTATTTTCTGTTTCAAAAATAATGATCTCGGTCAACAGCTTGCCCAGCCTGCTTGCAGGCAGCAAAATGACCTTAGCTTGGTGGCAAGCTGTTGACTCAGTCTTAAATTTGGCACTAAAAGTTAGATATTACTCCAAGTCAAACTTACCTGCATACTAGCATAGGCCTGTCTGGCCGGAAACAATGAACGTACAAGAATTTCAAGACCAAATAAATATTTGAATATCAGATATCGATTCTGTATCATGCCTACTTGTGAATAAAATGATTTGTCTTGATTTCGCCCCAGACCATTGAGTGCATGATATTCTTGCTCTCAGTGTCATTCTCAGTCTGCCTGACACACAGTTTTTACTTACCCTTCATTAATTTTATAAAAATTGTTTTTAGATAGTCATCATGGAGACCAAACTAGAGGCCAAACTGAGCAAAATATGGCTTCATTTAGTGGCAGCAGTGCCCATGAAGCTGTGCCAGAAGTGGATATACAAGAACCGCGGCAAAATGAATCAGAAATAATGTCTGACATAGCCAAACCTCGCCGTGATTTTGATTTCCCACCACGTGTAGAATATGAGAAGAACAGAAAATTCATGTACACTTGGCTGGAGAAATACAGTTGGCTTTGCTATAGTGTGGACTCTAATGGAGGATTTTGCTTACCATGTATGTTGTTTGGCCAGGGCCAGGACGGTCGTGACTTAGGGATGCTAGTAAGTAGGCCCTTGACACTTTTTACCAAAGCAATAACAAAGCTTACTGAGCATGACGAAAAGGAGAGTCATAAGAATGCCATTAAGAGAGCAGCCAGCTTCGTCAGTGTGATGAGTGGGAAGCAGGATGACATTTCTGGTCAGCTAGATAAGGCCTTACGGGATCGCATCAAACAAAATAGGAGGAAGTTAGAACCCATTATAGACACAGTGCTCCTATGTGGACGGCAGAACATTCCACTCCGTGGACACAGAGACAGTAGTGTCGATGTTGAAGCAGATCCCACTGACTCTGAAAACCCTGGAAATTTTAGAGCTCTATTGGCCTACGCTATCAAACGTGGAGATTCAGTCTTGAAACAACATTTGCAAACTGCTCCTGCCAATGCTACTTATGTTAGCAGTATAATACAAAATGAGCTTATAAATATTATTGGAAATTATATCAGGAAGCAGATCCTAGACCGTGTTAAGCAGGCCAAGTTCTACACCGTCATAGCCGACGAAGTGACTGATTGTTCTAACAAGGAGCAGCTTAGTCTTGTCTTAAGGTGAGAGATGTAAAGTTTAATTTTAACAGGCTATGATAGCCTGTGTTACAATTTGTGTGTAAACAAATTGTACAGGCTCTCTGTCCCTTTAAATATCATAATTTCTAAGCTTTTGCATTTCATCTTGATAAAAGCCAACTTGCCAGGATTTTCCAGTAGGCCTCATAAGCGTTAGACTGCATGATATTACAGGAAACGAATTTTTAAGAATGACCGAGTTTTAAAACAAATGCCAACGAATTTAAAGTGTCCTTTCTATGAACTTTATATCTGCACAATGATTATATCAATTGGGGTTTAATTTTCTGGTATCAACACATCGTTCACACTAATTTTCTGGCTGTCGGCGATGTAGGCCCTTTCTGCCCACTCTCTGTATGTCTCCTCTCTCTTTCTCTCCCCACATGCTCATGTGCGATGTCCATTTCAAACTAAACAAATCCAGTCCTAAAAGAAGCCATAATTCATCGAGTCTGTGAAGTAATTATACAGCTGTCTGAATAAGTCTAATTAATGAGTAAATATATACAAAGCGTGAAATTGATGTAAAACAAATGAATATTTTTTTCCAAATTTCTTGCCAGGTATGTCGATCCTGTCACCAAAGTACCTAGAGAAGATCTGGTGGACTTCAAAGAGATGGAGAGGGTTACAGGTAGTGCTATTGCGGAAGCCATCACCAGATCAATCTCGGATATGGGCCTGCAACTAAATCTTAGGCGTGGCCAGTGCTACGACGGAGCAAGCAATATGGCCGGCACTGTAAATGGAGCAGCTGCAATCATCACCCAAACATACCCAAAGGCGTTGTATCTCCACTGTGCATCTCATTGCCTAAATTTGGGGATTGTGCAGTCACTTCAAAATACGCGTGAGTATTTGTTATTTGTTTATTAGTTGATTTTAATATTTTCATGTGTTTGACCCAAATCAAATAAAATAAATTTTGTACCCAAATGAAAAAAAAAGTTGACAAAATTTTCCAAAAGGGATTTCTCACCACGTTGTGTCATAATATGATAGGTATTCAAATTGTGTACATATGACATATTTGTATGAATTTTTATATTTACATGATATATATATATATATATATATATATATATATATATATATATATATATATATATATATAAGGAAACTATTTAACTGGTCTTACATAGCAATTTGCTACTCAAAATGAGCGGTGTACTGTTGCTATGCAAAATTCAATTAATTAGGCCAGCTGTGTTTGACAGGGATTTTGGCATTTTGCAATATTTTTTTACCATGTCCTGCTTGCCCTGAGGCTGATCAAATTCCCATGCAAAACTGAAATTCTAAATCGAACCCTATATATTTTTTTCAGTTGTTCGCAATATGATGGGGTTTGTGGGTCGAACAGGACAATTCTTTGATGCTCATCCCAAGCGTCAGAACGCCTTAGACAGAAGCATAGATGATACGCAGCCTGAATCAGAAAAGCGAAAGCTCAAAGATCTCTGTCGTACTCGTTGGGTGGAGCGCTTAGATGATCTGAAAACCATCAAGGACCTTCATCCATCAGTAGTAGACTGCATGACTAGAATTGGCGACGGAGGACCAAGAGAATGGTCAACTGACTCGCTAACAGATGCACGAGGTATTTTATTGTGCATTACCTCCACAGAATTCATCTGTGCATTAGTGATAACAAACCATTGCCTTGGTTACTTGAAAGCCCTGACAAGTAACCTACAGCGAGAAGCTCAGGACATCATAGACACAGTGAAGGAGGTGGATAAAGTCGCCGCTGCTTTACAAGACACCAGGGATAACATTGATACTCACCACAATACATGGCAAGTTCAATCGGAATTTAACTGCAGATGAGGGTTGGCTATCATTACTCTACTATGAAGTAGATGTTCAAGTTAATATAACCCAGTATGTGTATACATGTAATTATACCATGTAAAAAAAAAAAAAAAAAAAAAATAGGCAAGTCACGTTATCAAGCCAACAATATAAAATTTTATCTTTGCTACGTGTATATCTAGCCTACGTCATATATATACGTAGCCAATTAATTCTTTCACTGCCATTTATAAGCAACAGTGAACTTTAGTCGTCTTGAAATAAATTCTAGCTTTAAGATGATTTTATATTCAAAGTTTACACTACCAGCATACTTCGTCTAAATGCAGTTCATGGTCTCAGTCAACAGCTTGCCCTGGTGCACTTTCCGTCCAGTACGTGCAAAGTTTGCCAAAACTAGCTGTTGGCTAAGTTTCAAATTCATCAATGAAAGAGGCAAAGTGATATCGTTGTGTGTACTTTATAACATGTTTAAGATTTTTATAGAAGCCATTTTTACAAGCATGTGACAATATAATGATGGGAATAAGTACTGAATAATTTTAGAATGATTTTTGAACTGCCTTTCAATTTAGGGTTTTGTACTTAATTAGCATTCATTTGTGGTTTTCACGTTCATTCCTTAATGCATCTTTATGAGATAAACGACTTTTCCGATGAACGTTTATCCTTGATAGATAAGCGAGGAATATTTTACTACCGAATATTTCAATCATTATTCTTAGAGGCAATATCATCTGTGTAATTTTAGGTATGATGAAGTGGTCACAATGTGCGAAAGTGTTGGGGTTGCTCCCTCCATACCCCGGAGATGTGGAAGACAGAGGCATAGAGACAACGTGCCGGCAGACACGCCTCTGGAGTATTATAAGTGAGCAATCACCATCCCGTTGTTGGATCATCTGTTGACCGAAATGAAAGGTCGTTTTACCCCACACAGCAGGCAGTCACTTCAGGGTCTAACTTTAGTACCTTCAGTTTTGGTTTCACTACCCAGAGAGGAAGCCATCAGTAAGATAAACAGGCTTGCTGAGTTTTATATGGAGGATTTGTCGTTGCCAGGCAGTGTAAATAGTGAAATCCACACTTGGCTTGTTCACTGGCAGAATCAAAACGAGCAGTATGGTCCAGATTGTCTCCCTACATCGCCTTCAGCAGCACTGCCACACACCACCTGTATTTTTCCAAATATCAAGGTGCTTTTAGGTATCCTTTGTACTCTACCTGTGACATCGTGCTCGGCAGAACGATCATTTAGTGGCTTAAAGAGAATCAAGTTGCCATCAGGATCTACCATGACAAATAATCGTTTGAGTGGTCTCACTCTAATGCATGTCCACATGGATATTCCTGTAGACCCAGAGGAAATAATCAACGAGTTTGCCAGGTGCAACCCAAGGAAAATGCAGCTGGCACATATGCTGTCAGATTCGCGGGAAAGTGACGCTGGACTATGAAGTATGCAGGAAAGTGACGCTGGACTTTGAAGTATTACCTCTTTGTTCACTGCTATAAGCAACAAAAATTGTCTTTATAGACTATACTTGTAAGATTTTTTTTGTATATTCACACTTTACATGAAAAAAAGTTACAATTGTCTTTAAGTATCAGCAAATTGAGTCTAATTTTAGTTTCAGAAACCATGGCCTCAGTCAACAGCTTTCCTTGGAAATCGTAAGGTATTTTGCTTGAATTATACATGCAAAGTACACCAAGGCAAGCCATTGATTTTTTCAATTTTGGAACTGACAGGTTATATTAACCAGACCGTCAAGCTACCTCTCAATAAAGATCAGAATGACCTGTTGTTGTATTTTTGTTGTTGTTGCAATAAACTATTGCAGATACGTCAACCATCTCTCATCACATCTTATCATAAGTGATTAACGTGTTGCTACTTCAAGTTGCAATGAATACATATTAGTATTCCATTTGATTAGTAATTAATTATTAAGACAGGTGCTCATTGAATTCTTAATGTTGCATTTTTGCGTGCATGTTCTTAACAGTACAAAATATAGGGCCCACACGACATTTATTACAAACTAGAAATATTGAAAATTCCTTGTATTTTTGTTCAAAATAGCCTTGAATTTTTTTTTTGATTATTGGTTGCCAAAAATGATAAATAGGAGCATTTTTAGGCCTCAGAATGTACCATTTAAGGTGTACAATTTCAAAATTTTCCGGGGGGGGGAGGGGCATGCCCCCGGACCCCCCTAGCACAGCTTCGCGGCCTTCGGCCGCTCGCAGTTCCTATACCATCAAATTTGGAAACCCCCCTAACTCAAATCCTGGATACGCCCCTGATTACTGTATCTTCATTTGGAAAATTCAAAACAAACACACCCCTCAATATTTGAACAATTATTTCACTGCAACCTCAGATGTCCATACCCATAATACAAGATTTTCCACCCATGGTTCCATTTACCTTCAGCGCTCACATCCTAAATCTTTGAATAATATCGGATCCAAAATCTGGAATGAAATTCCCCAGCTTATCCGTGATGCGAGTTCCTTGTATAGTTTTAAGAAGAGCATCCTTCCATACATTTTCAGTAGTGTTGAACACTTCTAAACCTCAGGCTTGGAAGCATTCTACTTGATGCTTACTGTTTAACTTGCTTTTTATTCTGGATATTGATAGTTAATTTTAAATCATTTGCCATTAGTCCCTGTGACTCTTATATTTTATGTATTTATGTAATTGTCTTTTATACTTGTTATTCATACATGTTTTGGGCCTCCATGCCTAAACAGAATATTGTATTCTGACTATGGATTGCCAAATAAAACCTTCAAACCTTGAAACCTTGAGAAGTAATTTGGGTTACGACCAGGCGGTGGTAATTGATCTATTGAACAGGAGCTTAGACTTTAATACACGGGGGAACGTATACAGATTAGAGACCCAACGAGCTAAGCGTGATATTAGGAAATATAGTTTTTTCTTTCCGGGTTGTTAGATCGTGGAACAGTCTGCCAGATGATGTGGTGTTATCACCGACAGTCAACACATTTAAACATAGACTAGATAGACACTGGAAAGATCAACTCATAAAATTTGACTACACAGAACAACTACAAGTAAACAGTAACATGAAGTCTTCATACCCATTTTAATCAATTTGACATTTATCTTAGCAAGAACAAATTTAATATTATGAGAGAGTATTTCCTCTTTCATAATTTAAGTATTATCTATCAGGAGGTGTACATAGAGGTCTCCCGACCTGAGTGCAGTATTATCACTTATGAACGACAACAACAACAATAACAATAACAATACTACTACTACTACTACTACTACTACTACTACTACTACTACTACTACTACTGTGAAATCTTTATTGACAATATTGTACATACACTATCATAGATCAACATTACATCAGCATGGTACAAAGTAATACATAAGTAAATATAAACTTCCATACTACAACGATTATTTCTACAAATGCAGGATCATACTCTGGATAAAGGCTAGAATATACATGCCAGATGTGTTGAACACTGCTATACTACACGTCATCAATTCAATCTGCGCTGCAGCCACATATGGGGCAACCAAACCAGCTGGTAGTAACGGAGCCCTAGGACCTAGCCTAGGTCCTAGGTCCGTGCAGCAAATGAGTGGTTAATGTAATTAATTTTAAGGCGAAAATACACGGAGCAACTTTTGTCGTATGTTGCATGTCGCAATCTCAGAGAGAAATCACAAGCGACTTACATGCAACTAAGTTATGCATGCAACGTTTCAAGATACACGTGCGTCAAAAGGTTGAAAAGCGTGTGCAATCCCGGGTGGAAATCAACCACGTGATTACACCCCTTCTTTACTGGCATTCAAGATAGCAAAAGAGACATGGTCGGCTTCAGAAGAAGCCAAACTGGCGGAAATATGGCAAACTATGCCATGTTTTTATGACATAAAGGATGCCAAATATTATAACCGTGAAACCAAACAAAAATGCATGGAAGAAATAGGCAACTTAGTGGGAAAAAACAGGTAAGTGGCCTATCCCAACGTCAGTAGGCCTACTGATCGGCGCATAGCCTATAGACAGTAGGCCTAGCCTATAGGCCTAGGTAACTGCCCGATCATCTACATGTAGATGATGTACATAGGGGGAGGGAATACCCCCTTCTAATAATGGTTCACGTTAAAGTCGACGTCCACAGCCTATTTCACAGATCACAGTAAAGTTATCAATGCAAATCACAATCACAGTAGGCCTAAATTACTTTTATTGTAACTTCAGTCACGTTTATCGCTTAAATATTTGTCTTAATCACAAATATCGTTTAATAATGGAGTTGTATAATGTTTCACAGCTATTTATCCTGATCTGATCAGAAATAGCGGGAAATTATCCAAATCACAGTTCACGGTTAATTTTTCCTTCCATCACAAATGAGGAGTAAGTAAATTGGTCCAATCACGCATAACGAATAGGTATTCCCTCCCCCTTACATTGGCCTATGTCCCCATAGCATAGGCATGATAGGCATAGACCTGATCAAATGTGGATTAGATAGAATCAATCAGGCTGATATTATAAATTAGGCGTAGTGGCTATGTACTTGACTAACTGGGCAGCACTATACTCTATAGGCCTAGGCTTTTAGTCTAAAGCAACCGATAAGGCCTACTGGGATCGAATGCCAACTGTCTGAGGATCTTGTGGCCGTACTCGTTTGATGTAGGCCTACATGTATTTAGGCCAACGGTCATTATTATGCTCCCTTTCCACTCTTCGTTTGACACGGTAGGCCTATGTAAGTCTGCAATAAAAATACGCCAACCAGTATGAAAGCAAAATTGAATTGCGGGGCAAAAAGTTTATAAAATTCTAAGAAGACTTGCCATTTTGACGTACTGGTAGGCCTATATTAGCCTGCTGTCAAAATTAAACAGCCTCTAGTGGCCTATAGGCCTAACTTTAAGTTTAGACTACTACAAACATAGGCCAGTGTTAAACTGTCATTGAAACTATAATTATTTATGCTACCATAGAAAGATTTCAAGACTTAAGACAATATTGACCAATTTTTGGCCATATCTAAGAACATGATTAAGTTTGAATATACAGCATCATTTGAATATGGTTCAGAGAAAGAACTAAGGATAACACAGCAGACGACGGAACCATAAAAATTCTGAAAAAAATATGAACAGAAACATCTCAAATTATGTGAATCTGAGAAGAAACCTACACGGCCAGTAGTAAAATGCGTCTAGCTCACTACTTTGGCACTTTTGGAATAAATTAGCTGAAACACATGTACATTTCAATGCAGATAAAAGTGGATAATCACACAAGCTGTAACTATGTGTAGTAACTAATATAAAAAGAATTAAAGACTAAAAGCAATACCGACTATATTTTGGGCAATATCTACAATCGTGATAGGATGAAGATCATTATACTTGAAAACATTATCATTGGAATATGGTTGACAAGCAAGAATTCTAGATGAGGCAGATGCCATGGTGGCATAAATATTGTGAAAAAATATTTACAGAGACATGTCAAATTACTTCAATCTGAGAAGACACCGACATGAGCAGTAGTTAGATGTGTCTATCTGACTACTATAGACATTTTTGAAACAAGGTTATCTGAAAGTTTTATATCATTAAATCTAGATGAAGTTGCAGAATCATACAAATTTTAAGCATTTATGCTAATATACAAAGAATTAAGACTAAAGGCAACCATGGGGATATTTTGTCAGAATCTAAAAAGTGGATAGCATGCAGTTCCTGCTACATATATAAATAATTTTGATTGGTATATGGTTCAGAGAACAAGCTATATAGATGAGGCAGATTACGATGGTTTAAACATAATAATACATATATTGTGAAAAAATAAAAAACAGAAACATCTCAAATTACTTCAATATGAGAAAAAACGTGTAGCAGTAAAATGTGTCCATTTAACTACTATGGCGTTATTGCAAAATAGGTATGTGAAAAGTTCTTACATCTGAATTTAAACAAAGTTCAACTGTCATAGAAACTGTGAATATTTCTGCAAATATAGAAAGATTAAAGATTAAAGAACACAATACTGACCAATTTTTGGCCATATACACAAACATGATAGGGTGAAGTTTGAACTGCATCATTGGAAGATGGTTCAGAGAAAGAACTAGAGATGAGGCAGCAGATGACGGAACACACACACACACACACACACACACACACACACACACACACACACACACACATATATATATATATATATATATATATATATATATATATATATATATATATATATATATATATATATATATAAACAGAAACATCTCAAATTACGTGAATCTGAGAGGAATATTGTATATGGCCAATAGTTAAATGCGTCCATTTCACACTATGTGCACTTTTGGAATATATTTTATGAAACATTTTTACACTTCAATATTACATGAAGTTCAAGAGTCATACAAACTGTAAACATTCATGCTTATATAGAGAGAGGTATAAACTGAAGAAAATACAGACCATATTTTGGGGAATATCTACAAACTTGATAGCACGAAGTTCGTGATACTAGATTACAGTATCATTGGAATATGGTTGAGAAAAAAAAATGAAGATGAGACAGCAGATGCTGTGGTGGCAAAAATATTGTGATACCAGACTTACCTTCAATGCAAGCGTTGACTGAAGGGTCCGCCATTTGCTCAAATTAGGTCATGGTGACACCAAAATCTAATTAGTTCAACTTGCCATGCCAGATAAGCATATTGCCTAATTTGAGCCAAATACAGGGAGCATGGGGGGCGGGGGGGGGGGGGGTCTTACAAATGTCAACAGAAACATCGCAAATTAACGTAATCTGAGACGAAACCTACATGGGCAGAGTTAAATGTGTCTATTCAACTACTATACACACTTTTGAAACTAGGTTATCGAAAACATTTTTACACTTAAATCTAGATAATGAATTATATAACCGTGGGGAAATTTTGTCACGATCAACAAACCTGCGAGCATGAAGTTCGTAATACATATATACATAATTATTGGACTATGGTTCAGAGAAAAACTAAAGACGAGGCAGCAGATGATGGTATTATAAAAAAACAATCTGAAAAAATAAAGTTCAACTGTCATAGGAACTGTAAATATTTATGCTAATATCGAAAGAATTAAAGACTTAAGATAGTACTGACCAATTTTTGGCAATCTCTACAAGCATGAATTTGGTCCACTTTGCATGTAACACCTGCCAAAGGGCACTGAGGAGGAGGTTGACTGAGTCAGTGTTGAAAGTGTTAATGACCTGTATTGCTTCAAATGTGATTTGATTTAACATATATTCATTGTTAAAATGTTTTGAGCAATAACACTGCATTTGGGTACTAAATAAAGGTTACCTTCATTATTGAAGAAAGATATAACCTTCACATAATTCCCAAGGACACAGAGCTATTAGGAAAAACCATTGTTTCTCTGTGAGTGTCAAATGTAGAACCAATCAATCAGTGGTTATTTCAGCTAGAACTTTCATATAATGAACTGTGATACAACTAAGGATAAACTTGCCATGAATATGACCTTTACCTACTTTTCAAAGGCATCTAATCATCACGATAGGCTTCTCTATCTATTTAGGGAGACCAGCAAGACAAGTTGATATCCTGAGGTAGTTATTGCAAATTTTTACAAATGAACAGACAGGATTATACTAACTCCTTTTATACATAGATGGGTGACTTTCACATTATTTGTATGGTCTGAGTGGTCACTTTTTGGGGGTGGGGGTGGGGGTTATTTAAAGCAAAAATTTATTTCGATTTTTATTTCAGAAGATACCACAATCGAGCAGTTTGCCGTGAATCAATGAAAATGTTGTGCAACACATAGAGGATTTCTACAAAATCAAACATTCATTACTTTGTCTGCCCAACACTTTGTAGGGCAGGAAATTCTTATGTCCTGTTGTCCGGGACACGTAAAATCTAGTGGGGGCCAAGTATTTTTCTTTAAATAGGGACACTTCTCCCTGGACCAGTAGCCCCAAAAAGAAATTTCTTGCCCTGCTCTCGTTATATTTCCCACAAATTTAATGCAACTGACTCATATTTCAGGTCTGAAGAACAAACTGCAAGTGTCGTAGTTTGTGAATGTGGTGATACAGCTGGGCATCAGTGGGCCTGTCATGACCCGTTTTGCACCTACAGTCCATCACAATTCACCTCAATCTCTGTACAAAGTCTCCAGTCAGAAATAGAGTGTGAGAGCCAGCAATCGGAAGAATCTGTGGATTCGTGGGCAGTACTCTTCCGTTAGGTACATTGTATGAGATGAACAAGCGGGGATATATATGGAATGGGTGGCAACAGGGGAACGCATACTTTCAGTGTTCCATATGTGACTGTATATTTCAGGGCTGTACATTAACATTTACCCCAAGAAAGCAAAAAGCAGCCTTGGACAAGTGGGTTTTTCTGCATGGGCACTGGCCCTGATGAGGACAAGTACCATTCTGATAATATGAGTGGTTAAGAAATAAGGAAATTTGACTTGTATACATGTACCTCTGGTTGATGACTCTATTGTAGCATTTAATGTGCCGTAACTATAGAATTCATGTAAAATCAGTTTGATATGTGTACAATAAAATACATGGTAGACATCTTAATATAGTTTCACCACAGAAGTTTCAAATTGTGAAATTCGTGTACAGTACCTGGCAAGTAAGTCTGAGTTACTTGCCCTACAGAAATGACTAAAATATATTAAATATTTCATGACGATTTGTGAAAGAGGAATGATACAAGAGAGAAAAAATCAGTTATTCCTTGACAAATCATGCTGAGGAAAACCCACGAATTTCACTTGAGGAATACTGAATTACTATGGATTAATACTTGTGCATTATTACTGTCGGATTACTTATTAACACACTGTGATATCAAGTGTTGCCCTTATATATATTGTCACACCACCGTGCTGTATGTATATACATGTGTGTATATATATATATATATATATATATATATATATATATATATATATATATATATATATATATATATATATATATAGAGAGAGAGAGAGAGAGAGAGAGAGAGAGAGAGAGAGAGAGATGTATATAAATGTAAAATTAATGTATATATAATTTATGTTACTTCGATTTTGTGTTTATGGTCATTAAAGGTTTTCTTGTCCCATTCCTCTGGCATGTGTGATATCTACAACACAACTCGGTGGCCTTTGTGGAACCTTCTGTTGCGACCACCTGTATAAAGCAACTACCTGTCTATTGTCATCATCTTAAGCTGCTCCCATCCTATTTCCTTATAAAATGACTCTTAACAATGCAACTTCCAGTCTAATTAGTAATGAGACCAAGGATGTCTTTCTCCAGTGGGGGATGAGTCATTGTCATAAACGTGTCTTGAAGCAGGGATCCAAAAACTACCCACCTTAGGGATGGTGGAGGTTATTGTCTGTGGTGCCCAGAGAGGAAGAGGGTAGAAAACACACTACCCCTCATGATTTCTAGAACAGCCCTGCACCTTAACCCTTTCCACTCCCAAATGTTGCCTTCCCACCCTTTGACATGGTATGATGTATACATGTACAAGTTATGTACCATGATCAGTTGTCATAAAAGGTGATACATAAAGCTATGATGATCCACAATGTTATGTTTTTCCTCTAACAAAACTGTTCTACTGGTTTCTAATTTTCGTCCTTTGCTGTGCCTATATTTCTTGACATGGTGATGCAAAAGAAGGATGGCAGGAACTATGTGGTTCCATGGTTCAGGGATCTTGGTAACAACAATCCGTGGCATTTGTCTATTCATAGGATGTAAATTGATTATGTGTGAAGTAATTTCAATACAAGTTAACTCATGCATGAACAACTATAGGACTGAAGGGATACCTTGTTCATAAAAAAAATTAGAACAATCTTGGTCATTCTGTAATATTTTCACAAAGTATAAAGATTTTAAAAATTTTGTGCAAATGAGAAAAAGTGTCCCATTTATTTGCTTCTTGTAAGTCAACAAATATGATGGCTCGTATTAATCATCAAATGCATGTGGAATATTTGAGTTATACCATACAAATTTGTATGTGCATACTTCATGTCAGACAGTAGCCTTGTAGTAAACTGTTTGGGTCTGTTTACATTGAAAACTGTAGGTATGGTTGAGACACTATGGAGTGTGACTAACATGCATCTTGAGACTTAAATGAATTGTCTTTCTTTGTGTAAATTGCAATTTAGGAGAATTTACATAATGTTATTGAGCATAACTTTCATCCCTGGGAGCTAAAGGGTTAAGTACAAATCCTCTCGATCATTTGTAGACATCATCCACCAGGGAACTTCAGGGCCTAAAACAAGAAAAGGAAATGTTAAAAGAGGTCCATCAATTTTGCAATTAAAATTAAAAATTCAGGCAAAGAATTTCAAGCAAGAAAGACACAGACTCTTACAGCAGCTAAAGGATAAAGACAAAGAAGTACGAAAATGGAAAACAAAGACATAGTTGAGCTCTTCAAGTCAAAAGGTAAACAACAATTGTTTTCACATATACAGGATAAACTGAAAACGTTAGATATCCCCATGCCATCTGACCGTGACAATATATGGTATCATTAAAGAACATTGCCATTTGCTAAAAGGTAAAGGAAGGCCAGATTTTGAGGATAAGTGCAGTGCATTTATAAGGAAAAGAGTATTTTTCCCTGCATCCAGTACCACCAGCACCAGTACCACACCACTTACGTCAAAGCAGCAAGGCAGTCACAGTGTGTTTATGGAAGAAGTTGCAAAATATTCTTATGACAAATTAGAGCAAGATTATATACAAATTACTTGTGAGAATAGAGATTTGAAAGAAAGAGTAAAAACAAGTGTACATGATAGCAAGACGATGAGAAAATGGAAAAAAACGATTTGCTGCCAAACTGAAAGGGAACCAAGAATATAAAAATACCTATTCAAGGGCATGCTATCACGAGAATAGAAATACGTTACTGGGAAAGAAGTTGAAATATTTAAATTCATCTTACAGTAAAACAGTGAAGCAGCTGGAACAAGAGAATTGTACCCTTAGGCTGGCCTTAAAAATATTTTTGTTCCGTATAACCCGGCCGGTTGTAATAAATATGTGCGGTTGACAATATTTTTTCGATCATAGCAAAAAACATTTTTTTTCCACAAAAAAATGAGTGTGAAGAACGTCGAAACAACAGCGCCAGCTCTAGCAATAGCGGTAAAGTTACGAACTAAAAAATGCGGCCGATTTTTTCCTATACAGCGGAAAATCCGGGGCTCGCCTCTAGAATTGGGCTCGGGCTGGTGGAAATAAAAAAGTGCTATCCCTGCGGGCTAGTTGGAATTTTTTACAAGTAAAATCCGTCAAAAAATAATGATATTTTGCAGGGCAAATTCATCTGCAAATTAACATGAAATGCTATTTATCGGTGGGTTCAAACAGTGTTAGAAAAAAATACGTGCCGTGCGATGACTTCCCGGCAAAAACAGCACACACCTGCCAGTCACACGCAAGTGACAGCGGGGACACTGGACTAGATCTGCGGTGAACTGACACAGTCTCACGGACTGATTTGGGACACATTCGGCAATTCCAGCTATCCCATAGCTTTGCGTATTTGCCTGTGACTCCAAATAATAGTTGGAATAAACACCGGAATCTTTATTTCGTATGCTGCAACAAAAACAAAGCTTCCCGTTTGTGTGTTCCCTCCGTAAATTCACACATGTTCACAGGGCGGAAGCCATGATGAAAACACCGTAGCACGAGCCGTGATTGGCTCATTTTTGCATGTGACTGAATTGACCAATCGGGTGATATGTTGTGCGTCAGACCACATGGCCAAAGCAGCTGTTGTGTACAGTTGCAGGAAAGATGTTGACGGTGCGCACGCTCGATATCTGATTTGAAATATTAAAATTTTCGTTTGAATTTGATTTAAGAACACCGTTTATTGCGAGGAACTTGCCAATACTGTATACGCAAATTTACTACGATGTACCGATAGCATTCATGGTAGATACGCAAACGATATGCATCCCATCAGTGCATCACGCCATCCGAGGCAGAGAGAAAGGATCCTGAACTGAAGCCAATGCAACTATTTAATCGTTATTTAAGTTTATACGGACTCCTATAGTCCCAGAAATTACAATGTTTTTTTCATCGTTAGTCACCTCAAGCAAATAGCTTACTTTCAATTTGTATTTTTGATATTTTGCCAGTTTCACTGTCAAACAGTTGCAGCTAGAATCATAAAATTTGACATTTTTTGCGATTTTGCAAGCGACAATAAGCGGCAAATACATTCTAGGGTAAAGGGTTTGTCTAGCCTTGGCCTTAGCATTGTTAGAAAAAAACGATGTTTATAGAAGTTTTATCAGGACAAGTGGATTTTGAAATCTACTTGCCCAGCAGACAAGTGATTTTTAAAAAAATTGTCGAGCCCTGAATTATGGATAAATGACCGTAAATGTTCGTCGCGGGCATAAATTGTGCACTAAGCCACAACAACAATGGGAGGCTGTACATATAATGAACTTTGGCTTGAAAACCCCAAATAAAAGGACTGGGTTTTGCCTGTAAAACAGGACAAATACAGCGCAAGATGCAAGGTGTGTGCAAGTAATGTGCACTTGAAAAATATGGGGGAAGCAGCGCTTGCTAGTATCAAACAAGAAGTTGTTTTTTGTTCAATATATAAATTGTATACATTGGTCCCCCTCTTGTAAGCCACCCCCAAAGAGATGCCACTCCCTCTGCAAAGGCTACTTTGCTGCGCAACAAGTATGGCATTTTCATTATATTTTCCCCCTGAAGAGAGACCACCTCTCGTAATAAGAAAACATTTGGGGTGGCCTTATAAAAGGGGAACCACTATATATATATATATACGTACATACCCATAAAACCACGGATAATTGAGTTTGGAATTTTGGAAAAAATGGTTTGGAAAGTACTTGAAAAGTATGGAATTTTGGCTTTGCTATGCTGTATGAACCCTGTGACCAGTTGGCCGACTGAGGTTTAGGGGGATGGGGGATATAAATCTCAAAAAAAGTTTATCTAGGGGAAGTGCTGCCCAATTTTTTTTAAGGTCTGGACTTAGTTTTTTTTTTCAGTATATTCAGTGACCCCCCCCTTCCTGGACTTCATTTTTTTTTCAATATATTCAGTGACACCCTCCCCCCTTTCCAGAAGGCAGAGATGAATTGACTGCACTAAGCAATTTTTACTGATTTGGTTAGCCTTGACTTACAACATCCAAGTCCTTTCAAAATTTTAGAAATTGATAATAAAAATCCTGGAATTCTGTAATGATTTTAGCTTTATAAGTTTTTGACCCTTGAGGATGCTGCATTAAGTTTAAGAGGCTACTTAGTTACCGGTAGTCCATGTGAACTTCACCGTTACAGCAAATACCTGAATCACACAATACTGAAACCCTCAATCTGACACTTATCAAACAAAAGTTAATTATTCTTTGGATCTTCTCACAGAATAATTTCTTCCAATCTGATTTCTGTATTTAAACCTTTATATTTCATTGAACTTTTTTTTTTTTGTCAGACTGAAAAAATATCTAGTAAATGTCTATAGTCATTTTTTTTTCACGGAGGATGGGTTTTACCTCTGCATGACCCCATTGCAAAATCTTTCAGTACCTTGAATATTTTTCTTACTTATTAAATCTTACATGTCAGACAGTCCATGTAAAAATATTGACATTTTTCATTCTCAGATTTGGGCCAGGCAAGTGTGATGTATTCCAGCACTGGGTGAGAAATAAAAAGAAACCGAGACATGCCCTTGTGTTTTGTTGAAGAGGGAATTTGAAAAAAAAAAAAAAAAAATTAAAAAAAAAAAAAAATTTCCTCCCTGCCTCATCAACTTTTTTGGGTGTATGTTATACAGAACAAACATTTTTTTAAGGCCAGCCTTATAAAAGAGAATATTCAACTGAAGGAACAAGGGAATGAACTTAGGATCACCAACCATTGACTTGAACAGCTACTTGATGCCAATGTAGTTTTAACCAGTTTGAAGATGGGAAGTACACAAGTGACTTCAGAAAGTGTATCTACGAGCTACTTCAGCACCAGGTTTTGAGCAGACAAAATGAGTCAAGTCATCCAAACAGTGTTGAAATTAGAAACAGGTTAGTCACATTCTTTAACTATTGACAATATGAATGTGGAGAGACTACTGATAAGTCAGAAACAAATTGCTGAGGACTTCACGACTAAAGAAAACACTACACTCCTGAGTGACGAAACAACAAAATTTAGCAAAAGTTTTGATGGGTTTTATTTTTTATGTGATACAGATGGGCAGATTCGGGTGTAAGGCTTGAGAGAAATTGAAACAGAGGCAGTCAGTGATGTTTTGAATACCCTTCAGGAAACAGTGCAGCATGTTGAGGCAAGAGCACAATCAACAAACTCTGATGTGTCCAAGAGAATTTTGGTAAATATTACAGCACAGATGTCCGATCGAGCTGCAACTGAGATGAAGTTCACAGACCTGCTAGAGAAAACCTGAAAGAAAATTCTGCCAGAAATTAAGAAAGGATTCAACAATATAAGTGTAGAAGATCAAGAAGCATCTACTTAAATTTTGACCTTTACTTGTGGATTGCATGGACTTGTCCATTTAGCTGACTGTGCTGCCTCTTCCCTTTTGGAGGTTGAAAAAGGTCTGCTGAATGAGGATGCAGCACCCAGTGAGCACACAATGTTGAAATCTGGTGAGCCTGGTACCGTTCGACTTGTCAGAACAACTAATGCCATTTAATGTTTACTTCATTTGTCAAGCCATTTCTCCAAACCCATGGGTTCTTTTCAGTGCCACTGCTTCCATTTCGAGGTAATCGTTTTGACATCTTATTTTGCAATGCAGGTTATATATTTTTTGTCATCACACATGGTAATGTATCTACAAGTTAACTGCACAAATCGCCTCCTAAAGGCTGTATTACATGACCTGAGAACACCTCAATATATAGCAGGATGCAAAGCCCTGGGACTGAAAGTTGTATGGGGACCACCTACCTACTGTCAAATTTGGTAATCCTACAGAATAAATGTGCAATAGATCTGTGAGTGCACCAAAACACAACAAGTTTGCTGAAAGTGTGTTTGCTAAAGTCAACAACTTGCTTGTCATAAAGCCCAGTATAAGCATGCTTGCCATGGAGGCCTACATCATGTTCTCTAACAATCATTGTCTGAAATGGCTGGAAGGAAAGGGTGCCGAAATAGAGCACAATATCATCACAAAAGCTATCAAAGAGAGAAAACAGGTCCACACCCTGTTCATCAAAAGACAAGAAAGCATCCAACAGGCACGGCATGACAGAATAAAGGCTTCCATGAGGAAACAGGAGGAAGCCCACCAGAGGAAAATACAACTGCAAAAATATACAGATGCAATAATTACATATGGGTTTGGCAGACCACCACAGAAGTTGACAATATGCTCGGAAGCTACAGATCACCAACTGCAAAGATGACCGCTCTCAAAGCTCAACTCAATTTCCATAAGCATGTGTTTCAGCACCCAGGACCAACTCAAAAGCGGAATGTATATTCATTTTCCAAACAACTGGACAATCAAGGATGGAAGCAATTAACATGGGAAGAACTTTCAGAAAATATCAAGACCCTCATTAAGGATGCAGCAAGTACATCTCCACAGGGACCTGCAGGTATCTTAGTTGGTAAACATGTGAGACACAGGTTCATCAATCCTGATGTAGGCAGTGTTACTCCAGGCGAAACATGAGTTGTCTCACATTGAAGACTGATACATTAACACTTAAGGACTGATAAATTTACAGTTGGAAGTTTTGAAACAAATGACAAGTGAACAGAATAAACTAACATGAATGACATTATCACACATCACTTTCACTTAAATTATTTGTGTGCAACTTGATACTTGATTCACATGCATGGTCAACACATATCTAACCCTTATTGTTTATTCAGTGCTACAATCCATTCAATACCGCAGTCCTACGAGCAGAGAAAATGATCACACGCTACATAATTTGATTAGAAAAGCATGCATATAAAATAATACTGTTATAGTAGGAGATTTCAATCATCCAACAATTAATTGACAGACACTTGAGACTGGATCTGAAGGTGAAGGATTTTTGGAAACTTAAATTATTTGTGTGCAACTTGATACTTGATTCACATGCATGGTCAACACATATCTAACCCTTATTGTTTATTCAGTGCTACAATCCATTCAATACCGCAGTCCTACGAGCAGAGAAAATGATCACACGCTACATAATTTGATTAGAAAAGCATGCATATAAAATAATACTGTTATAGTAGGAGATTTCAATCATCCTACAATTAATTGACAGACACTTGAGACTGGATCTGAAGGTGAAGGATTTTTGGAAACGACACAGGATCTGTTTCTGACACAGCATGTCAATGAACCAACTCGAGGAAATAATATCGTGGACTTAGTGCCCACTTCTGAGCAGAATATGGCTGACAATATTATTGTGAGTGATCTATTTAGTGATCATAATATGATTATGTTTGATTTGATTTGTTCTATTGAAACAAAAAACTGGAGAGTAACCTATGTTGACTATGGCAAGGGTGATTACAATGGCAGGGGGTGCTACTTAAGGCAGTTTGATTGGAAACCAGCTTTTCATGAACATATGGTCAAGGAAAAGCTGAATATCTTCAAAGTCATAATAAACTCATGTGTACATAAATTCATTCCACAGAGAAAGAGAAAAGCAAATAAAAGGAAAAAAATACCTTGGATGACCAAAAAAGTCGTAAGTGCAAGGAAGAAAAAGTATTATGCATGGAAGAGATATACTGAAACTAAAGACTATTACCTGTATACTGAATATAAAAAAATACCCAATTTGGCAACTAAGAAAATGAGAAAAGCCAAAAAGGACTTTGAAAAAAAGCTGGTGGATAATGTGGCTAAGGAATCCAAAGCTTTTTATGCCTTTGTATGGTAAAAAACCAAGACTAAAGACAGAGATGGTCCCTTGACAGATGACCAAGGTAATACTATAACCCAGGAAAAAGACACAACAGAGAAATTAAATGATTACTTTTCACCAGTATTTACAGAGGAGACTTTAATTGGTTTTGCCAGAACCTGTTAAAATGTATAGAGGAGTGGAGGAACAGAAATTAAAATCAATTAATTTCACACCTGAGAAAGTACTTAAAAATTATCCCAACTGAAAGGTAAAAAAGCTCCTGGGCTTGACAATATGTGTTCAACGGTGCTAAAGGAGGTAGCAAATGAAATTGCTGCTCCGTTAAGTGATATTTTTGAATCCAGTTTTTCAACAGGAGAAGTACCTTTTGACTGGAGGTGTGCTGATGTCACAGCAATTTACAAAAAGGGAAAAATGCATGGCCAGTAAATATACACCTGCGAGCTTAACCTCTCAGATAGGGAAAGTTATGGAAGCCATCATCAAAGATGAGCTCATGAAACATCTAAAACATCATAACCTGATAAAAGATTCGCAGCATGGTTTCTGGTCATGTCTTACAAATTTGTTGAATTTCTTGGAGGATATTACAAAATGTGTAGAAAGTGGTTCCCCTACGGACATTATATACCTGGACTATAGTAAAGCCTTCGATAAGGTACAGCATGTAAGAGTAACAAACAAGCTTCAAGCTCATGGTATAGACAGCAAGGTAAAGGCATGGATTTCAGATTGGATGAACAACAGGAAACAAAGAGTTGTAATTAATGGCACTTCCTCAGATTGGACACATGTAAAGAGTGGAGTTGCCCAAGGATCTGTACTGGGCCGGGTGCTCTTTACAATATACATTAAAGATATTGACATAGATGCAGTGTGCAAGGTCTTAAAATTTGCAGACGACACAAAGGTATTTTGTAAAATATCATCTTACAAAGATGCGGAACAATTACACGAGCAGCTGCGAAACATGTACCAATGGAGTGTAGATTGGCAGATGCTTTTCAATGCAGACAAATGTGCATGTCTCCACACAGGCTCAAATAACATGCAGTATGATTACTTCATTGGCGATGAGCTGGTTCATAGTTCAGAAAAAGAGAGGGATTTGGGTGTCATTATACACAAAACTTTAAGTTGTAGCAGACAATCTGCTAAAGCTGCCGAGATGGCAAATAGCAAGTTGGGACAAATTAACAGAACTTTCACCTTTAAATCAAAGGACATGATTTTGAAATTATATAAATCTTAGGTGAGGCCCCATATAGAATATTGTGTACAAGCTTGGCGACCTTGGCTCCGAAAGGATGTCGATTTACTGGAAGCTGTTCAGCGCCGAATGACCAGGATGATACCAGGTTGGGCAGAAAGATATTCACACAAGGAAAGACTCCTGATGCTAAACTTGACGACCTTAGAGACAAAAAGAATTCGTGGGGACCTCATTGAATCATACACAATTTTTCATGGACTAGAGGATATCAATCCGCAAGACTTCTTTGTGTTGCAGTCAGGAAGTACCAGAGATAATGGATACAAACTCAAAAAGCATTTTAGTAAGAGTGATATCAGAAAATGCTCCTTCTCACAACGAATAGTTACTGAGTGGAACTGTCTGTCAGTAGACACAGTTAATGCGAGCTGTATCAAAATTTTTAAAAATAAAGTAGACACACATCTTAGATACAGACAGTGGGCTTATAAGAGTCAACGTAACGTTGGCTCCCTGTCTTTACGACCAACCGCCTATATGTATTATTGAATGGGGGTAGTCATACTGAACTCAATCTGTTAAGAGTCCTACTTGTTTCATGTCTGTACACATAGTGGGCTGTGAATATTATGCTATTGTCTCATTCTGAGGTTCCACAATATAAAACTGCATGTGCCATAATATACATGTATTATATGCATGAATACAAGTGATTTTTTCCAATTTTATTCTATGAATGACAACATTGCATGTTCTATTTATTATTTTATTCGTGCAATCAAATATATCAAGTTTTAAACTTAACTTTTTAATACATTTATTTTGCCCTGTCATTCATCATACTTACAATCAGAACAGGTTCTAAGAAGGAAAATCATTCACAGAAGTTATATTTGTCTCTATGCTTACAAATAACATATATTTGTGTATTTATTATTTGTTTTCATTTCAGGTTGAACAGCCAAAATAACTTTCATTTTTTGTATAAGCATAAAAATATCTGTATTATACTAATCTTAATATGTTTGTATGTGTCCTCCATTTCACGTGGCACAAAATCGTGCATGTAGTATTTTTCGCATCATGTTTTTAGGACTATTTAATGTATGATATTTTTCAACTGAACATTTATTATACTTACTTCCATCATCTATGTCCTTTTCTGTAGAATGACTGTACAGACAAACCGGGATAACCAATACTGCATGGAAACCTTATACTCAGTATTAAACACATGATTATGTTTCCATCTTTTCAGTTTGAACTTTTCCTGCATTGTTCAAGAATATATGAATAGTTCAATGTTTAATTTGTTACTAACGAATGTTGTTCACACGTTTTAGGAATTTATACACCAACACTTGAACAGCATTCTTGTTACGACAAGTTTATGGTATTCTGGGGTATATTGTCTAATGTGATTTATCAAGCCTTCCATAGTCCAGCCATTGGCTCCATTTTAGAGCTTATAGCATTTTTAAAATGCAATTTCTAATTCAAGGAATATTTTTTCTTATCATCTCACATGATACATTTTTCAGAGATCACTGCACAAATTGCCTCCTGAAGGCTGTACTGCCAGTACTGAACATTAAAAATGTGCTCAATACCTTGATGCATGTAAAGCACTTTGATTGATTAACTCTCTGAGTGCCAATCACTGCATAAGGTGAATCCCTGTAAAGATTCCAGATTCATATTTCTCATGAAAAGACCTTTCACTCAAGTACTACCATGCCTATGTTCCCAGAGAAAAATATGGTCCAAGTCAACAGCTTTCCTTGGGGCACTTCTGGCGCAACGTGCCTGAAGTGCCCCAAGGAAAGCTGTTGATTCAATCTCTAAAGCAGCTCTGTAAGTGTTAACAAGAAACCTATCATAACAAGAAATCCAGCTGTATTCAGTTACATCAAACTTTTTATCAAGTAGTTTCGTTAGCTGATTGAGTGACAGACATAATTGTTTTTTGAAGGGAAGGAAAAAGAGTGTACATGTACCTTCTTTCTTTCAATTTAGTGAAATCCTTCAAAAGTACTTGTCATCATGTATTTCATAATTATTCATTGTAAAGTATCAAGCCATAGCGTGCATGAAATCTAAATTACCTTCATTTACATTTGATCGGACAATGGATACGTAAAAAATCTGATGCAATGTACTGTTCAGAGAACATTTGCTTAACATTTTATAAATTACAACACAGTTTTCTGCACAGAGATAAAGGTATTTGTACTATACATGTACCAGATGATGTAGACATTTCACCCAGTCATACTAACGTTTGCCTGATTAGCAGACTCTCCTGCCATATTTGGTTGACTGGACAAGTATACTTTGTCCCACAGGCGTTCATAATGTTCAGTTAGTCAAGCTTCCGTGCTAATAGATGCGTGGGGGGGGGGGGGGGGGGAGGAGGAGATGGACTGGGTAAAGAAGTTGGACCTGGAACATCTATGCATTCAATAACCCACATAGGGCCATATCTGCAATAAAATATTGTGTATTCATCTGTGCAGTCAATTATTTGTGCTAATACGATGGTGGCAGAGCGGCCTAACACCACAATGTGGTCACATGGAGCTCCTACATAGAAAGATTTGAAACGTAGCTCACATCTGGACCACCATCCCGCTTCGCGTTTGGCATGATTTCTCCGTTTCTGAATATACCAACAAGCTGTAACTCACAAGTTTATTCAAAAAACTATTTTCTATAGGTATATCACACAGATAATCCATTGAAATCCGCATATATCCACAGCAACAGGCCTATAATTGTCAAAAATGTCCCACAAAATCCATTTCGGGCAAAAAGTCCGACATTCCAGCACCAAATTCAAATGGGTATCCCATCCTGAATCGAGTTCGTTCCATGGCTATAAATTCTGTGGCACTCTGCTTATTTTCTGCAGTCTAGTATCATATCTGTTAGAAGTGGCACTTTTTCCTCCGACCCTTTCCTGGCCTCTAAAGCATTTTCACATAACCTGGGCACAGTCATATGAGCCCTAATAAAGGCTACTGCCTTTCCTTTTCCTATCCCAAAACATGTCAGCCAAGTAAAATCTGTCGCACCGTGACACACGCTCTTACTTCTTTTCCAAAGAGCAGAACTTCCAGGCAGCCCCAACACTCGAATACACCTCCTAAACAAAAAAGGTTTTTATGACCTTTCCCCATGGTTAAAGTTCAAATCAAAACGAAAACGCAGCCAACACCAAAGATTGAAGTTCAAACTGTGACAAAACAGTATTCAAACTCTCATCTCACTCTCACACAATATGATTTCCGAGAAAAACTCCAAATAGAAAAAGATCAGAAAACACACACACACACACACACACACACACACACATATGTATGTACACACTCATATATATGTACATTTGTGTATGTATATATGTATGTATACTTGAAAAAAATTGTTCATAGCCAACTTTACAAGTTTTATTCTGAAAACCAAATTCTCTGCCTGGGGAATTTGGTTTCCGACCCAAGCACTTTACACAAACTAGTCTTCACAAACTAACTGTATCTATGCTAGATGAACTCCACAAGCCTAGTTGCCTTGCATATCAAAAAAGCATTTCATACTGTAGACCATTCTTTTGGTTTACATAAATGTAAGCATTACGGCATCACAGGGACAGGTTTACCCTGATTCATGTCCTGCCTCACTGGGCGAAACCAGAGGCCTGCATCTCTGAAGCCCTTAAAATTCAATAGTGGTGTCCGCCAATCAATATTGTGACCCCTATTATTCATACTGACATATGATGTGTCTGCCTGAAACACTGTATGGTAAATTTGTATGCAGACGACACTCTGTTTTTACCGTGTCAACAATTCCAGTGATGTTTCAAAATTACTTCAGGAAGACTTACTTCATAAATGGTTCACACTGGGTAATACCAATAAACTTGGCCTTGACATTGGCAAAACAATATGTATGCTTTCTTGCAGTGACTAGAAAAGGCAAAGATGAAAAATGGCAGAACCCTTGGCTCGGATGATTTCACTAAAGACTTCTATAAATTTTTCTGGACGAACATAAGGAGAGTGGTCTTGGATAGTTTGAACTATGCCATGGAACAGGAACACTTTTCAGTAGATCAGAGGAGGGAAATGATAACTTTATTACCCAAAAAGACAAGAAGAAACTTTACTTAAATAATTGGATACCTATATCCTTACTGAAGTTCTAGCCACTCACTTAAAAGACTTCTTCATTATCTGATAGATCCAGACCGAACAGGGTTTATGAGGGGAAGATATATTGGAGAAAACATCAGACTGATTTCTGATTTACTATGACTTACCCATATTAAAGATATCCCAGAACTGCTACTAGTTATTGATTTTGAAAAAGCGTTTGACTCCATAGAGTGGTCATTTATTATGAAAGCACTTGATACTTTTGGATTTGGAAATAACTTCATAAGTATGGTTAAAACTTTATGTACAAACAATAGTAGTTGTTTCATAAACAATGGACATGCCTCAGAATTTTTCAAACCATAGAGGTGAGTGTGACAAAGATATCCTCTATCACCCTTTATATTCATCCTCAGTGTTGAGCTACTAGCATTAGCAGTAAGAAAAGCGCAAGCAATAAAAGGTATTGAAATAAATGGTGTAAATATTTGAATATCTAAATTTGCGGATGACACATCTTTTATTCTAGACGATGAAAATTCAGCATGCAAGGTGCTCGATCTCCTGCAACTCTTTGCACACACACGTTTCTGGCCTAAAAGTGAACTTAGAAAAATCTTTAGCAAGGTGGATTGGCTAACAAAGATAAACACCTAATAGTAACATAAGAATTAAATGGACACAAAGTCCTTTCAAAACATTAGGAATTTGGTTGGACGAAGATATAATGGTTATGCAAGAGAGAAATATAGAAAACAAAATATGTGAGATAAGCAAACTATGAGGAGTGCGGTCATGGAGATCTCTCTCTCTCTCTCTAGTTGGTAAGAATATGACATTTTAATCACCAGCAATTTCCAAAATACTGTACCAATGTTATACTTCAGTTCCAGAAAAGCTACAGAGAAAAATCCAAGAATTAATAAACGAATTTATATAGGATAAAAAGAAATACCGAAAGTTAAAAATAAAGTGATGTACCAGAGTATTGAAAGAGGAGGACTAAAAATTTAAATTTTGAAGTCCAATGTAGCTCTCTGTCCCTGGCATGGGTTAAACGATTATTAGCTCATGCCAGCTCAAAGTGGAAAAAACTAAGGAACCGCTTTTTTTTTTTTTTTTTACAAAGATTGATCTTGCTGATTTACTTACAACCAGGGCCAGTGACTACAAAGATAAAAATGTACCACAGTTTTATATAGAGTTGCTACACAAATGGAACAAGCTTAAATGTTGTCTCCACCAAACACAGTGAATGATATGTACGTAGAGAGAGAGAGAGAGAGAGAGAGAGAGAGAGAGCGAGAGAGAGAGAGAGAGAGAGAGAGAGAGAGAGAGAGAGAGAGAATCTATATTGTATAATGATTTTTTTTAAGGTGAATGGCAAATCTGTTTTATATCAAGATTGGTATGATAACAGTGTAAAGTTTGTGCAAGACTTAATTGATGAACAAGGAGAACTCTTGTCTTTTGATAACTTTCAGCAAAAGTTTAATTTGACTGTTAATATTCTTCTGTATTATGGCCTCATTGATGCACTACCGCACCTGGAAATAATAGATAAAAGGCCGAGATATAAATCCTGTATCAACAGACCAATTCAAATTATATATTTTTGGTAGATTTATACCAGTTAATTTTATAACCAGTAATTTTTTCTACTGGAAAATTCAAAACAAATGCAATGTAATTCCAACAGCAATGCAGAAGTGGAATACAAAATTTGAAATCACAGATGAAAAATGGAATGAAATATTCAAACTGCCTTTTAAATGTTGCATGGAAACTAAACTGCAACACTTTTAATTTAAAATTATTCATCGAATAATTACTACTACTAAAAGGCCCTCTTTCATGAAAATTAAAGAGTCCAGCAAATGCATTGACACCGTTATACATAGATGCTAAGAACGTAATAGCTCTCAAGAATATTGGCAAGCCTTCAAGGAGTGGTGGTTTAATATTTTCAATGTTCAATGTGAGGTAAATGAGGAAAATGTACTTTTTGGGTACACCAGTTCTCCATTCCAACCCACTCTAAATTATTGTACTTTATTAGCAAAATATGTCATCCATAACCACATTCACAGAGAAAATTATAATCTAATCTTTACTGCTCTCTTGAAGGTATTAAAAAGAAAGATGGATGTGTTGAAACTAATTATGATGAACAATAACAAAATGCATGTGTTTAATAGAAACTGATTACACATTGAAAACAGCCTGAGGAATGTGTCATTCTTGGTATTATACTATTTCTGCGGACGTGTGGACAAATAGACAACCTACTACAGTAAAATTGATGAGTAAAGATTATTTACAACTAAAAGGCTCTCTTTCATGAAAATTAAAGAGTCCAGCAAATGCATTGACACCGTTATACATAGATGCTAAGAACGTAATAGCTCTCAAGAATATTGGCAAGCCTTTAAGGAGTGGTGGTTTAATATTTTCAATGTTCAATGTGAGGTAAATGAGGAAAATGTACTTTTGGGTACACCAGTTCTCCATTCCAACCCACTCTAAATTTCTGTACTTTATTAACAAAATATGTCATCCATAACCACATTCACAGAGAAAATTATAATCTAATCTTTACTGCTCTCTTGAAGGTATTAAAAAGAAAGATGGATGTGTTGAAACTAATTATGATGAACAATAACAAAATGCATGTGTTTAATAGAAACTGATTACACATTGAAAACAGCCTGAGGAATGTGTCATTCTTGGTATTATACTATTTCTGCGGACGTGTGGACAAATTGACAACCTACTACTGTAAAATTGATGAATAAAGATTATTTACAACCCCCCCCCAAAAAAAAGGCAGCCTGTAAATTCTAAACTTGGCCTATCAGTTAATGGTAATGATATCAACTAAAGTAATGAGTGCAAAGAGCTCAAATTTGATAGTCAAGTGTATGAAATTGCAAACAAATTAAAAAAGGGGTTTTGTGTCTTTAATAGAGCAGCCCAATGTGTAAATACTACATCCCAGATAACACTGTACAACGCCTTGGTACTACCACACTGGGACTCCTGTAGCACAGTGTGGGGGAAATAGCCTTAGGCAAGGTGTCCTGCAGCCACAGCGATTACAAAATAGGGCCATGAGGAAAATCCTTCAGTGTCTTCCCAGGACACAACTAGGGGTTATGCGGGGGGGGGGAGAGTCTCAATGGATGAGTGAGACCGATACAAAGGGAGAAAGAAAAACTATTATTTCGAACTTTTATTTCACGTCAGCCTTACTAACATTTCAACACAAACTGTGAAATTGGTATATTTGACATAATTAAATGGGGTAGAATAAAATGTAACGTACAATCAGTGAAAAGCACTGCTTAAAAACCTGTAAAGACAAATTAGGACATTTAAATTTATACATGTACAGTTGACATCAAAATGCTTGCAGTATCTTCTTCATGCCGAATGACATGGTAAGTGCCAGCTTACAGATCAAAAGGGATATAGTTTTATTTTCCCTTTAAATTCTGTAGGTCTTTTGATTCCTTCTATTTCATGCAGTCGATTGTTCCAAACAATGACATGCGCATATTTACGTGAGTTTGTTCGTTTGTTCTCTGATGTGGGTTTAACTGAAGCTTGTAAGAATTTTGTTTTCTGAAGAAAAGATTTTGATTTTTCTTGGTGACAGCTGATTTTTTACTCCGGTAGCAAGCACCTGAAGTTTGTTATTTGCCCAGTGAACAAATTGTCCCTTTGGTGTAATTGGGTGTACATTGAAGTTCTTTCATTATCAACAAATCTGACTACTCTTGCTTGAAGCCTTTCTAGTTTTTTATAATCAAATTTTCCGTATTCTCGCTAAATGAGAAGATAATATAGAAAATTGTTACTTACGAAGCTTTTGAAGACACATTTTTGAGCGTTCGTTCAGCATTTGAGATATGCACCTCAGACCATTTAATTGTCTTCCTGCTTTTCGGCATATTTCAGCTATCTAGATGTAGAAGTTTAGCCAAGAGTCAGTGTGTAAAGCCCTGACAATTTAAATGACGTCTGCAAGTGTATTTTGGTAGCGTCATGTGACGTCCATATGAATTTGGCATCTGTCTAGACTGACCCTATAACTTGTCACTGTTAGCCTTCATGCCCTTTCTGTAAACCATTCAATAGACTGATAAATACTTTGCACGAGTTTAGGCTTGACGTCTTTGAGATTTTTTCCCCCAGGTATATGCAGTGTTGTCCTTAGTGGTGTTTGATAATTTTGTATTGGTTATTTCAAAAACAAGGTCAGTAAGGAAACAGTTGAAGACGGCAGGTCCTAAGATTGACCTTGGTGGAATTCCTTTAAAGATCCCAAGCCAACTACTCTTTTCCCCACCAACCTTTACTTTCTGTTTCCTCATTCTGATTTATCTTGCAAGTAGTTCTTATGAACTTTCAAATAGACCATATGCACATTTATTACCGTAAGGAAATTAAAGGCCAAGCAATCAAAAGCCTTGGGAAGGTCCATTAACTTGTTTATCATCCAGTTGGCTACTCCAGGTTTCGATGAATTCTATCAGCGGGTTGAAATTGTTTTAGTGCAAGAATATTTTTGTGAATTGGGGCAACATCTGATACTTTAGAGACGTTGGGAAAGGTGAATGTGTGGAACATGCTGTTACTTTGAGGATTTAGTAGCTGTGATGGAGCACCATATTTATACACCTTTGCTGGTAAATTATCATAACCATTTGCCTTTCTCACATACAATTTGCCAGAATGTAATGAATATCGGTTTGGGCGCATGGTGTAAAACGACAAAGATTTCCAGATTCTTTCTTTCTTTGATAGAAATGGTGCCTTTATGGCCTTTGGGGTACTCTATGTTGCATCTTACAAAGTCATGGTGGGATGGTAAAGAGTCACGTGGGTCAATACATCTTCCTACTTCACGGGTAACGTGCACAATATTCATTCAAAATGTTGCGTACATAAAAATGTTTTAGTATCTCGATGTACCAGTCTTAATTTTCCCAAACATGGGGGTTTAAATGAAATTATTAAATTATTATTATTATAAAAAAGCTTCATTAGTTTATTTTCTATCACCAAAAACTGCATATCACTTGTATTTTTCGTATTGTTTGCAAAAAAGGGTAGGATGATAGAGAAGTTTTGGCATTTGTAGTCCTGCAACCTGAATTTATACAACGTTCAGTGAAGCAGCTATTCAGTGACTGCTGTTTCAGTTGTAAACACTCAGTTTCTTTGCTTCTTGCATAGATTTCAGTTTCTATTTGAATGGTTTGTGTTTCTGTTTCAATGATTTGTTAGTAAAAAGTCTTCACATTCACTGATGTTATAAAACATTTATGACACAGATACAAGACATACTGTCTTAAATTAGAAATAAGAGCATCAATGTGGAACTAGCATTTTCTGGGCCTTCACCAACAACTGTTGATCTGCTGATCTATGCTTTTCCTCATGTCATTGCAATGGACTGTACGTGTGACTTGTGTCTACAATGAATGACTGTACTTGTGACCTGTGTCTACAAAGAATGACTGTACTTATCACCTGTGTCTACAATGAGCGACTGAACTTGTGACCTGTGTCTACAATGAATGAATATAAATTGAAACATGTCGCCTCTTGTTTCTGCTGTACTAGCCAATATGGTCACAGGATGCCTGTGGGCAAAATCTTCAGTAGTTCTTAGAGAAACAGACCAGAATAGTATTAAATTTTGTTAAAATAGTACAGAACAACTTGAACCATATTCATAAATTTCAAACCTGACAATGACACAAAGAGATTCCAGAGTTACCAAAGCATCATCATTCATCTTCCAATAACAATGTGAAGAAACGAATTTCACTCCTGACTTGAGACAGGCAGTCACCCATAAAAGGCAGCTGGAGGTATTAAACCCGTCCTCTCAACCTTTGAAATATATTCTTGATTAACTACAGACTACAGTCTATAAACATGTGTAGTCCTAACCACTCAAAACCCAAATTTTATAACTTCTCCCTAAAATAAAAAGATACCTGGTAGGCCTATCACTTTTAAGTTCTCCCGACTTGTTGGTCAGCTCAGTTGAAGATATTCTAGACAAAAGCGCAAGGTAACCGTTTTTTTTTTAAAATTCTATTTATGCACCCTAAACTGTAGAACTCACCAACACAGTAGGAGAATAACTGAGTATCTCACATGAACAAATGGCATGGCAGTTTTATGCAACTCCAAAACATAAGGCACTAAAACGTGTAATTTCTGGCAAGCAAATGAGCACAACTCTACAGTGATACTGTAATAAATGGCTTGAAAAACGGGTGGGTGGTGGTCAAAATTGATCTGAGTACAAAAGTTCTTTGGGAAAGAACTGTAAAATCGATTACTTAAAATTCTCGACAAAATTTTGCGAACCACTCTGCAAGCAACGCTTGATCTCTGCTGTTTCAGCAGCTGAACACTGCAGAGCTTTCGTGAAAATTAACATTTTGATGAACAAATATTCCATAAATTAATTATGACTTTGATGTGTTTTACTTTATATGTCGTGACATGTTCTTCACATGTAAAAAATTATCAAAATGTCTGCGGCTCTGTGTGTGTGATGCCTATGTTTGGAAATCTGATACAGGTGTGTAGTGATTCGAGTTTCCAAATGGGATTTAAATAGTTTTGAAAAACATGACCACAATCCCAAATTTAACCCAACAATGAGAGTAAATACTTAAAAAAACATTCCCCATATTCATAAATTACAACCCAACAAGGACAGCAAAGTTAAATACAGCAAAAGGCAGAGATTCAACAGTTACCAAAACATCAACTTTCAATATTAATGTGAAGAAACAAATTTCACTCTTGACTAGAGACTGGCAATAACCCATAAAAGGCAACTGGTGGTTTTCTTCTCAACCTTTGAAACATTCTTCATTAACTACAAACTTAAGTTTTTTTCCAAAACATATAGGCCTTACCACTTAAAACCCAAAATTTATTTAACAGTTCAAAAAAGCATTACCCACATTCCTAAATTCCAACCCAACAATTAGAGCACTATTTAATACAGCAAAAGACAAAGATATAAGATTTACCAAAACATCAACACAGTTACAGAGGCTCACAGCAAAAAGCAGAAATTCAAGGGTTACCTAGTCTTTCATTAGACACTTTCTGACTTAATTCGTTATAAAATAAAATATCTAATGAATATCATAAAAATGTACTTGTGTGTTTTGGTTGGCTGTTGCCTGGTCTGTTTTTTCACCGGCACTGCAGCGCCGCCAAAGGGATGTAACTGGAACCCTGTCAAAATTAAAAGACCCTTTCTTCACTCCTCGCCAGGACCGCTTTGCATCCTGGCCTGTTCTAGCTCGATGCTGTGATGGCCTCCTAATTTATTTTTATGACATTCATTGGCTATTGTGTTTTACAATCAATAGTGAATTTCATGAACCACACACTATCACCATTCATGAGATCTGCAATACCTAGAAATAGCGATGCTGGAAAACCTGATTAGCATATTACCACCAGCTTCCCTTTATAACCCTACTAATCCTCCTTTGAGACCTAATTACCATGCAACAGAACATCACCACCACACGGGAAGCGTTTAGCTGATGACTACATACATATCCATCAAAGCAGCCTGCACATTTTGGCTTGGTTGCCCGCTGAGGCAGAACCAGATACCTATCAGAAGTAAACAGAAGGGAATAGTTGGGGTTGGAGGGATGCACCGTGGTTGGGATGGCTGAAGGAGGTCCATTGTTTGCAGGATGCAAAACGTAATGTTTGCAGAAATATTCATTATATTGTATTGTTTAATATGGCAGCTGACCAACAAGAAGTAAAAACTGTGACTTCATTGTATATAAATTGGCTTTGAATGCCAATTGACAAAACAAGCCACGATCCAGCTGACTGGGAACAGTTTCTCAGATACAGTTTATTACAGTGACACAGAGGAAGGGCTCATTCAACCAAGGGACAAAGGTTGCTAGTTGAAGGCCAGTACATTCTGTGGCAAACACATGACCCTTTTACGCATACATTAATGGAAAGATGTAAGAATTTTTCAGAACATACCATGCTAGAGTTTTGAAAGACTTCACTGTTAGCTCTGTGGCACTGTTGGCAAACAAATGGAATGGTGGACCATTTGCAAACACTACGAATATATAAAAGTAGGGTGAAAGAAAATGCTTAAGGTTCTGTATTGCCCATATAGGAAATAACCCTTCATCAATTAAGAAGCCCATAAAAATGGAATAAAGAAGGATATGAATAATTTGATACCAATATGGAAACACTGTAACCTTTAGTTGCATAACAATAAAAGTTCGACCTGATTCAGATTTTTTTTCAAATCATGTTATAATTCATATATATATATATATATATATATATATATATATATATATATATATATGCATATATATATATATATATATATATATACATATATATATATATATATATATATATATATATATAAATATATATATATATATATATATATATATATATATATATATATATATATATATATATATATATATACATATATATATATATATATATATATATAGTGTTTGTGGGGAACCAGCTCTGCCTGTGTGTGGCAGACAAGCAATGACTGCCCTGATGATCACGGCATATCGAAGGTTGCTGAAGTTAAACCAACCCCATGTTCTTATGCTCATATGTACATATATATATATATATATATATATATATATATATATATATATATATATATATATAGTTATATATATAGAAATATATATATATATATATATATATATATATATATACATATATATATATATACATATATATATATATATATATATATATATATATATATATATATAGTGTTTGTGGGGAACCAGCGCTGTCTGTGTGTGGCAGACAAGCAATCACTGCCCTGATGATCACGGCATATCGAAGGTTGCTGAAGTTAAACCCCATGTTCTTATGCTTAGCAGGAGGCCGCGTTGCTTGACTGACTCTAGTTTCCCAAACAAAGGCCTACTGGTTTCAGAACTGTTTCAACCTTTGCAAGCTTTCACCTGCCTGATGTATCTGTCCCAAGGAAAACCATAGAATGTATTAAACAGGATGTCACTGTCATCCTCTCTGTGCCAAAACAGGGGAAATGGAGTCAAGTTCAACTCCAACCAAGTGGTGAATATTTCTATTAACATACACTGCGTGAACAGTTCAGGCTGTATTGAATATATATGATATATGGACAATTTATACATCATTGTAATGATGTTTGACAAGATATTGACAAAAATAAATTTAAGTATAAAGCTAAAGAAATAAACATTGCTATTTTTTTCTGCATCATCTGCGTGCATTCAATTAAATATGATAAAGCAGGAAAATTTAAAGATCATATGTATGAACAATCACCCAGGGACTTGTGAGAGATCAATAGGCCTATTGCTATACTCAGCCATACATACCCCCCCAACCCCCGAATAAATAATGAATGCTAATTTAACTATTATTTTGCACTTTGATTCTTGACATTGGCTTGAATTTGCTGTAAATGTTTACCATCACAGTGAGCATTGTCTTCTGGGAAGCATGTAAAAATGGTGTTCATGGCATTTTAAAGTGCTTCATCAGTCGACCAATGGCTTGAACAGATCCAGATCCTCGAACTTTCGAAATTCTGCCAACACAATATTCAAAGCAGAAGTTCGTCCAGAAGAGAACAATCTAGTTGCAGTGGTAGACACCTTTTAACCTTTCAGCTACCCTTGTTATCTGGTTATGTAGATTTTGACCCTTCCAAGATGTGATAGAATTTTCCACCTCAGGTGATGCTGTTGAGCCAATATTCATACAGTATTGTGAGAGTGGATTAAAAGGGCAACGAAGCCTATCGGAGCCCGATCTTTGCTAATTATAATTGTGAATACTAATATTTGAATACAAAATCAATAAAATGAAGAGTCACATATATGACATAAAGTGTCAAGTCAATAATATTACTGCAGAGAAGTCAGCCAGTTATATTGATCGCTTGCCTGAAACTGATGTGAACAAGACTTAAATTAATGAACAGTAACTAACCTCACCCTGCGGAAGACTATTTCAAACATTAATAATAAGCACACTCAAGGAGTGTATTTTAATAACTTTGATGGTTTGTGGTTTGACTATTTCAAACTGGTGGCCTCTTGTTAACGTTGGTCACTGTTGGTAAAATATTTCTTATGGCTGAATCTATCAGTGTGTTTCACTATTTTATACACTTGTATGTAATCTTCAGTTTTTGTCAGTCGATTTGGTATGACAAGAGCTGGAAAGTGGAAGCCATTACTGTAGCTCTTTGGAAAACACGTTCAAACTGTGGCCCCCAAATAACATTTCCATATTCCAAGCGGGTAAGAACCAGCAGTGTGTATAAATGGGCAAAAAATGCTTCATCTAGACATGCAAAACTCTTGCCAATTAATGCAAGCATCCTGAAAACTAAATTTCCTGTGGAGTCTGTATGCACATGAAAAAGTTCATTGTCAATAGGATGTATTCATATCTAAATGTGGTCCTACTCTAACACCTATTGAGCAAAAGAGGGAGCCACCTGCATCAGGGCAGATCCAGGTATTTAGCATGGTCAAAAGTACTTTCTCAACAAAATGAACAATACAAACACAGAATAATCTTAAGAAAATGTATTAACATATATTTGAAACACAAAGGATGCCTAAATTGATTAGAAATGGGCTCTCTTTTGGTTGAAAAGGTGTTATTTATGGATGTTTATGTAGTATATAATACAAATCTGCCCTGACCATGGTGGAAGCATCAGTCTGTTACCCCGGCAAGACAGGAAGTGAGCAGGATCGCATTGCAACACCTACATTTTTCCTTCAGTAACTTGGATCCAGTCTTTTCCATTCATCATATACATGTTGCGAGGATTTGGAGGCACTAGATGCATAAATTTGCATTTGTCTGTATTAAATTCCATCTGCTAAGTGCCTGCCTAGTGTTCCAAGTTACAGAGATCTCTTTGCATTTCCTCTAAATCGCCATGTATTGTACGAGCAACATATCAATATCAATATATATATATATATATATATATATATATATATATATATATATATATATATATATATATATATATATATATATATATATATATATTTATTTATTAGCATCAACCTCAAATAATTTACATAAGCTAACGATATTCAATGGCATACCGTTTATGAATAACACAAAGAGTGCTGAAGTGATACTTGAAGGCATACCATTTATGAATAATATGAGGAGTATTGATCTAATCCTGAACCCTGTGGAATGCCACTGGTACCATGTGCCCAGTCAGACCAACGGCCATCAGCAGTGACCCAATTTGCCTGCTTCTGTTCAAAAATCTTGACACCCAATTCCATATTTTGCCTTTAATGTCATATGCTTGTAATATTTGTTGATCAGGAACTGATGTGGTATGGTGTCCAAACCTTTCTGAAAATCTAAGTAGTGTGCATCCAAAGAAGTGCTATTTTCCAGTGGTTTGGTCCATTATTCCATGACTAATAGTGATTGTGTCATAACACCTGCTGCTTATCTGCAAAGAGACATTTTTTCCTCACGTGAGCCACGTACCAAGGTGTCCATACTTAATGATTCAAAAACGTTTGAAATAATTTAAGACAGTGCAACTTCGCAGCTACCACAGGACTTTCTTGTGTGTAGGTACAACATGGGCCAGTTTCCATATATGTGCGGCAGCTCAATCTAAACAATGCATCATTAGTATGCCTAGGGGTTCACTTAGCTGCTCTGAAACTCCATTTACAAACTCCATTTAAATTACAGTTAACATATTTCCAAAATGCCTTGGAATTAACCCTAATTTCCTTTTTTCTTCATTTTTCAAAATCAATTTCTGGCTTTCTCGTCAGTAACTACAAGGCACACTTCTGTCTGCCAAATCTTACATAGTGTTTTTATTCCCTAGATTCAGTGCATCTCTTCCACAGGTGGTACTTTTTCCTCTTGCATCTCATGGCTTGGGGCGTCATATACAGATTGTTGTACTTTGTTCTAGCTTTTTATTTAATGGGATACAATCTGTCAATATTTTGTGGGCCCATATGTTATGTACACCTATTCTATACTGGAATAAAATCAAGTGACTCTGTCTGGTCCTCCAAATCCATATTAATCATCACGTGTCTGGCTATGTTGTAATCTGCATGGTAATAGTGTCTTTTCAGTGGCACATTTTTCTTTAAATCAGAGCGCTAATTTAGGTTAAAAGCCGGATAGAGGTGATCATTGTCAGCAAGACCTGATACGTCACTTATCATAACTTCTTCATTACTCAAAATTCTGTTAAGAATGTTTTGGGTTAGGTCCTATCCTAAAGTGTGTTGGTTCAGTTACATGTTGGTGCAGGAAACCATCTTGTACGATGTTGACAAAAGTCTCTGGATAATGATTAGGCCCCTTAAAAAAATTCCTGTTTCTCATCATTTTATTTTTCAAAATTAGGGGAGGGAGGAAGGTTTTTTTTTTTTTTTTTTTTTTTTTTTTTTAACCAACACTGGAATACCTAGACAACAACATTCTTGGTGCCAATGGGTAGCATTAGTATTATATATATTTGCGTTCATTTATTATAATATTAAATTAGCTGGGGGGGGGGGGAGGGTAAAATATCCAATTTCAATGGAACTACATTGTAAGGAAAGGCATGTCATTATATCAAAGAAAAAAATATAATCTGAAAGTAGCCAATATAGTATATATAACATTGGTTCAAAATACAACTGCACGATCGGTTTGCAAACTTGTTGCTCCAAGTCAAGTGTGCGTCCAGACGGCATTTATGAGAAAATAATTTTTTTTTTTTTTTTTTTTTTTTTGTGGGGCGGGACCAAAAATCGGGGCGGGCCGTGATGAGAAACAGGATTTTTTTTTAAGGGGCCTTACAATCGACCATGGAAAACGGTTATCCGAGTCAACTTCATTGTCATAAAGATCCCATGTTATTAGTAGTTGCCCAACTGATCTTCTGTCTTATTCTTAAGTAGTCCTATGTTGCAATATTCCTCAGTGCAAGTCGCATGTGAATTGATGCTAGCGGATGATCGTCTGTAATGTATCCTGATATATACTTCATCATGCCTATGTTTTATATCTCCTAACTGTACTTGTTCATTAAAATAGCTGAAAGTCGCAACATCTCACTGCTTGTATATAATATCCAGCAAAATCTTAATACATGCCAATCCACTTGCAGCAAAGTTAGCCTGGCCTGGATTAAAATTAGTGACTGTTGTAATCCTGGAATACTCAGTCTTGCTGCTGTCAGTATATAGGATGAGTTCTGCTTTTGGAATTGCTGCGGTAATGAAACTAATGTGTGGGACGTCATCTGCTAGTATCAACATAATTGAGTCCTCGCGTTTATTGGGGAATCGATCGGCGTAGGCTATGTGGGCCTATGTAGAACTTCATAATGCCCTACTATACCCTTTGCTTTCTTCATGTTCAGGCATTATCTGTAGTTTATCCTTCATTTGTGCTATTTAGACCTGAGCCCCGGCCCAAACTCGCAGGCAAGAAAGCCTGTGGCATTGTATTAAGATATTACTGTTGCGTGCAGGCAATATTTGATTGGCCAGTACTGTGCGGCTAGCCCATGTTTGAGTGTGTGAATGCGGCATTTTACCATGGCCAATTACTACTTGGGCAGCTTGAGAAACTAAAAGAATTTCTTCTAGCCTGATGGACCGTCTCTTCTACCGCTTTTGTTCTTTTTTTTTTTCTACAAACAAATTATTTTCAAAGCAGTAAAACTTGACATTCAAGCGCCACTGTGCCGAGAGTTTATAAATAGCCTAAATGGCCTACAATTTTAATAACAGGGTTACTACTGTTCCTTGTCTTTACTGCTTTAGGTCCATATTTGACATGGCCTACATTTACAGAAGGACGCGAATTAAAGCTTTTAGAGAGTTAATCGAGTCTGGTTGTGTAAGCAGCAAAACTTAATCGAGTCTGGTTTTGTAAGCAGCAAAACTTGACATTCAAGTGCCACTGTGCCGAGAGTTTATAAATGGCCTAAAACTGGCCTACAATTTTAATAACAGGGTTACTACTGTTGCTTGTCTTTACTGCTATAGGTTCATATTTGACATGGCCTACATTTACAGAAGGAGGCGAATTAAAGCTTTTAGACAGTTAATCGAGTCTGGTTTTGTAAAACCATTTGCCTCCAAAAGACACCAAACTGCGTGTTCAATTTTTATGTCTCCACTGTACTACTAGTCTGTAGGCCTACAATTAGAATGGAGAAAACTGCGGCGATTGGTCTATTCAACACACAATAACACCATCCCTACTACCCTAGTGTATTTTTATTATCGATTATTAATATGGGAGATCATGATTTCGTTGGCTTGTTAATGTATCTTGATCGTTTACCTTGTGTTGGCCTAAGTTGGGTTTGTAGGCCTAACTGATTAAACAAGTTGTACACGTGCTGCATAAGCCCATGTGTGCTACCATCTACAACTAGTACAAGGCTTATATGAAATTTAGTTGACCTAGGCCCACTCATAACATGGGATGTCACTTAGCGGGCAAAGAAACTATAACTATAAGGCCTAATATACAATAAAGGGCTTTTGCTGAGGTCAGTGGTTAGTTTTATTGACCTGAAAGAAGAATACTGATCGAGGCCTTAGTGAACGAAGCAAAAGTCCACAATTGTTTTATTTTATGAGCAGGTAACTCTTTCAAGATTACTGTTTTTCATTATGAAGTAAATAGGCCTAAGACAAAAGTCAAGTTTCAAGATTTTTCACTGGTTAGTTTTATGGATCCGAAAGAAGAATACTGACCAAGGCCGGCCTCGGTCAGTATTCTTTTTTCAGGTCCACAAAATTAACCAGTGAACGAATCAAAAGTCCATAAATATCTTCTTTTCTATGTCTGTGCAAACCTACAGAAATGTTCTTTGCTGTTATAGATCTTTCAAGGAACGACTTTATTATAACATATATATATATATATATATGTGTGTATATATATATATATATATATATATATATATATATATATATATATATATATATATATATATATATATGTATATATATATTATATACATATATACGTATTAAAATTAAATAAAAAGACTAATGGCAAATTGTGTCTTCTAACGGTTTAAAAAAATTAGAGTCTATCAGTCGCTTAAATTATTCTATATTTAGTTGCATTATTGTTAAAAAAATACATCAGACCAAAGGAAACTTGGGGTACTACTTTCTGCATTTTACATATATTGCCGGTCTTGTTTAAATAAAGAAACCCGCAAATTAGCAGTAATAGCGCTTTCATACAATATTCCAACCGGGAATAGTAGTAGTAGTACTAGATGCATTTGAACAGTGTTTGTGCCATGGCAATAGATTTTATCTAACGTATGTAGCTTAGATAGACCCCCCCCCCCCGCCAAGCAAATAAAATTCTAAAAAAGAGCATCCAGTGAAGGTCGGTACTGCTACTGATCCACAATAACAAACAGCAAATTTATTTCATGGGGTGTTTTTTAATTTTCGTCTTTGGTTTTTTATTGACATGGTTGCTTATACCCTTGTTTATTTTCAGTTGTGCTCGTATCGGGTGCCTTTGCATGCTCTGTCAAATTTTCTTTCTGATTCCGCTCTATTTGATAAATTTGAAGGCATCGTTCAAGCCATTTATCATGCACAATTGATGATACCCGCATCAACTTGATCAAAAAATGTCACTAATTAAATTTTGAACATGCGCAAGGCGATATTGACGTCACGCGCACGTGTCACTCTCCAGGGGACGCTTTCATCTGTTTCTTGTTTCGAGTCGGTGCTCGCGAGCCGCTGAAGGCAGACAGTTCAGATAAACGGATCCAAATCTAACGGGCAAAGAGAAAATCCAACGGATGAAGAGAAAATGCCAAAGTGCTTTGCGAACTCAGTCAGAGATTATAGAAATGGAACATTTTGGGGCAATGACCGTAAGTTCATAAACTACCCTATATGTGTAAAAATACGCGCTATTTGTGACACTAGGCCTGGGCTAGTTTGTTTACAAACATTGTTTCCGTACAAATTGGACTGAACAAACCAACGTGCCACTTTCATGTTTCTTTTCTTCAGCGGGCATGTAGATTTCTGACAGTCACATTACCTTTAAACTGAATGTAAGAAATTTGCTCAGTTGAAAGTTAAGAATGACAACTGATGCATACATTAGTATCACTAAAAATTGGGAACAAGTCACCATGACCACAGACATCCCAGTCCAAGATTCATGAATGGTTGATGCAGTGCTTGGTCACCTCGAAACGTTTGACGTATGGGGTTATTGGGTGCATGGCTTCACAGTCTTTGGCCGCAGATAAACCGTAACTAGAGCATACCTCACAAGGTACGTCCATAAAGCAACGAGTACTGTAATGGACATTACTTGCCATTAGTGTGTGTAGTACATGTATCTAAATTTGATGCCCAGAAATTTAGCAACAGTTGTGAAAACGAATTATTTAGAATATTGTAGGCTAACAGGTCTCGAGATAAACCTTTTTCTGACAAGCATTGAATACAAGTCACGAGAACACGCAAAATGAAACATTGTTACGCGTTAGGCCTAATAATACTCGTACATAGCTGGCAGGTGCGCGATGGTTTTCGCGGGTATCTTTAAAACATTTTTTTTTTTTTTTTTTTTTTTTTACGAAGCCATACCGGACTAATGACGTGTGATAAGAACTATATTTTCTGATGATCAGGCTGGTAGTACTAGTACTACTACTATATTATATAATATAGTACCGTGCATTGTGATGTTTAAACATTTTATTTCTTCAAACGATTTGCATTATCGGTAATTTTTGCACTTTTTTTTTTTGCCCTTTCAAGTTCTGACACACAACCCACCCCCGCTCTGTCTGACCAACCCCCGGTCGACCTACGCTGGCGAAAATAGATAAGATTTGTTACTTAAGACTAAGTTAGGTTTTCCGGAAACTTGGAATAATTTTGGTGGGCGAACACCAGGAACTGTAATTGACTTGATTATGAATGAAGTACAGCCTAACTCAGTAACTGTTACTGTTAGTACAGGATATTTATTGCTTAGATTGGCTTCGAGAAATAAATGGTTAGAAATTGAATTCTAATGCCTAAGTAATGGCCAGCATAAATTACCAATCTACAGTAAATTTTAAGCAGAATTTGAAGATATTTGGAACTTGGAATACCTGTAAAAAAACGTAGCATATTTAGAGTGTAAATAAAAAATACGAACTCACAGAAAATCTGGCAGGTACTGAGGTACATATGGCCACCCCCCCCCCCCTTATGTACCGTAGTACTTGTAACTTAGATATGCAATTTACAAACTCTGTTGAGGATGAAACTCATTTTGTAACAGATTGTTATAGATATCGTGATGTTAGACAAATATTATACAGGAAGGTGAACAACAAATTTAACTATTTTCGTGATTAACTCATTCAGCCGAGAAAGAAAAATTAACTTTCAAAATGTCTTTAGACTACGTCTATTTAGCTTAGGGGACGGAAGTTTGTCTACGTGCCACACTGCCAGTCAAAATTTACTTTCGTCATTGCTGCATTTGATAGAATTAGAAGTGCAACCCTAATTGGTCACTGAGCTACTGCGGTTTTTTTTACTGTACGATGGCTTTATGTTGGGGTGAAGTTAGGGCGGTTCTGGCCGTGTCCCCAGGGGGTCTGCGGAAAGAGTTGTTGAAGTGTACTTCGGCGGCTGTCGTCGTCGATCGCACAGGGGGCGCGGCAGTGACATTCCAATATGCAGCATGCACATGAATTACTCGCCACAACTGCATACCCGGGGTCCTAGTAACGTTAATCTCGCCTGGCGAGATACGGACTGCTGTCTGTGCGGGGAAGCGGGATATTACTCATATTTTGGAGATGAAAAATACTGAGTACAGGCAGATGGCAATTAATTCTTGTAGCCAATGTAGAAAGCACTGAACAAATATGACTTTGGTATTTGTAGACTTAAATATCTCTAAAAGACACTAATTTTGTGTGAAAGGAACTCCCCATCTTAACTGGTCGGGAAGCTTTCAAAATTCCTGCCCGCTCTGGCTGCTTGTCCCAGCCCAGTGCTGACAATAATAGGACCATTACATTATTACGCTCTCCAGGCTTCTACCGACCCAAACATTATCTATCTATCTATCTATCTATCTATCTATCTATCTATCTATCTATCTATCTATCTATCTATCTATCTGTCTATCTGTCTGTCTGTCTGTCTGTCTGTCTGTCTGTCTGTCTGTCTGTCTGTCTGTCTGTCTGTCTGTCTGTCTGTCTGTCTGTCTGTCTGTCTGTCTGTCTGTCTGTCTGTCTGTCTGTCTGTCTGTCCGTCCGTCCATCCATCCATCCATCCATCCATCCATCCATCCATCCACCCATCCTTCTTTCTTTCTTTCTTTCCTTCCTTCCGTCTTTCTCTCTCCGTCCCTCCGTCCCTCCTTCCTTCCTTCCTTCCTTCCTTCCTTCTTTCTTAAGATCGGGAAGAGCGGTGCTTGACTCGAGTGGGGCACTGGTGTGAACTGAAGGTGACTTAACAGGCAAGGGGAAGGGGTAGATTGGAGGGAAGGATAAACAGTAGGAAGGTTAACTGCTAATAAAAGTGATTAACAATACTTAAGCAAATGTCAAATGACACATTTCTGTGTGTCGTTGGTCTTACAAAATAGGCCCTACCTATTTTACAGTCAAGAGGAAAGGTAGAGAAAGGATAACTTGGACTAGGCCCACTGGTCATTTAAAGTATTGTCAAGGAAGACTACGCCTTGTAAATCAGAATTTAGTTGTAACACGATCATTGATTCATACAAAGCCCAACAACTGTTCCATATGACGTACAAGTACCTCATAAAATGAACGTAATACTCCTTGTAGCAGCTAGCACGGGGTATGTAAGCCTATTAGATTTTCAGTTGACTGTGACATCAATGATTGGCAATCAGGGTCACGGGAGTCATATCAGTGTAATATCAGCCAACATCTGGTTCGCTGACATTGCACTTTTTATTAGATAATTTAAGATCTAGACCTAAAATTTTCATAATGAATGGGCCAAAAATAGCGCGACTTGTGGTCCAAGCCGATATCTTTAGATTTCAGTGATTATAATGTCCCTGTATTAGAAATCTTTCTTCCCAGGTGCCCCAGAATTACCAGGACTTACAGAAGATAATTTGCTGCACGGCTGCTATTTGTTAAAGTCTGTCAGTCTGAAAAAGAAAATGAAAAATTCAAATTTTGTTAATGGTTTTAATGTTTCAATACATTTGCAAGTTTTTTTGTCACAAACAAAACTACATATTTTAATAACACAAGAGTAATACATTTTAAAACTCATTGTTTGATTTCGGCAAAAGTTTCATCAAGCCAAAACAAAGCTAAAGTGAAGGTGTAATATGTCTACATGATTTTTAGTATCGTCCTTTTTATTTAAAGTGGGGGAGATACGCCACCCACTACCCTTTTGACAGATGACTACGTGTTATGAGAAAATAAGCCTTCCCCAACAATTTTCACCGCGCAAACTAAATGGAACCTTAATTGTCGAAAGCATTTTTACACCTCTCCCCCCCCCCAAAAAAAAAACTAGTTCTTGTAGACACAGTGATGAACAAATTCCATCGTTTGTAAGAACTTGGCCTTTCTATAGTTCCATGTGTGCAATTGCGGAAAGAACGGAAGGCCTACTTCGTATTTATAAGCAAAGCTATTCAAACTTCTAGTTTCTTTGCAAAGAAGTAAGATACACATACGGCTATCATAGATATACCTGAGGTCAACCAAATTATCCCGTTGCTTCAAAGGTATCAGCGCAACCATGGTAGAATCCATAAATGAAAACTTTATTCATAAGCAACATTGTGTCGAAACCATTAGGTTCCCAGAACATAAAATATGATTTGAAAGTTTAAAAATTCACACCTACTAGACAAACTATTACTAGTATATTGAAACTTTTTTTTAAAAAAAAGGGGTTATCTGAGCAGCACGAGAGAAGAACAGGACGAAAAGATTTTTTTCAATGATGAACCCAATGGCAAGACAAACCCAATCTATGTTACCTTTTATAGGTAAAATCCTAACAATTCATCAGAACTTTATTGCGGATACATGTAATTTGGCTCCGAAATGTACCCTTTTCAAAAATATTCAGGAGAGCGTAATAATTGAATGTCTTTGTGGGACGCCTAATCAGCATAACACTGTTTTTCAATGTACCTTTTCTGGGCCCAGTCAATTAAATACTATATACAAGCCTCATAGAATGCTTATAGGCTATCACATGGTTGGATCTGCATCTGCCTGTACCAACATCGTAGTACAGGGCGAGGAGGCTGGTACAGGCCCGACACACACTCAACCATGTGATCATTTTCTTATAGTCAATCACACAGAAAAAATGACAGTTATGGTTAGAGTTCTGTCACTCTGCGAGTCTAATAGCTAATCTCTTCTGTCAGCAGCCATATATATATGATTAGTTAAAAATTTGAGGTTGATTTTTATAAGAATACTCTTGATTGGCTGTACAGAAATTGAGCACAGTGATTTGATGTAATTCATAGGCCTGTCAGCTTCCCTTGAGCTTTTGGTGCCAGCTGTGTTGAGATACCTTCGCATGTACCAGCATAGGACACATACATGATATTCAGGGTTATATAGCACTGAGTGGCAAAAAAATATAGACTCTCACATGGTTGGGTCTGTATCATTACCTGTGCTTACCCCAGAGCTCCTGTATCGTTACGAGACCCAAGGTGACCATACAGGAGCTCCCGGGTAGATACAGACCCACAGATGTGATCATCTTTTTCTTACCACTTACACAGAAAAAAACGACACTTATTGTTAGAATTCTGTCATCCAGTGAGTCCCATTGCTGCCTCCCCTGTCAGCAAGCATATTGAGTGCGATACAAGGGGACAGCGGACCTTGCCCAGAAGCATGCTTGTCATTGGATAAAAGTTTGAGGTTGATTTTTACAAGAATACTTTTCATTCGCTGTATAGAAATTGAGCAGTGTGCTGATGTATCTTGTATCAGCTTCCCTTGAGCGTTCAGGGTCATCTGTATTGAGGGACCTTCACATGTACCAGAAGAGGACACACGCACGATATCCAGGGCTATATATGCACCGAGTGGTAGTAAATAAATAACTAATATTATGATATGATGTAGAGTATTAAAATTAATATGATTTTGTGTAAAAGTGAATATTTCATCCAATCAACTCATATGATCAGGTATTTCAGGGGTCCAAATAATGCCAGTCCTTCCGTACATTACTGACAGATTTCTGGCATGACTGACAATTTGTGTTATCTACGTGTCTTGTGGCCTGACATAACTTACTGGGGAACATTTTAACACAAGATTGCATCAGATGACAGGCTTAATAATTAAAGCTTCATCAGTGTTTAACAGTTCAATATTTTCAATTTTGTCGAAAACTATAAAGTTAACATTGGCATAGAACGTGTTATTTCAATTAGGCTTTTAAACAACACAAGGCCATGAATTTAATTCTAGTATTACATTTAGCGACATCAGATGATAGTGTTACTTGGTCACATATATTAGGTCTGAGCGGATGCCCGGCCATGTGAGGCCCTGGACATATCTATGGCTCTGTGGCCCCATTGGCGTGCTTCTGAAGACTGACAACCCAAATTCGTTCAGGATCAGATCGACGCCTCCTGACGCTAATGAGATGAAAAATGCAGTATGACAAATAATTGACAGGGGGTCTGTAATTAGACATTCACGTCTCTGACCAGAACTCTTGCACACAGGGGCTACACATGTCATCTTAGTCACATGTAACAGTTGATATACACCAAAATATTCTGCGATCTTAATTTTACCAGCGTAGATTCAACGCTAAAAATACCACAATGAACTAACTGTGTGAAACTTTTTAAGACAACTCCCAACAGAACCAGCTTGTATCCCATAAAAAGTAAATTTGTGAATGGTCGGCAGGCTTTCCGTGTCATGGTTTGAAGCATGTTTAGATGGTTTACTGACACCTCGCAACCAATATTAACAAAATAATTATCTAAATTAGCGTCAAGCGGCAGATAATTCTATAGGAATAGCACATGATAACTTTTTATCCTCTTTAAAAGGATATCCAGAATTTACGTGGTCAATTAAGGTCCTGGGTGACATTTTCATAATAATCTGTATATCATACTCCACATTGCGTAACTCTGTAGTTTTATAGTGCATGCCTCTTTATATTCACACCACGCTGTCAATGAAACAAGACTGACAACTTTCTCATACAGGCAATCATGTTTAAACATCAGGGCAACAAAATCACCAAGTTTTATAGTGCATGCCTCTTTATATTCACACCACACTGTCAATGAAATAAGACTTGACAACTTTCTCATACAGGCAATCATGTTTAAACATCAGGGCAGCAAAATCACCATATTACGAATAAGAGCATGTAAATTAAAAGATCTCGATTCCTAATCAATAGTACAAAGAAGTTTCCCTTTTGTATGACTGTTCAATCAAGTTCAATGTGGGAGTAAAGTATTATTTGATAAGTAAATTAACATATTTAGTAAGAGAAATAAAATATGCTCCAATATCACAATACAATTAAAGATACAGATTTCATTTCACATTCAACTTTACATTGGGTATATTTGCAAAGAAGAGGGCTCAATGCAAAAACCAAAAACAAGTCCTGCACATAAGTCTATCGTTTGTGATCTGCCTCAGCTCTTTTTCATGATTATTAACAAGCCAAATTGAATAACATCCTCTATTGATTCATACATGTACCCTATTTCGTTTTGACATGTTTATTGGTAGAAGTTTTTAATTTAGAATCAGTCGTTTGCTTGACATGGCCTTGGTGATTCAAGTTTGGCTGAAAATAATACAAATTACTTATCAAAACGTGAAAATCTATTAAAATTCAGTAAAATGCCCCTAATATATTACATGCTTTGAATTTTAATACAGCACAAAGTAGTTTTAATGCTTTGCATAACTGTATATAAGACGGGACCATGAAATTTTCTAAACAATGGCCTGATCTTCCGCAAGGTGCATCCAATGCTGCTCTTGTGGGAGAGTGTGGCAGATTTCCCTATTTGTCAAAAAATTACATTGTATTAGTTGTTGGTTAAAACTACTTTATATGGAATCAGATAGATACCCGAAGCACTGTTATAATATGTTCAGAGAATTATCAAGTCGGTAAATATAATTAGGTAACACATGTTGAGCACAGTTATTCAAATTTGGTTTTGGAGTGGTATGGGTTTCAGCAGTTGGCAATATAGATTGTTTTTTTTAAAAAATCTCTCACATTGAAGGATTGTGCATTACAAGTTTGGTTTCACAGAAAACAAGAAACTGAATACATATAGTAGTTTTAAATTTTAACATGAAATCGAAAAATATCCTAGCATTATAAATTTTACTTTGTTTCGAAATATTTTAGCTCGTTTTGGGTGTTCTTGTCTTTTTTTTTTTTTTTGGCATATAGAAATTGGTAGGCACAGATGAACAGCCAAAGAAGAAAGGTTGCATCACATAAAGACTTAAGAGAAAAATATGCAAAAGAAATTTATTGTAAATAAGCGTAAAAATGGTTAAACCGATGAAAAGTGAAAATTGACCAGGTGGGAATTCTTTGGGAAACCTTTTACTTAAAGCTTTTTGAAACAGAGATCAGCTAACATTATATTTAAAATTGAACCTAGTGTTTTGCAACGTTACATTATAATAGGTGCTGACAGGCCAGAGGCTTTTTGGTAATAATAAAGAATTTATTTACCTACAGAATTTTTGGGGAAAAAGAAGACTGGGGAGTAGGCGCAGCCGATATGAACGCCTCTGGTGGATCAGTGAATTTCTGCATCAGGAAAACTAACGCAAAGAAAACTGGTTTGCTTTTTGTCAAACATCCTTATTGTAGGTCCTGGCCGACACTTAGACAAATCTTGAAGACACATTACTGAAACATGAGAATATAATCGTATGCTATCTTAATTTAAAAGTGGAATTTATTTTGCAGTTGATGACCCTTATGTGATGACGACTCGCTCTGGACTTGCTATACGAGCTGTCCCTGTCAGTGGCAGCGGCTCGCGCACCAACAACGTCTCTAGTAATGTGAAGTTCTCCAGTGGTGTGCCCTCGCCAGAATCCTATAAAGTGAAAAAAGTGGTTAAATACAAGTCGTGGAATTGCCTTTCTTTTGTGACAAGGTACAATTTGATTCTATGCGGCACAGCTCTGGATGTGTCTGGAAGTCAACGAGACTTAGATGACTGGCTGGAGTCTCTGCCTTTTGTCTACTCCAGAGATGATGTTCAGGATGTTGATTTGTCTTCAGATGGTCACACTCTCTCTTTATCAGGAACTTGTACAGTCCCATGTAGCCCAAGAACCAGTCTGTATCCACCTCCACATTTGAAGCTGGTGACAAGCACTACCAAAGTAGAAAAACCAAGGAGTAAGCAGGATAAGACTCTTCTGCTCAGCCAGTTTCCAAAGATAAATGCAAACACTCAGATCATTCAGCTTCGTAGCATTGGCCCAGAAGAGGTAGAAGCAGCGGTTTCAGCAGCGGCAACTTTAGTTTCCATGGCAACCACAAGTGCAAATCAGCAACCAAGTACTTCTTCTGTATCTGGAATTCATAGTGCAGACACAGAGAAGGATGATAATGTGTCTGTAAGTTCATCCAATAAAACCTTGGATTCAGATTACTCTGAAGGCCAAGAAGATGATGTAGATGGTATTGATCATTCTGACTTGGAGAGTTTCCAGCAGTATTCTCATGAGTACACAGTTGATGCAAACGGGAACAGAATTCACAGATGTAAAGTGTGCCACAAAGTATTTACCATTTATGCTGCGTTCAAGTCACATGTTAGGTCACATCTAAAACAGAAAAACCGTTGTCCCGTGTGCAACAAAAGTTTCTCTAGGTCTTGGCTACTTAAAGGACACATGCGCACTCATACTGGAGAACGTCCCTACAACTGTAGACATCCTGGCTGCGACAAGGCATTTGCTGATAAGTCAAATCTGCGCTCACATATGCTGATTCACACTGTCACCGGCAAGAATTTTGTTTGTTCTAAATGCAAACGAGCTTTTGCCCAGAAGAGATACCTGCACAAGCACAGACTTGAGGTATGCAGGTGCTGAACATTTGAAACGTTGCAAGGACAACTCTCGCCACGGCGGAATAAAGGCATCTCGAAACATAGATCAAGTGCCATCAAACACACTCTAATGAACTTCTATTTATTACTTGAAATTTGTATTCTTAACAATCGCATTCTTGTATATATAAACCAGCATATAAATTATCAATACGTCAACATTGTTATCAAAAGTAAGAAATCTAAATATTTATGAAATATGACAAAAGTGCCAAAAGTTCAGAAACAGATATTTACTTCGAGAATTACAGAAGGTTGAGCACAAATACGAGCTACAAAGCAAACCACTTGTAAAGTTACTGTAATGTGCGGCAGAACAGCCTGGAGAATATCATTTTCTGTTCTCGACTCAATAATAGGCTTACAATTCTTAGCAATCAAAATGTGTGATTCAGCAAAACTCATGCTACGGACAATCCATAGAACTCATACAGACATCATGCTGATATTTTGCGTGGTCGTGATACGGCGTACACATTCCCAAAACACGCTAATTTTTATTTATTGCATTTTACCGCCAAATGTATTCAGATCAAAACAACATATTCATGATCATTGGGATCAACTTATTGTGCACTGAACTGGCATATAGTGTAAAAGGGACAGTTGTTGAAAAATGTGTATCGTCAAACATCGCGTGAGATTTCTTTGATATTGTCATCGTGTGTCAATTATTTACCTTTGCTCTATATTTATTAACTTAAAATGTCTCAAATGACATCATGTGCGTCTAATTTAACTTTCGGTGCATTCAAATTAACTTATCCTGAAATGTGACCGATCTGCACCAACTGTACATTGCAAAAACTGGCAAATGTATATGCTGGACTTTTCTGCCTTAATGTTAAATCAAACCTTTACTGTATTTTTGACTTTTTCAAATAAAAATACATATAATTTACACAGAAATGTTTCTTAGCTGAGAGTTTTGTATCCAACCGCCAGAAAAATTTATATCTTGTTGAAATTTCGGAAGGACGATGGGATCATTTAAATAGGTGTTATTTCAATTTGTTTTCAATTATTTATTATTTATTTATTTTTAGACAAAATAAAAACTGTTCTTAATACTTCAATCTGGGTTAGCACCCAATTTTATGGACGGGAATCGCTAGACTATCACGTAACTAATGAACAGTGAGAGAATTTATACCAACCAGTGCTCATCTCTGACATGTTACATGACTTTGTTAATAAATTCATCAAATGTACAATTCCATTACCGTCATGCATTTATAAACATTGTGTACAATTCAAGCTCCGAATTATCTTTTAAGACTTTAAATGGCGATTTTCCAGTCATGATCAAGTTTCATGTAAAACTCTCAGATCCTGTTGAAGTGCGCAATGATTGTATGTGAGTAAAAAGACATTTGCTTCCATCATAAAAGTACATGAATAATCATTCAGAATGAAGCAATATGTACAGCTTGAAATCCAAACTCTGATGATATGTTGCAATAGTAATACATGTGCATGACAACATGTACACCCATTTCTGTATGGATATAGTGAGAACAGCTTTCAGTCAGGGGATAATTGAAACACAATAGTCAAATTAAAATACAGTATTCAAAATCTTAAAAGGGACTTTGAAATTAAAATTTAGAGAGAATCCATGTGATACAAGACTCCATTGAGATTTCACGTGCGTAAGGGCACCAGCATTGTGCACAGGTTGCCTGTTATTTTTTGCGTACCCAGTAACGCCTGCTGGTTTAGGACATGAAGGAATGAATGAACTCATTAACTACTCTGTAACACAAGTGCAACATTCTCTTAAAATATACAAACAAAGAGCATAAGACACTAGCTTTACTGATCACAGGACAGTACGAGTACAAACACACACTCAGTCACCGGCAGAAAAAATAGCTCCGCTGACTTGTCAGTCAGCTGAACTAATCTGATGAGTATTCGTCCGTCTTCCGTCCGACTGTCAACTATTCACATTTTCGACTTCTCCAAACATAAGCTTGATCCTTTTCAAACTTGGTGGAATGTCGCCTGCGTTGGTCTTTACAATGTTTGATTAAATGGTCATGGTCTAGTGATTTTTTTGTTCAGTTTTTACCCTCGGCATACAAAGTGCCGGAGGATATTTTCGTCCCCTGCGTCGTCCGTCCGTCCTGTCGACATTGCCGGAATATCTCCAAAAATTTAAAAAAAAAAAAAAAAAAAAAAAAGAAAAAAGTCACCATAGCTTTACCAAATTTTTATCAAAGCCTCTAATTATTTTATTATTTTTTTCATGAAACTCTTAATGTTTATTTGAAGGCTGCCTGAATGGCGTCAACCCTGACGACGTTACCGCCACACCTAAAAAATATTCGCCGTAGCTTTACTACATTTTTTAAAATCACAGATGCACCTTATAATGGACCACGTTCCTATTTAAAACCAGCTTCCCTTGATTATTTTAAAATTGTTCATGAAACTTTGAATGTATTTATTTGAAGGTTGTCTGAGTGGGGCCAACCCAGACGACGCCACCGCGATATCTCAAAAATATTCGCCGTAGCTGTACAATTTTTTTTTTTTATCAAAGATACACCTTATAATGGACCAGGTTCCTAAAGAAAATTAGTTTCCTTTGATTACTTTCAAACTGTTTATGAAACTTTGAATGTATTTATTTGAAGGCCGTCTGTGTGGCGCCAACCCTGACGACGTTACCGCGATATCTAAAAAAATTTTGACCACAGCTTTCCCAAATTTTTGTCAGAGATGCATATTATAATGGACCATGTTCCTCTTGAAAACCAGTTTCCTCCTAGCAATTGGATTTTTTTTAAAGTGAAATTTTAAAGTGTTTATTTCGAGGCCATCTGAGTGGCGCACAACGGTACGACGTTATCATCCTTTCTCTCAGTAAGGATGCATTGCAGCTTCACCAAATTTTTATCAGAGATGCACACTATAATGGACCACGTTCCAATTGAAAACCAGCTTCCTCTTGTTGTTTTAAATTGATGAAACTGTTGAACTATTTATTTGAGGCCGTCTGAGTGGCGCACAAGTGGACAATCTTGTTACCGTAAATTGTCAAGAAGGATTCATCACAGCGTCGTCGAATTTTTGGTGTAGTTACACCCTCTGGTGGAACCGCAAGAAAAAAAAGCAGAATTGAAGAAAAAAATGTGGGCGCGAAGGGTAATCCGTTCTCTGAAAGCTATTTTTGACAAAATCCTAGGCAAATATCTCCAAACCTGCATGGCTAATTGCTTTGAAATTGCTTAGGGACGCTTTGAGGGGCCTCCAGAACTTTACTTGTTTAACAGATGGCGCTGTCATTTTTTTGGTGGAGGAAACCGAAAGACTCGGAGAGTACCACCGAGCACAGTCAGAGTCTTTCCACTTACATCTCCGGCAGTGAATCGAACCCGGGACGCAGAGGTGAAAGGCGAGCGTGTTGCAGCTCCGCCAACCCTGCGTGTTTTCAATTCAAGGCTATCAAATTACGTTGGGATATTTTGGGGGCCCTCAAAACCCTAATTTGTTAAACAGGTAGCGCCACGATTTTTGTACGAATTTTTTGTTTTCGCTCGCTTCCACTTTTTCTCCAAAAACATTGCTCAGCTTCTTCTGCAGCTTTATGCAAATGTAGCTTGTGGGAGGGACAAACTAGGTGTTCACCAGGTGGTGATATATATACACAATGGATCCCCCATTTTAAACAAATTTTTCAATGTGGGTATTTGTCGGTTATTGCATGCATTCCTATTAATTACTATTTAGGTTAATGGGAAATTCACAGTATGTGTAACACGGAATTTGGTCTGCTTTGCAGGCAACAAACTTCCTGCAGTCCAACTAGATTAAAAGCATGTCTTAAAGAATTGATAGGTATTAATAGATACGTCAATATTGTACCTGTATGCGTTAAATATATAGTAATTAATTAGAATCCATGTTTACAATCCTGAACCAAATTTTTTGCAGACCGAGGAAAATACTCAACGATCAGGGGGTCTTTCCAAGCTCTCCAAATACGACAATATCTCATGCTTTACTATATACCCCAAGAATGTATTTTATATCTTGAATCGAAAACACCATTTATAATCTTGCCGAAGTTTTATCCCATAGTAATCTGTTGGCACCATCAAAACCCTCGTTACGGATATTTCAATTTCTATATAGAATTATGGCCTTGCAATTTCTAAATTAACGCTGTCAAAGAATTTTTTTTTCTAGAAATCCACAAAACACACATATGGATACTTATTTCCCTTAATATGTCCTTGTATTATCAATCAGAGGTTTCAATACAAAAGTATGATAACTTGTTCTTAATTGTGCGGTAAATATCATCTATAACTCATTTAAAAAAAATCAGTTTCTACTTCGTATTTCTGTGAGTGGTTGTTTAAAATGGGACAGAAAGGTTCAGACACACAGCTACTCAGGCAAATGCATATATATAAGGGTCATGTGTAGGTCGAATTATAATATACGAGAACGAATAATAGGCATTTTTTCATGCATTTTGCAAGAACCATGTCGGATAAATATTCTGTGAAACATTTTAACCAAGATTCCTGACACAATCGTTTTTGTTCCCTTTTTAGCATTCCATTCATAATCCTATCTTTGCCTGCTGACCTTTCATTCTTTACTTTTTTTTTATTACAATGAATAAATCAATGTTATTATTTTGAAATCTAACATCGAAAGAGACAAGTACAATTTTCTCTGGTTTTTAGTAATGATACTTCTTGTTCTATTGGAGACACATTCTCACAGGGTCAATCTCAAAATACAAGTATGTTTTCAGACCTTTGAGGCGGTTGTGAAATTCCCGAGGATTCATGATTCATGCACTTTTGCAACAACTCTGCCAAGTGTACCAAAAGTTATTGGAATGCTGCAAAGTGTTGGTTCTGAGCTATTTGTAGCATCGGAATTGGTGTCCGGCCCCCGTGTCATCGTGGTACCACGTGTGCAATCGTCTCGTGCGCTAGTTGCTCTGGCACCTAATATTACATCTACGTCACGGCAGCACGGTTTTGACTTTGGGGTCAAATGCTACAATTTTGCTCATTCTCTGTGGGTCTGTCGCTGTACAGTCCTCAGATATACCACTTTTGGCATTTGAATACATTGTGGTAATCCACCAGTGCTCAGTAATGTCCATTCGTGTAGCTGGTATGCTGTTGTAAAGCTGCACTAATGAAAATTTCAGGAATGATACACCTTGCATCAGGAGTGGCCCCACAGCAGAACTAACTGCGTCAGGAGACGCGACTAATCTTCCACGCAACAGTGAATAACTTGTATAGGAAATGTATGAAGCTACACCTATATTGGCAAATAAAGTCCTTCATCAAATGTAATTGACAGTAAATCTCTTAGTTATTATACCTGGGTAAAACCTCTATTTGCAATAACAATTTGAAATCCATACAGTTTCGTAAATATACCCCTAGTGCAGACTAAAGTGCCCACTTTCTTTCCATAAATTGAACAGGACAAACCAATAGTATGCATTTCTTAAAGATTGGCCATCATATGTCTCGTCGTCTTCACAGATGGACTAATTGGTATGTCCAAAGAGGCATCAGAAGCCTTATCATTATGCACATCCAAGGAATCTCCATCAAACCTGAAAGAGACGCAAATATGCTCATTAAATTTTCGGATAACTCAACTATAGGATTTCTTAAGGTAAAGTCAAGTAACCATAAAGTTGTTACCTGGGCAATAAATGCACACTACATACCATGTATAATTTTGAAAAGTATCCAATCATTTCTTCGAACGAGTTTTATTAGTATTAGAAATTCAAAATTTTAGTATGTTTCCCCTGACGTCAAAATGACTATCAAAATACTAAAAATATCACAATTTGACCTGTTGCAAAGGAGGTCTTCCAGATCAAGCTTCATTCTATTCACAAGTCAAATTTAAAGCTTTATATAAGGCTTAATTTAGTCATCGGGTAGAATAAACTTCAGGGATGAGAATCTGCTAGTTGAAAGATGGTAAGCTCCTTCTTGATAAAACATGTTTCTTCCAAAATGTTCTGCATTTGGTCTGTAAAGTTTATATCTGATGAAATAAGGAAAGGTAGATGGGGTATTTCCCCCTTTGTGTTCTCCAGTAATCTCATATGTGCTAAACTTTAATTTTTCTGATAAGATTTATTTGTCTGATATGGAAAAGTATCATTTCAGATCTGCCGTCCATGTTGATTGCTGCATAAATACATAATTGTCACCTGCACTGGAGGAGAGGCCGAGGTCGCCGTTACACTTGTTTGTGGCACAGCAGGCATAGCAGATGGAGTTGACGCGTCCTGTGCCTTTACACTTTATAACCTGAGGTACCCATAATTACCATATACATAGCATCAAATACAAACATAAACAAAAGACAAGTGGACTGTGACTGTTATGTGCTCAGCTGACCTTGGATGCACAGACTGAAGTGGTCTTGTGACGTCTGGAATAATATCAAGGTTACCATTCTTGAAGATCATCATAACTGTTTACCGCATCAAGGTGTTCACTCATGCACTTCTGGAGTGATTTTTTTTCAGTGAAAAGGGAACAGGGCCAACTATTACGAGGACACAAGCTGATATGTCAGTTTGATCTTTCAATGTCACTCAAGGTCAAAGTTAGCAACACCGAAAGAAGCCTCATAAGGTGCTTACCTATTGGTGTTTAACAGAAATCAGGGGCCCAGGAACCAGCATTACCAAGATTTAAGCCAATTTAGTTCGACTGAGCGGGGTGGGGTGGGTGTGGGTGTGGGTGTGGGTGTGGAGAGGGTATAAGTCCAGACCTAAACGTAATCGAGCAGGGGATCCCCTAAATACATATATAGGCCTAAATTGACTTATAATCCATTCCCCCTGACCTCAGACCGACGACTGTCAAGATCCTTTCCCCGTGTCAGCTACATAAAATGAAATTAATTTTCCTCCGTATTCACGAAAATTATCCAGCGTCTGACTCTCCAGGCAGTCAAAATATCATTTGAAGCAAATCAGGAGTGAACTTTGCCACAGCCAGGGATAGTGCGTCTGACCTCTTGGCTTAAAATCTTGAGTAGGCCTGCTAACTGCCCATAAGACTATCACTTACTTGTGTCATGGGGCGTTTATACAGAGGTCCATACTTATCCTCATAAAAAGCCATCAAAGGAGGTCATGCCAAGCTTTAATAACGCAGCCTTAGGCTCTGAGGATTGCAACATACAAAATATTGCATTCCGTTTGTTTTTCATGCCCCGTGGATGGCAATAATGCACGTGAAACAGTTCACTAAACGCGAAATTATTAAGCAAATTACTAGCCAAAACATCTGTATGCATCATTATTATGCTTCTGTACTAATTTGGTTTAAGGCTAAATTATATTGTAGGAGCCCTTTATATATAGCTCTTAACAGTGTATTTTTTAATATAGTTTTGTGTTTTACGTCATATGTATCTGGATGTATCTTTTACTTTTAAGGGCTCATGGGGGAACATGTGCTGAAATCAACTCAGCTACCTGATCATGTACTGATGCCACACAAAAGTTCGTGCATACTGCTTAAACGGCATACAAATTCACAAATAAAATGGTGTCCGAGCCATTAATCCGCTATTGAAGCCCATATCTGTCATACAGACAGTGATCAATCCAATGGGTGTTTAAATCGCCTTGTTCCCACGATTCCTACGATTAGCAAAGCGTTCTTCCCCAAGGCTCTTTATACTTATAACAAGCCGTTTAAGCATTTATTACAAAATTATACACATGTGAAAATTCTTTTCACATACGTGAAATAATCATTTATTTCACACGTTAAAAAGATTTACACATATGTGAAATAAGATACAATTGTACACATGTGAAATCTTTTATCATATATGTGAAAAATTATTTGCATTTGTGAAAATCTTTTTCACATGTGAAATAACTTTTTATTATACATATGTGAAAAAATATTTACACCTATGTGAAATTCTTTTACACATATGTGAAATGAAAAGGCTTCTGCGTAAAACTATTTCACGTATGTGTAAAACTTTTTTCCAGATATGTGTAAATCTTTTTCACATATGTGAAATAAATGATTATTTGGCATATGTAAAAAAAATAAACATATATGAAATTACTTGACGCATATGTGATATTGCACACGTGGAATAAAATATAATTGTACGTATTGTATTTGTGTCTTTTCATCCAGAAACATTTCCTGGTAGTCATTACCCTATTCCGTAGTCCGAACTCTCTGCACTCCATAAGCTAACCTGTCACTGTCTAACCTATATACATATGGAAGTACTGTTGTCACGTTCTTCTGTAGAATTTTGACACAGGTTATATTAGCTCAAATAATTAAAGGGTCTTCTGTGGTAACTACTGAGAACATGTTTCGGAGCCTGTACCCGTACATGTCTCTCTCAGTAGCGGCTGCTTGTCTAAGTTAAATATTTAGCAAAGACAATCCACATAACAAAGAAAAAAATATATGAACGTGTCAATGCATTAGCTAAATAAGTGAAACTTTGCTAATGAATACAGAGCTTCAATATAAATGAAGAATACCTGCCATAAGGAAACGTAATTACTGTATAGTACAAGTTCAGATAAGAATATTTTGACTTACCCCTGAACCAGTATGTAGGCCTACCTTTTCTAGCTTGATATCTTACCTTAGTTACACCACCTGCCAGTGTATAACTAAAGTAGAAACAAACTGGGGCATTATAGTCTGTTCCAGTGATTATGAAATAAGCAGTTACAGCTACACCGCCTGTACAAACTGACGGAAATCCTAACACGTACTGCAACAATGGACATCTTGCACAAAAAATGTAAAACACACCCTATGATGACACCTACTGCCCCCTTTATAAGTCTGTAAACAACTAAGCTCTATTTCGCTGCAAACCCTGAGTTGATGTTTCAACATAATGGGTCAAGTTTGTGATATTTGAGTAAATACTGTCAAATTTGAGTAATTTTTGACATTGAGTAAATGTGTGTTTAGGCATATCAGAAAAGAATGAAAGTCATTAGCAATTAAGTAAAAAACATGCTATCAAAACACATTCTTTCTTAACCAGATTAAGTACAATTAGGCAAAACTGTAACTGTCGTAGGGCCCTGCTTGCTACCGATAGCCCCTGAGGGTTTAATCTGACAGAAACAATTAAGCCTAAAATGTCTGAAAAGTGAATATTAAAACAGAATGACGTTAAAAGATGAAATTAAGTTGCAAAACAGTCAAGTCTAAAATCTCTAAAGTTATTGAAGCCACACTTTCTAACAATCCCTGGATATTTACAGCAAAATTGGCAGAACTATTTGATCTTAAGTACATTTTTGAATCCTCTTGACTCCAGTTTATTGTAAATATATTTGGTTCTATATGCAAAGTCTTGAAATTTAGAACAAATACGACAAAATCTCAAAATTTGTGATTAAAATGTATTATATCCAATAGCTTCCGAAATATTACTGTCAGGAAAAGGACAATTAACTACTTCAAAGTTAAACTCATCAATTTTGTGATAGACTTGCAAAACCTGTCATTAGTGATCCGAATATCCAAGTCGAGAAACACATCTCTGAAACCATCTGAATTGTTACCTTCCAAATGGATATCTTTCAGGTATATTTTCTGAGCAATTTCACCGTAACTTTGAACATTTACAGAAGCAATGTCTGTCAAATTCAGAGTTCCTGCATTTGAAATTGATTAATTTATGCAAGTAATAATTTTTTGAGTCGGTGTTTTTTGTTTGTAATCCCTGCCATTTCCTCTGGTAGTGAGAGTATGTAGCATTTGGATATAAGGCTATCTTGGTGAATCATGAGTTCTTTGCGATCGGCATTTTTGTTTGTTTAATTCATTCAAACGGCATTAAGTATACATGCAGTGTATTGGTAAATTATTATTGAATAATTGACAGCCTTTCGGGTTTGGATTGGGTTCCAGACTATGTTACACAAGTTTCTGAGTCACGTGTTCTGTACCTGTTTCACCTTCCTCTGCATTCTTTGTGACCGCCACATGGGTCTTGTGTGTCATGTAAAGTTGTAAGGTTTTTCCTTCGGGATTGCACATGTAGTGAGTATACATAGTTGCCATATTGCCAATTTTTATATCCAATTTATTGGTCGCTTTTGGTATTTGTTGCGGACTACAAGTCCCGTTTGTGTAAACTTACGAACTGCGTAATTGCTTGCAGAATATGCACTCTAATATGGTTTAGGCCTAACGCCGGTTATCTTTGTGGACTGCCTGTTGTCCGGGGTCTGATGATTGTGGCCCGAGTGTTTTCAGTAAGTAATTGGGTATAAGTATTTTATGACCAGCCATTGCAATGTATATTCCGCAAAGTAAACTACAGTAATATAAATCTAAGTTTTCCTGAGTAAATATATATTTATATTTTGTGGATGTATATCGGTTGCTCTAAGCCTATTGAATTTATATACATAGCATAATTTATATCTGAAGAGTCTCTCGGTTTAATATTTCCATACTACATACGTGCTTCAACTCGGGTAATTTTTTCATTAGTTAATCTTGATATGGTATAATGAAAGGCGGTTTATCCGTCATTTGTTCTTGAGAAAGAATATAAAAGTAAGAATCTTTATTCACGGTTCCTTTCAATGTTAATAATGTTACAGCTGCAATCTGCTGGTGCGGGAACTGCTGGTGAGGGAATTCGCCTATTGGTGCAAGAATGTATGGTAAATCCCTAATGGTTATCCCTTTCCGGTGAGGCGTAACGGGGTGCGCTCTGAATTGGGAACCACTGATGTGCAGGGTATCTCGCACAAGTGGTATGGCAGGAAACTAAAACCCGTCGACTCAATCTCTTTGTTGTCATCCTTCGGGCCAGGGCAACTGGCCGGCAGCGTTCACAATGTCATCAATATGCTATGCATTACTTAATGATTTTTTGTGGCGGTCCGAAAGTCCTTTTTTCTCAGTTTATCCATATACATAAATTCAAGCCAGGTTAAATATAAATCAGCTAGTAACGGGGAGCAGTTGCTACCTATTGGAATTGAACAACAGTATAATCCAAAAGGACTTTTATAGCATCCATCAAAATTTCAACAGTCTAAGATTTAACATTACTTTTCGAATATCTATCCTGAGACTAATATGCTTTCTTTGAATATGAATAAATATATATGTTTGTTGTACCGTTATCTTGAAACGTTTTGCTGATAAATTCTGAAACAGAGCTTTTGACTTTTTATATGTGTAAAATTGTACACAGTATAGAAAAATCAAAACATATGATATTGTTTGCTTTTAAATTATTGATTTTAGATACAAACTCAGAATTGTTAATAATCCAAAAGCAGTGTGTGTAAAACTGTTTAACACATGTGTAAATCGTTTACACATACGTTAAATTATTTGAAGTTATTGTACATATGAAAAATTCTTTTGCGCATATGTGACATAAACACATGAAGGCGATAGGAAAAAAAAAGAAGAAAAGCATTTTTTTCTAATTTTAACATCACATAAACTGAAATTTGCCAAATCATGTCTGCAAACTTTAATTATTTTTAGTTCAAGAGTAATTGAAAACAGTTTTGACGAATTTTGCTCAGACGTTCTGGAGAAAAAGTCAAAAATTGACAAAGCATGCTGACATTCATAAAACATGAGACGAAAACTGCAACTCCACCTCTTGAACAAATTACAGTCAAGGGGTCCCCAGTAGCGTCCCTGTACAATATCGAGGCAATTGGCCAAGCTAGTTCCGAGAAAATTTTGCCACCAAGACATTATCGCCAAGTTTGATGTGAATTTGGTTGACTGTTTTGGAGTAGTCGAAAATGTAATTGCGGACAGACGACGGACAATGGACACCGGAGGACGGACGGACGACAGACAACCACCCACTCATCTTAAAAGTCAGGTTGACTGACAAGTCAGCTGAGCTTATAATAATATATTCTGGAACGTAATAGGCCTTAGATGTCATTTTTTGTCATACAAGTATTTCATTACACACAAATATCAGGGAAAGGCTTTCGTACAAAATTAGTGCAACAGTAAGGGCCCGTGCATTACTGATTAATAGCTTTATTAGCTTGTTTTCGAGCAATAGTTGTAAATCACATATCGGCAGAAAATGTCCTACATGCTGGCAACCCAGCGTTATCTGTTTACAACTGTTAACCTGTGAATAGCTAAGTTACGTACGAAACCCCGCTCACATTACAAAAAAGCATGTTCTTATTAAAAAAAGCCTTAGATCGAACAACACGCAAAGGAATATCGCATACGTTTTATTTGTTCAGGTAGAGAAGGGTGAAAAGGCCTACACAAGGAGACACATGTGACCAAATCAGATCTTTTAATACCAGAAATGTTCTTTTACAGATGCAGGAACTGTGTCAGTATGTTTTGAGATAACGGCACCCCACCTAAGCCGAAAAAAGGCTATTTATAAAATAAAATTCAGAAAAAGGCAGTTACCGGATCACAACTTAAAAGTGTGTCATTTCATCAATGGGGTTTTCAGACTAGTTTGTAATCAATATGACAACCAAGTTGTTGTTATGTTGATCATTTAAAGTCAAACGATAATCGACTTGTTCTATTATTTACTTAACACCTATTTCTTTGATAATTTCTGTCAAAGTGCCGACAGTTGTGTCATTCTGAAAACAGTGATGTCACTGCTAGCTACAACGAAGGCAGTCATTCTGAAATCGGTAATGTCACTGCCAGCTACAACGTAGGAAGTCATTTAGACGTTGCCCAATTTTTATTCTAATGTTGTCGGTTTTACTGCCTTTTGTTTTTGATCAATAAACGACAAGCAAACGAT
>OZ026624.1:95613704-95843704 GCA_964020975.1 Hermodice carunculata | reverse complement strand
CCAAAACAAAAAGGAGAACAAACACGAAGTTAATAGCAAGAGACTAACAACAAAATGAAGTACATGTATAACTGTTTGTATGTGACGCAAGATTGATTGAATCGATAGCTGTGTAGTGTACTGAAAGGTTAATAACATTATAAAATAAGTAAGTAAATATTTTATTGACATAAACTAGAGGTCAATACTGACCTATATGTCCTACATACAAAAGCGTGTTTCAAATTACCATTGTTGCAATAGTAGACTGTTTTGTCTATGCATACATACATGCAATGAGAGTTTCTATACACATACAATGAAGATGTCTACACACATACAATATGTATTACTCCGCACATACAATGAGAAATTCAAATATTACAAATACAATCACAAGTGCATTTACAAATGTCCAGTACTGAGTTGATAATGTAATAGGCCATATGCTGATTTAGGTAATGGTAACTAAATAATGTTATAGGCCATATGCTGATTTAGGTAATGGTAACTAAGTAATATTATAGGCCATATGCTGATTTAGGTAATGCTAGCTAAATGTTTCATTCTGGATACATCAAGACTGATAGCTTGAAGACATGTAAAGAACCAAATCATTTTACCGTTGAAAACCGATACAGTTTTCACGTAGCAAAATCAAAATTTACTTCAACTTTAGGGTGTTTTATTTTAAACTGGGTAAAAGAAAAGCAAGTTTTACATGAAAATAAACCCCGGGATAGCGATACGACCACACAATGTCCCGCTAAGTTACTCTGGGTCGGCTTAGAAGCTGTGCGCCCGGGGCTGTGCCCTTCTCTTGCGTCTGTGGTAAACATGAAATGGCTCGGGGGTTGTCGACAATTTAATAGGCGGGAAGCAAACAGTGAAATACGGTGGTACAGCAAGCGACTAGCCCGAGCTCTTACGAGGTGTTTTTCCGCAGGAGAGCATACGAGGGTCTCTGATCTTCATCAACGACTTTCCCCTTCCATATATAAGAAAATTGCGATGTGTACTACCATCAACTATGCCAATGATAAATCCCGGAACGTGTATATCGCACGGTCCTGATAATACCGCATAATTACATACGTGTAAACTACAGGAAGTAAAAGAAACACTGAAAAATGGTGCAAATACTAACTTTTTCCAATAAGTGTAGTTGCCCTGACATGATTTATACACTTGTTCTGTGCAGTTTTGGGCTGCTAGCGAGCCACCTTTACCTAACCAACTTGTCACTCGTGCCCCAGACAGCCACACCCCATAAGGTTGGTGAAACTAGCCTGGTGTGATGGGTGCTATTCTGCGCTGACGCTGACGCTGACGCAGACGCAGACGCAGACAGTCATTAAGTCTGGGTGCGAATCCAAACATTCTTTCTTTCTTTCTTTCTTTCTTTCTTTCTTTCTTTCTTTCTTTCTTTCTTTCTTTCTTTCTTTCTTTCTTTCTTTCTTTCTTTCTTTCTTTCTTTCTTTCTTTCTTTCTTTCCATGGAACCTAAATTGAACCACGCGGAATCTCAGAAACTGCTGCACCTGCAATCACCATATTTGCCACATAGATTCATCTACCAGTGAAGTTCTGCACCTGGGTATTGAATTGTCATGTTGTTCATAATTATCCAGGAGCAATTAAATTTTTAAAAGCTTCAAATCTTATAAACTATCACAGACAGAGACACCATTCTAAATTCAATTCATTGGTTTATAATGAAGCCCTATCCACTGAGCTGTGAAGCAAAGTTGTACGATTTTCATTTTGCAAAATGGTCACGTATGCAACGTTCTTGCGGTCTTCTTCACTACAAAATTTGTCCGGAGTTTTTCTCGGACACTATTATTCCGAAAACCACCAAACTTCCCTTGGTGGCTGACCTGCCAGTGAAATTGTGCATATCGTTTGGAATAGTCATGTTGCCATATTTACAACTTTTGAAGGGACACAGACAGGTTTGCTTTGAAGCAAATCTTCTTTTTAGTTCTTTCTTTCTCTCTCTCTCTCTCTCTCTCTCTCTCTCTCTCTCTCTCTCTCTCTCTCTCTCTCTCTCTCTCTCTCTCTCTCCCCCCCCCCGATTCTACTTCTTTACCACCAATTGTGTCCGACAATTTTCTCGGACACTATTACACTTAGAAACTCCAAACTTGGTATGATGATAGATATATACATAAAGTTGGGTTTTTTATTTTTTTTTTACAAAGACAGTTGAATACATTTAAAATTAATCAAGTTAGGGACATTTGAAATTTTTAATCTTGAATATCGCTATAAGTATTATAGGTAGACATGCCATTCGAACTTCTATTTGTAGGTTTGTGATCCAGGCGCATCCAATGGACCACAAACACAAATTGATGAATTTTAGTTTATGCTAATTAGGGGCACTTGAAAAGTTTAAATGTTGAATATCTTCCAAACTAATATGGATAGAAAAGCCATTCAAACTGCTATTTGTAGGTTTGTGCTATAGGCAAATCCAATGAACCACAAGCAAAACTTGTAGAATTTTGATTTCTGTTGACTAGATGCATTTGAAAAGTTTAAAAGTTGAACAGCTTCAAAAATAGGATAGGTAGAGATGGAATTCCAACTTCTATTTGTAGGTTTGTGATGAAGGCGTACCACAAAGAAAGTTGCAGAATCTTAATTTATGCTAATTAGGGGCACTTTAAAGTTTAAATGTTGAATATGTTCAAAACTATTATAGCTAGAGAAGCCATTCAAACTTCTACTTGAAGGTTTGTGCTATAGGCGAATTCAATGGACGACAAGTAAAAATGCCAATTAAAGTCACTTGAAAAGTTTAAATGTTGAATGATGATAGATAGAGATGCGATTCCCACTTCCGTCTGTAGGTTTGTGACGTCAGCAAGTCCAATAAACCACAAACGAAAGTTGCAGAATTTTAATTAATGCTAATCAGGGGAACTTGAAAAGTTTAAATGTAGAATATCTTCATAACTATTACAGGTAGACGTGCCATTTCAACTTCAATTTATAGGTTTGTGCTGAAGTGACATCCAATGTATCATAAAGAAAAGTTGGAGCATTTAAAGTTATGCAAACTTTGGAGGCACACAGGCAGATTTGCTTAATGGCAAATCTTCATTCTAGTTACATATTGACTTTCATCCGTTAAGCAGGAGGCCGTTGACTTGCACTTCTTGGTGATGGAGATGGTCGGTGGGCTGCCCTGGTTTGTCCGAACCTCCGTTTGACAGCGTCCCTGTTGGAAAACAGTGTATTCAAATGCAAATATATTGTTCAAATAGGTAACCTCACGTGTTTCAGGTGTAATTAATTTCCATGAAATCAGGCACACACATGCCCCTGTTCGAAGTTACTTTTTATATGCCAGTGAGTTTCTATTTTAATACAAAATATCAAATGTAAAGTTTACTTTTAGAGCCAATTTTGTCACCCGTAATTTTCCAGTTAATGTAAGCTTTCTTGTATTGCACACGCAGAAGCATTGTAAACGAAACAAAGAAAGTTCTAATTCCAGCAGCAAACGCTTTTGATGTGCATGATGGAGAGTCGCTGCTCAACGCTGTGTGGTGTCATTGTAATCGGCACTTTGACTTTTTATCGATTACCTTGCACAGTTTGCTGGTTGATTCATGTCTATATTATGTAGGGTAAAATAAATGGTACCATGTCGCCTGCATTACACGTTTGAATCTTTCCCTTCTCGTGACAGTCTGCGTTTGTTGGTTGACTATTACATTGGTAGCATGTATCTGAAATAGTTTGACGCAATGAGTCTTAATCGGTCTGAGTTTGATATGAAAGAATCCACAAAACCTGTGCAAATTTGGAAATAAAGTAGTGGAAATAAATGTTGAAAATACACATTTTAATACACGCGTATGTTATGTCTCCATAATTATTACTGTATGTAATGGTTAGTGTATAATTATCTTGATGGTATTGTCGCCTCACCTATGTGCACGGTTTGTTAGAGGAAACAAGAAAGTACTGTATTACAAGCAATTTTGCAGTGCGTGATGTGCTCATGATTTGCGTTGTATGTGTCCATCTCGATGTATTTCATTTTCATCATTATTGGGCTACTACAGCTGCTGCTGCTGCCACTACTACTACTACTACTACTACTACTACTACTACTACTACTACTACTACTACTACTACTACTACTGCTGCCACCACCACCACTACTACCTCTACTACAACTACCACTATTACTACCACTATAATTCATGAGTGTAGAGACAATACCATGCCGGTAAGGAGGACCATCATAAGAAATTAAAACAATACACTTTCAATTTCAGATTGCTGCCATGAAAAGTTTTAGTACTTCAGGTAGACGATATTTTGTTGAGGTCACCACATGCAAGCCTACACATAAAAGAAGCGTCATATGTCAATTAGTTGTAATGTTAAGGTGTAAATTGCAAACAATATTTACAATGAATGGCGAATTACAGTAACTGTCTCCTCAAAGTCATGTACATTATTACTAATAAAGACATCTCCTGTTGTTTCTCCTGAACACAAGGAGTGTGTGAAAAAGTTTTTAAATCCATTGTTACCATCCAGGATCAACAAAGTGGTTCAAATTTTTAACGTCGCCCTGTCCACAATAAGAATGAATCAACGATTTTGCCTGTTGTGCGTTGTCCACTGTTCTACCCAGGCAGCTCAGAGATGTCAGGGCATTGTGGTCCTTTGAAATTAAACCAAAATGTCTATTTTTATTCAAATTTGATATTCAAAACAAAGTCTGATGCATAAAAGTCCGTCAAATACTTTACATACCTGCAAGTACATATGTTTGTAAATCTACAACATACAACATAACAAAACCAGTTTGGACTTGTACAAGTCTGGTACAGAGAAGCAAAAGGGTCCGATGGAAACGAACCAATTTTCGTTAGCACGTGATGCAAGGGTATCCATGGATTAATTTTCCTGCTTTGTCAATCGTCCTGTATCTGGTATTTTCCTTTCCTTTCCTTTCCTTTCCTTTCCTTTCCTTTCCTTTTATCCATTAATACTACGTTTCTGTGTTTTAATCTGTATTATGTCTCATACATAATCATCTCAGTGTAATTATTTACCCGACGAGAGTTTTGATTAGCCAATGCCTGCTTCTTTTGCCGATCCTTATTCAAGGAAATAACATGTATTATTATTAATACTGTTGTTGTTTGTTATTATTACAAAGGCTCTACAATTCGTTTACCGTGCGAAGTTACACCGGGAACACGGGGCACAAAATACATTACAAGGTAATAATTGAGATGTCCTGGTATATGCGACTTCAGCTGATACAAGTGAGCAGACCTCACTTGTCATTGGTTCGCCGTATAGCCTATTTACATTTAAAATATTTTACAAAACAATTTGCAACATTGTGAAAATTTGTTACTCACAAGCCATGCCCAAGAAAATCATACTAATACACATCCTCGGCCTCATGGCACCCATTTCTCTTCGTATCAGACCTCTCCAGTCCACCTCAGAGACCGTAATTTTACAGAACAGACCATGTACATCAGTGTCCCGTCTTTTGAAAACCGGTGAATCGACAGTCTTCAGAAACTTTCTTCTCTTTTCGTAGGAGTGATCAAAATGTGTATTACCACACGGATATAACATGCCCGGGAGCTTTGCTGACAGTAACATGTTAAGTGGCGTTTTTCATGGAAGTGTGCACATGTATTCAATTCGACAAGAACACCTTTTCTTAAGAAATCATTCACCTGGGAGGCAGGTATTGTAAAAGATGCCCCTCCTAGGTATCGTGAATGCAGTTGTTCTCCAATAGAGATGAAAGGGCAGATGGCTAGGGCGAGGCAAATTAGTTCTCAGCTGGTGTCACAATTGGTTGACAGTTCAGCTCGGCCTTATCATCGTGTTCACAGTGTAATAACAATAACGTCCTGTCGTTACCTCATCTGTATTCAGTAAGACTCTGTTGTCGTGAACGTATTTGAACTCGGGTCAAGTCACCGAGGTCTCAAATTTACTACTTGTCAAAGGATGTCCGTCATGCTTGTGCCAAGTAAATTTTCATTGTACGGTTTTCTGACCTCATCAAAACATGCCCAAATAAAAGATAGAGAAATGTAATGTGCAAAACTTTTATCTATATGTTCATTTTGGTTGTTGATAATTTTGCTTCATAATTGACTACAATGTGCATCTTTTGTCATATTTTCTTTTGAGTGATTAGTGATGAATGACATCACGTATGTTTTATTCTCCAACCACACGACACTAATGTTGATGGAATAAGGTTAGAACTGACGGTTCTGCTGTTGGAATTGACGGTAATATACAACGTAAACTCTGCGTAAAATTGTCTTCTATGGGTGAGCTCAATTTTAAATGGGATCGACAACACTTTAATATGGACTTATATGGGTGAACTCAATTATAACTGAAGAAGTAGATTTTCTTCGCAGCAAATCTGTCTGGGTGCCTTTAAAATGAAGTTTAAATGAAACTACTATATATAATAGTTTTGAAGCTATTCAACATTTTAACTTTGTGTATTTTCCTAATTTGCATAAATTGAAAGCCTGCAGCTTTGGTTTATGGTTCATTGGATGGGGCTTTGCTACAAACCGATGAATTGAAGTAGGAATGGTACCTATATTTATAATAGTTTTGGCTCTATTCAAGATTTACATTTTGCATGTTCACCTAATTCGCATAAACTAAAATCCTGCAACTTTAGTTTATGGTTCATTGGATGTAGCTTTGCCACAAGCCTGTAAATTGAAGTTGAAATGGTATGTTTATGTTTTACGGTTTTGGAGATATTCAACTTTGAAATTTTTCAAAGTCCCTTATAAGCATATTTTGAAATTCTAATACTTATACTGTCCATTATATTGGCAGGTTGCACAAACCTATATATGTTCATTGATATATTGAAGACATGGAGCTTTTAAAATTGTAATTGCTCCTAATTTACATACTTTTAAACATCATGACTATTCCAAATGACATACAAATTTCCACTGGTAAGGTCAGTCACCAAAGCAAGTTTGGTGGTTTTCGAAAAAATTGTGCTTGAGAAAATCTCCAGACCAACTTGGTCGTGAAGAAGAAAGGAAAGAGAGGAAAGAAAGAAGGATGAAAGGAAAGAAAGCAAGAGAGAAAGAAAGAAAGAGCAAGAGAGAGAGAGAGAAAGAGAGAGAGAGAGAGAGAGAGAGAGAGAAAGATTCCATTGTTTACTAATACAGTGAAAACTCTCTTAAGTGGGCACCCTTGGGACCAGAAAAAGTCACCCATGGGACGAGAAAAAAGTACCCACTCCTTCGAGGGTCAGCCCTTCTGGGCAGTATAGATGAGTATTTTGCATGTATACATACATTATTCATAAATGCACATATATATGTACAGTGTATACATATTATAATTCAAGGGGATGTGTATACATGCAATACAAAACTTTCTTTTTCCTTCATTATATAAACAAATTTTAACAGAAGCTGTCAAGAAACTACATATATGTGCACCTGAGAACCAAGAAAAGTAGTATACTGTGTCAGTATTGGCCATGAAGAACAGGCTTCATCTCACTGGTTATAAGGAAACAAAAGCATGAAAGTATTTACTCAAATGACACTATTTTTACTCTCTGTGGTCTGGCCAAGTCAGCTCTGTATGTAGTCTATTTTAACAAAGGGTACACTCAGGCTTGTTCTGCCTAGAAGTCTGGAGCCCGTGTTCCCTTGGGACTGATAATCTCAGCAGACAGACATTGCCTCAGGCAAAAACAGACCAGTCAGGACACCAGTTTCAGTCATGGTGCACTGTCAGATCTGTTCAGCACTATTGGAAACTATAGCCTGCCTGGTACATATGGCAGCATGGAATCGATCTGTTCTTGTATGAACCGAAAGAGATTCTCTGTATTTTATTGAGAGCCTCATTACACAGTTATTGGGAGTCCCCCCCCCCCAATTTGTTGCAAGATGCAAACCTTCCAAAGTATACACCCAGCATGCATGGATAAAAAGCTGCCTGTGAGACAGGTTCAAGCTAATTAATTATGAATGCAAAATGGTTGCCTGGCACCATAGAAGTCAGGCAATAGGTCATACAGCAAGCAGTTGAAGGCCTGCAGGTGGATTGGGGAGAAATTCAGTGAATTTAGCATACATTGAAATTCCCCAACTTTTGTTTGTATGCTATTGGATTTGCCAATAATCTCAAACCAATATGTGTAAGTTACAATATTGTGTTTATCGGCAATTATTTAGAAGATATGGATGTTTTAAAATTTCTAAAATCCTCGTTTGCATAATTTTAATCATCATGACTATACGATGCCAAATGGCAAAATTTCATTGGTAAGTCAGTTACCATGGCAAGTTTGGGGTTTTTGGGAATAATAGTGTCTGAGAAAAACTCTGGACAAATTTGGGTGCCATGGAACATGAGGAAAAACATGATATCTGGGTTGGCAGAAAGAAAAATAAACAACTTCAGGAAAAGCAGAAAGGTCTGTGTTGACACACACACTTTAATGAAGCATCTTCATTGGTCAACATAAGTAATGTAATGATATTTGCGTTCTTATGTGAAGTAATGTATCAATGTTTGCATTCTTATGGGCATATGTGTAAGGATGTGTGGGTGTGTGTTGTATATCTTATTGTAAGGAGCATGTGGTTGTCCTGAAAAGGACCTTCATGTTTGTTTGAAAGCTTCACGCATAAGTAGGGGATGTGATCACCAAGCTTCTTCAGGCCAGCCTGGACCCTCTTTGGCATGCTGCTGCTGAACTTGGCTCAGTCTGGGGAATTTGATTTCACTGGTCTGTGAGACGCTGTGTCAATTGATCCAGGGTGGCCGCGGGTTTGTGGTACTCATTCCTGACTTGGCGATGGCCAAACACATCAACCATATGTTCAATGGTCAGGCAGGTCAGGATCATGAGATCAGGCTGGCCATGGTAACATTTGGATGTTCTGCTGCTAGAGATACTGCATGCTGTAGTATGTGGCCATGCATTGGCTTGCTGGAACAATAGCAGAGGATGTTGCTGGAATTATACGGCAACTGCTGGCAGGGTCTCATCCACATAGCGCTGGCCTGATAGAGTCCCATTTACTCTGATGAGCTCTGTTTTTCCTGCCGTTATGATTACTTCCCACATAAGGATGCTGCCTCCCTCATAGCAGTTGTATTCCACCATGCATCCATCCACTAATCTCTCTGAAAGCATAGGCCTAGGTCTAACCATGGAGGTAGAAAGGGGCCCCTATCTATGTCCATGGTCAAACCCATATAAAGATATATAGATAATCTTATTGGCATGAAAAAGATAGGTGACTGGTCAGTTCAGACCTACATGTCAGTAGTAGAATTACATAAATAATCAGTGATCAGTACCACATTAAATCAAAGACATAGTGCAGTAGACAAAGCGATTTGACCAATTTGCTACACTACCACACTACGTTAAACAATTTCCTATTACTACCTATACAATAATAAACATATATCAGTAATTCAGTACTTTACAGCATGACACAATTAATCATAATAAAGAAAAATCCAGTCCTGTGCAGCACCACCAAAGTAACAATAATCCAGTACTTCACAGCACCACAAATCTATGCATAATTTAGTACTTGACAGCACCACATTAAGTAAAACATGTTAGTGTAAAACGTAAATGTGTAGTCCATGTCTATAGCACCACACTAAGATAACAGCAAATCATTAGTCACACCTTGTATACACATTATTCACATTTCTGTCGGAAACAGTCAATCTGATCATGTGATGGATACTCTTTCATTCATTTAAATTGTTGTATATTTCATTTACAAATTTCCCAAGAAGTCGAAGAAAGGAATGTATATTGCATTGCATACCACACTATTTTCTATGTTATTAGTATTGCAGTTTATGCACATCCTGTTATCTATAGGCAGTGGAGGTGCAGTATGTCTTGCTGTCTCTATGGCCAAATTGTGCAAGGTGAGCCTCAGTCTACCAAGGGCAGTCCCATGGCGTGGGTCCTATATCGCTGACAGATAAGGCTCCATGTAGAAAACTTCTTTACAGATTTTTAATGTACGAAATCTTGCTCCGGAGTCTGAATTTTCAATACTTTGTATGTACTTATTTTGTAGAGAGATTTGCAACATTTTCCAAGTATCTTTGATAAAAGTGTCAGTGTTTGCGACCGTTTGATGATTCCAAATATTTATATAGGCTAGTTCTTTTAGTAAATTTCTGACTTTTGTGCACAATTATGTTGACCCACAAAGTCAAGACCAAGTAAAGTACAATATACCTGTTTAACAGGGTGCTCATTGTTTAATTCTGCAGCTTTCATCGATACTTTATAGCTTTAATGTGATGTCTGCGTAGCAGAGGTAATCTTTCGGTCTCAGCACAAATTGCAGCTGTAGTTCTCTGGGTAGAGATGCTTAGAGCAGACTTTAAGAATTTCAAATGAAATCTTTCCATGGTTGCACAGTTAGATTGTTGTACGTTACACCAATCCTCCGAGCCATAGTCAAGTATAGGCATCAGCTGTGTATGGAAAAATTTGAATGCAAATGGTGGGCTTAACTTATCAACTACCGTTCCATTGAATTTATACACTTGGAATAAAGCCTTACTTGACTGTTCAAGTAGGTAATCTGTATTTCCTGCCAGGTAGTTCAATTTTGAAGTGTTAGACCAAAGCCCAAGTTATTTATATCTGTCAGCACTCTCTGTTTCAGCCCAATTACAATAGAATTTAGAATCACATTTGTGGTGATTAAATACCAGAACTTTTGTTTTTGAGAGGGTCACAATCATATAGCATTTTTTACAGTAGTCTAATAATCCATCAAGTTGTTTTGGAGTCCTTCAGCAGAGCCAGAACAAAGAATAAAATCATCAGCAAAAACAGGTGGAAAAATATCCCCAAGGACCACACCACTTGTATTACCTAAATGGTTGCCTGTCATTCAAAAATGAAATTTAGGCTGATTATGCCAACTTGAAGGACACCAGCAGCTGATTTTATGGATTCACTGAGACGAGCCCCATCTGACCATGCATTTGTCTTTGTCAAACATACTAATGAAAACTTTAGTGCAGACTCCAATGATAACCCTTTGCATTAATTTGTAAATCAAAGCATATCTATTCACTGTAATAAATACTTCTGAAAAAATGCGAAAAACATGTAAATAATGGTTGACCTTTCATTTTTTTCTTTTCAATTATGCTAGATGAGATGATTACATGTCGACTGATCTACTTTTTTTTACAGAAACCGCACTGAAATGGATCGTCGGAAGAAAGAATGTCATTATATTGGAATCAAGTGCTTACCAAAGCTTCAAACAGTTTTCCTAAAGCACAGATTATGGTTATTTTACGGTAATTATATCTGGGTTATCTGTTGACCCAGTCTCATGTATAGGGTTGATTATTCCCTGTGACCACTGCTCTGGACATTCGCCATTGACAAAAATATAGTTGAAAAGGGCCGTGATTTGTGGGACTGCCTCCTCAGATGTACACTTTAAGAATTCAATCCCAATGCCACGCACGCCACATGCTTTCCCACACATCAGCTGGTGCAGTTGTTGAAAAACTTCTTCTTGCAAAACTACTTTGTTAACAATATCATTGGGTTTTCCAAAATTTCCAATATTCATCTACATTATAACTAAGCATATTTTGAAAACCATCTAACTTTTGGTGTTTATAACATGTTTGTTCACTTTTAAAGACTCTTTTGTAGTTTCTTTCCAGAGTTTGATTTTTTTGCCACTTATCTGGCAGGGAAATATCATTTTGCTTTGTGAACTGGTTGAGTTTTGACTTCGGTTGTTTACATTCAGAGCCAAACCATATATTGCATAGAAATATACTTATTTTTGCCCTGGCCAGTTGCCTGGAAGGATTCATCTCAGGCATGCCTCAAGTAATTATAAAATTTTCATATACACCTTTTACATTGTTGAATTCTACCAATCTACAAATAATAATTTGGGTTTGAATACATCACAGTCTACACTTTTAAGATTTTTATGTAAATTGGGGGGTATTCTTGAAAGGTCCCATTTATACTTAAACCACATATTGCACATACTAACCTTGTCTTCACTGGTTGCTACTTGCAGTTTTAACCATGTTTACCTCAAGTGTCAGAGGACAACGATCAGACTCGACATGTTTCGACAGAATCATTAAATCATTTAAAATATCCCAGCACTCGGTATTTGTCGATAAATAATCCACTGCGCTTCTACCATTGGATGCATAGTATGTAATCCGACTTGTGTTTTTGAATCTACCATTGAGGATATACCGGTTTGTTGATTTATACATACTGACGATATTTTTTCCATTATTATTCACTTTGTCATCAGCAAAGTGCTGGGATATCATTAATGGGGTAGAGGGACCGGTTTCACCCCATCAATCATAACCAGGTAGACCATCAGGGGTTTCATTGGCAAAGTTATTTAGGGTACCTCAGTAGGCATTGAAGTCACCACATAGGAAAATCGTCAGATCTTGTAACTTACTTACTTCAATTTGTAGATCATTGAAAGGGCAGCAGGTATGTAATATATAGGAACGACCCTCTGGGGGCACATATAAACAACAAATACAGAAATCCTTTAAAACACCAAAGAAACCAGAATCCATCTTTATCCACACTTAAGTCTCATTGCTAGTCATTATTTTACTTCTCCCTCCAATTTCATTTGGGAAAAACACCCATGCCACCCATATCCTTCCATCTTGGAAATCGAGGCAAACTCGTTACTCATCCAACCACATGGCACTCCTCCACTGATCTGTGGTCCAGTCAGCATGTTCCTCACACCAGTGTTTCCATGCAGCCATGTGTGCAGGACAGAGAGGGATGCAGAGGGCAGGACAGCATGACCTTAGTTCGGCCGACACCAGTCTCTTGTTGATTGTAGGCCGTGATGCTGCAATGTTGCATGCTTGGCGCCACTGCTGACGAAACCTCTCCACCGAGAGAAACCAATAGGCCTACGTGTCTCATGGCGTACTGCACAAGGTAACGCTCGTTCCTCCCATAGCTTTTCAGATCCAGATTTCCGCTTGCATCTTTTTTCTTGAAAACGGACCAATCATCTCTGTACTGCTGACCTGAAGCAGAGGTGCCAAATCTCCTGATTTAGCGGGAAATCTCCCGTTTTTAAGGATGACATAAATCAGCTAAATTTGTCCATCTCCCTCTTTTTGCAACATTTTTTAGCCTGATCACCCTTTTTATATGTTGGGCAATTTAGCATCTCTGCTGAAGTACCCCATTCTCAATATTGTAAATAACACAATTTTCATCTCTTTTGGCACCGCCATCTGTCAATAAATTCCAATTATGTCATACAACAAAAGTGACACAGACATTGCCAGCCATGTCATGAATTTCATAAGCTCGTGTTTTCTGTGAAGGAATGAAAAACTATTTCCATCTTAATTTGAGCAATTGCATTCCTAGTATTAAGCTGCATTCATTAGGTATTTGGTTGCTCCGGGCACCTCTTATACTTTAATCACTCATTATGGCCATAGATGACAGTGGCCTCCTGTGTGTGTGGTGTGGATTAATTTGGTACGATACTGGTTTGTGCTCTGGCTTTAGTCATGTTTGATGTAGTTTTGATATGTATATATACCTAGTTTAAGTTTTGCTTTGTTCTTTTTCACCCTAGCTCTGTGTATGTCCATGCTGTATGTTCTTATGTATTGAATGGTGGCAATAAATGAATGTGAATGTGAATCTGAATCTGTCGTACTACAGGGAAAATTACCATTTTTAGTACTGGTTGCACCGTCATCTGAAGTTTTTAAATACTATGACACACATGAATCTCCGTAAAAAGCTCAACTAAAAGTGCTTTTTGGGAGTGTGTGTGTGGGGGTGGGGTGGGCGGGCGGGTCCCCACATACCTTCATTTCAGTCATCCAAAACATGAGAGGGGGTGAGGAGGTGGAGGGTCCCCCCCCCCAAGAATGAAACACGATGAGATGAATAACATTTCAGATGATCAACTGGAAATACTATCCTCATTGACGGTCCAGGTCTGTTCATAACTGAAACACCATATTTCAGCCGTTTGTCTCTTGATGTCTGAAACTTTCTCGGCTTGTTCTCCCTTATTTAACAATCCATGTGTAATAATGTGTATAACAGGAAGCATTTCACGGCTGAAGAGCAACAAATTCCTTTTATTTCTTATACTAGTATCATTAGTGGTAATAGCTCAGTTGGTTACACCGTGTGCCTCTTATGCAAGGGTTGCAAGTGCGAAACCCATAGTGGGATAAGTTAATCCGTGGTGGAACTAACAACACCGGTAAATTGTTGTGCCTTGGTATCTCTGCCATTGCAAAGCCCACACCCAGGCACCTGCAGCTATATCAGACACACTTTTCGCACCTTTGTGGCTGTTATCTTATTTCCACACATTTTGTTTTTGCGTGGCCACCCAGGCACACTCCTGGCTATCATGTCCAAGTTACATAATAGTGTGACACTCGTACTTTCTATCCCAATTAAAATTTAGAGCAGCCCGGGAAAGGGGGGGGGGGGCAAGAGTATATATCCATAAACTTCTGGTATTATGGTTTGGCAAAAATGTCAGGAACTTTGATCAGTTCTTTTGCATGGTATGAATTTTAATAGGCAATACATGTAATAATATTATATTATTATTAATATATATATACATATATAACTGATGTTCATATTCCAAAGATATAATGACAAGAGCACTGTAAGACCATCTATTTAAATACATGTCTTTTATTGTACTTTTCCTACACAATCACAAATCAGTTTTAATATAGCTGTGACTTAAAGATCAGTGTCAAACCCAAATTAATGTATTTTTCTTTTCATTTTCAATAACAAAAAATCCAAGACTGCACTTAGAAAGCGTTAAATAAAATTATATTCATGTTATTATTATCATTTTCAGCGAACGACGAATACGATTTAAAGGCCAATGACCATTTTTCTCCCATAATTAAAAAAAATCAAGTTTTCGTTATATATTTTAATTCAACTATATTTTAAAGATCCCATCACCAAAGAATGAGTACAGTTCTGTAGAAAGAACTACTGTGGCGATGAGAAACGTGAAGCAAAGCCTATGCACGACAGCGGCTGACTCCTCGGGGAGGTTGATTCCCAGACTTCTGGCCTTACTGACAAATCTGCTGAGATCATTATTACAGTTGCTGGTCGTACAACACGCTGAGCAGTGCGTGTCCGCTTGATCCAGGCCGGTGCAGCTGACAGTCTGCATAGGAAGATAGACAAAATTCAATACAAATGGCCGCTACTTCAGTCCATACACCCAATCTCTCTCTCTCTCTCTCTCTCTCTCTCTCTCTCTCTCTCTCTCTCTCTCTCTCTCTATCTCTCTCTCTCTCTCTCTCTCTCTCTCTCTCTCTCTCCTTTCCCTCCTTTCCTTCCGTCTCCTTCCTTTCTATTTTCTCTCATTTTCTTTCTGTCTTTAAGAAACTACAGGATACTAAAATAATCAGATGGTAAAAAAATGTATACGGAGCTGTGTGACTACGAGAGGGAAGTCCTTTCAAAATATAATATTCATTCTGTCACAGTAATGATTTCATTGTTGTGGTATTGTTGCAGACCGTGCATAGTCACTGGTCACCTTCTCCGTGCTGTTTTTTATTTTTCAGCTCATTACACCCTGATAGTAGACCGAGTCAACAGCTTTCCTTGCCGCGCTCTGGGCGCATTGTGTCCAGAGCGCGCCAAGGAAAGTTGTTGACCATGGGCATATAATTTGGAATGATCTTCCATGCAAGTCTCATCTAAAATTTTGAAAAATAATCCCTAAACTAGTAAAATACAATTAGCAGGCGACATTTAGATATTAGCGGGAAAAAGCGTCATTAGGATGGAATGATTTAAGCAATGAATCTGTCGGAGCTGCCATGACTGGACAGTCGAAATGAGAGAATTCTGAAATGCATGGTTCGACCAAGGAGGCTACACCTGCTTGCTTGGACTTGTCCCCAATTAACATTATTTTAGAACATTTAATTCCTGGGGTCTGATCAGGCTGGCATCAAGATTTGACTTACATGCGAGCTCTGTTGGTTGGCCTGACATGTGGCTGCAATGGCACAAGATTTGCTGACATTGATGGCGTGTCCAGTTGGTGTAGTGTATATATGGACGTGTGTGTAGCAGCCAGTCTGTAAGAAACACCAACGCAAGTTTGCATGACATTTCTTATTAACATCATTACCTACTAAATAGATGAACAAATCTACAAGAAATGTAGTAATATTCGGCTAATAATTACAAGACATGTAAATACACGAGGACTGTGACATAACTGTGCTCAGCGTATCTTGAATACATACGCCGACTGAAGTGGTCTTATGAACTTTAGAATAATATCAAGGTCACCTTTGTTTAAGACCACCATGACAGTTGCTAACATGAACACATCCACTTACTGATTTGTCCATATTTTGATAATTTGTTAAAAATCAGAAAATGTCAGCACCACCATATAGTGAGAAATTGGGTGGAGATCAAGTCCATGTACATTCCCAAGAAGTCTTTAGAGGATCCAACTTAGAATCGGGAGAAAAAGTCAAGAATACTGACAACACACACACAATTCTTTAAAAAATCGTAAAGTAACTACACGGCCACCTGATGAACAAATTAAAGTTTAGAGGTCCCCAGAAGTGTCTCTATGTAATTTCAAAGCAATTGGCTTGGTAGTTCTAGATAAGATTAAAAGGGTTATTAAAGCATTAAATAGAGCTTAAAGAGGGATGCCCAGGCTGGGGTGCGCAAGGGGCTTTATCACTTCCCGGGGCTCGTTATCTCCCGCTCTTTCTTTTGTTTTAAGCATTCAGCGGCAGCAGAGTGCGCAGCGCACACGTAGTGAACAATGCTCGTGTAGTTTTACAATAATATAGTCTCAATAAGATTGTCTTTTATATTGCGATTAATCACTGCAACGGACGACCCAAAAGACATTTTCCCACTCTCCCACTCCTGCATTGTGTGGCTTGAATAGGGGCGGGGTCCAGTCATAGACTTGTATTGTACCCATGGACACTCATTTCCAGGCAAGCGCAATACATCATGTATATGTACAGACATTATTTCATAAGTCATGCTAGAACTGTAATGCAGAACAATACACTATGTATATCTACAAGGTATACCTGTGAGTCATGATAATAATGTAATGTAACGCGACGCGCGCATCTTCTTATGAAGCTATGGTGTAGTTTCCTTAATAAAGCTTCCTTTTATCACTCAGCTCTGGATGTTCTTCCTTAAAAAAATCGGAAAAAAATCATGAAATTGCAAAAATCACTGGGGCGTGATCATTTGAACAAATTTTGCAGACACCAACCCAAGGTAAATCCCGCCAAGTTTAAGGTGAATCTGGTTGACGGTTTTGGAGAACAAATACAAAATGCGACTTACTGTTGCAATCTCCATTGCCTTACGCTGTAATCAAAGGGAATGCATACATTAACACAGGAAATGCAGAAGACATTAACGGTGTATACTTACCGTGACATCGGCAGGGCATGTCTGTATTCCGCCTAACTCGAGGCATTCACTATTGGAGGATGCACTCTTACAAAAGTAACAAGTGTTTACTGAAATAGACGGAACAAAAAACGTCGATCAAAATATAAATATTTTGGAGATGGAGGCATAGCAGTAGGAAACCGGCGCTGTTTACCATGACAGAACTATATCTTTCGAAACAATTAGCCTTGCGACATGCATATGTTTTCTGTTACTTCTCCATTTAGATCCATGTGCTTATTTTTTTTTTATATCTGAGGACATCATTAAGTGAACCAGTATTAAAGTTTCTTATTTATCGTCTGGAGACGCTGAATTTCACCATTAGAAGCTATTCTTCGTCTCTGTGATGCTGTTAGAGCGATACTAGATAGGGCCGTGGATCTGTCAGTGGTCATCATGAATTTGTCGACAGCCTCACCTCTTTGCTTTCTTCACACGACTCCAATAACCGACAGTGGGACGCCCAATACATGTCTGGCTTACTTACCGTATCTTAAACATTCCAAACCATTCATTTATATTTACTGTATTTTACATTATAAACAATTAACCAGTACATTATTTTAACAGTGTCTTGCTCGATTGTCTGAGTTTTAGAGCCTTTCGGGAACAATATAAATACCTACTTCACAAATCTTACGTATGTTGTGCTTTCTGTATATTTGTACTTTGCATTTATAAATTTTAAACATATTATTGATTTATATTTATTGTATTTTACATTATAAACAATTAACCAGTACATCATTTTAACAGTGTCTTGCTTGATTGTCTGATTTCTAGAGCCTTTCGGGAACAATATAAATCCCTACTTCACAAATCTTACGTATGTTGTGCTTTCTGTATATTTGTACTTTGCATTTATAAATTTTAAGCATATTCTTGATTATGGGTCACAAAACAGTACCGTAGGTACAAGGAACACTGGCCCTCCAAACTCAGAGGAACACATAATAATATGTACAAGACACACAAGACAACACATTCCTGAGGACAATTCAAGCACATGCACAATGTGACGATTTTACGCGTATAGTGCAAATTTAGTATAAAATCGCCTGGAATCAGAAATGAAGTTCTGAACAGCAGTAAATATAATCTCAATTTAGTTCATGGGAAGGAACATCAATACCATTTTTGTCTGAAATAACTAGGCAACATGTCATCTCCTATATGGACAACTGACATGGTGCTTGTTCTTGCATCCATCACCAAAGGGGCAATATGTTAGGGGGGGGGAGCGCCGGGAGTGCGCGCTCCCCCCCCACCCCGCCCCTGACAAACTGTTTTCGATAGCAATTCTCCATGGAAAGAATAGAGAGGGTATATAAAAAAAAAATGGGAATGGGAAGTGCTCTCATTATGGTGTAAACATTCACAAGTAGCAGACGCAAGGATGTTAATCCATGGAAACGAGAATTTAGTCGATAAAATTCAAAATGTAACTGAGTATGAATAATTTTACAGAAATATGTGACTATGAGATTGAGACCAGGGACACGGTCGACGAACATTGGATTTCAATTCTGATAATTACCAAAGATCCCTGAAGCAATAGGAGATATTCATATTTAACTGCGATCCTACTCACTTCATGTGTTGCCGGGGCAACAAACTGATGCTTCCACCATCATCAGGGCAGATGTGTATTATATACTACATAAACATCCATAAATAACACCTTTTCATTCAAAAGAGAGCCCATTTCTAATCAATTTAGGCATCCTTTATGTTTTAAATGTATGTTAATACATTTTCTTAATATTATTGTGTGTTTGTGGTGTTCATTTGTTGAGAAAGTGCTTTTGACCATGCTAAATACCTGGATCTGCCCTGATGCAGGTGGCTCCCTCTTTTGCTCAATAGGTGTTAGAGTAGGACCGCATTCAGATATGAATACATCCTATTGTCAACTATAACGCATCCATGATCTAATATTGGACCTACCATGCCATGGCTTTACACCGTCTTATTACAGTGTCACGGGATTGTATTTGAGTCTGAACAGTTAGGTTAGACGTTGCCGCGCTTTGTACGTGATTCAGGTAATAAAGACATTCACAATGACACTGGAGGAGAGGGTTCCCAGGCGGGTATGATTGATACATTCTAGGATGATAGTATCTCCAAGAATCAGAGGGGGGGGGGGGGTGTTCAGCCTTGTTTTGTTCAGTGGAAAGCAAGACAACTTGTGATTTAGTTGCATTAAAAGTAACTTTCCCTGTACCGTTTGCCCGAAACAAATATTTTACCAAGATCAGTATTTATACGTCTAGCGGCAATAAAAGGATCATTTCTAATCTCCAGTATGCTCATGTCATAAGCAAACTGTTAGATGTCACATCAAATGTCATCTGTTAAGTCGTTCATGTAAACTAAGAACAAATCGGGCCCCAAGCTAAAGCCGTGGGGTATCCCTACCGCGATCGGAAGCGGAGAAAAAAAGACTTTGGGCCCGATCTTTACACATTGATGGCGGATATATATATATATATATATATATATATATATATATATATATATTTATTTATATGTATGTATATATACATGCATATATAAATATATATATATATGTATGCATGTATATATACATACATATATACATATATATATATATACATATACATATACATATATATATATATATATATATATATATATATATATATATATATATATATGTGTGTGTGTGTGTGTGTGTGTGTGTGTACGAATAAAATTAAGAAGACGATCCTCGATTCCAAACTGTCTCAATTTGTAAAGAAGACCTTTGTGTCAGACAAATGTAGTTGGAGACCATTATATAGGTTGTGAAGAATCTTGAGGATCAGATTTATTGTGGAATTGTTTGGTCTAAATCAAGGCTTTTATGTTAAAAGTTCATGACGTCAAAATTTTTTTTTTAAGACATCAGTTACGCATTAAAACACCCCAGACACGTCGCAGAGCAGTGAAATAGGCCTGTAATTTTTTTATCTGCTTATCATTCTTGTGAACACGGGGCATACATTTGACTTTTCCCAGGAATGTGGAAAGCACGAATTACCTGGGGACTGGTTAAAGAGCTTGGTGATCAGAGAGCAACAGATACTGGATGCGGTATTCTTCAAAATCATAATTGCAAAGTTTCATGACCAGTCGCAGAACTAGACTTCAAAGTAATTTCGTCAATTTAAAAAGCATTAAGGTGCACCGCAGTTCAATAGCAAAATTCGGGCAAGGGCATGGCATTATCATCACAAAGTAGTTTACATATGTTGGCAAAATATCTCATGAAAATTTCCCATATATCTATAATAATGACTTGAAATGACTGTTCCATTTTCCAGAGGAGCGGGAAAAGATTGATGAAGCTTGGAGCCAAGTATTAACCTTTACTAAGATTCCACTATTTCTTGGGGTTGATATCTTTAGAATCCAGCTCGTCGCAAACTTTGGAAAAGTTACTGCATAGAAGTACAGAGGGCCTTGTAGAACATGTCGAGAGAGAGAGAGAGAGAGAGAGAGAGAGAGAGAGAGAGAGAGAGAGAGAGAGAGAGAGAGAGAGAGAGAGAGAGAGAGAGAGAGAGAGAGTAAAATGATATATCGTATGGCTGGAACCTTTCCATCAGCGATCTCTTTGTCCAAGTAACTGTTTAATCATACCGGTAATTCATGACTTATCTTTCATTCTGATGAAAATGTCAAGTGGGTCAAGATTCATTTATTTGACAAAGAAATAACAATTTGGTCTGTTCATAGTTGACCAGTTGATTGGAAATGAAAAAGACCTGTTAAATCAAAGTACAGGAAAGAAAATCAGTTTTGCATTTCTATGATTTGTCAGGATGACCCCAATTAATTAATATGTTCCGCTATCATTGCTGCCACCCATAAAATAATTCTATCTGATTCATAGAGTACATCGTATCGGTTCGGTTTAAGAAAAAATAACCACAACTGAAGAGCAAAGATATGTACACAACCATAGATATCAGACTATCACGCAGGCCCTACTTGATTATTGCAAATGTTACAATTTGCAATTGTACTAACTTCAAAGAACTGATTCAGAAATTAATTTTATAATATCTGGAAAACCACCATATGAATGTGTGTAAATTTTATCGGTGATACATGGTGGTATTTCTTTAAGTAAATTTGGCAAGCAATTTGAAATTCAAATTTTGGTGCTGTTTCTTCTTGGAATAGCTGCATGAGTTGAATCTCTGTTTCGGGTATTACATACGTGTGCAGGGTTTCTAGTGGCAAACATATCACTTAAATATTGTCGTGATTCATTGTGAATATATCTAAAATAAAGTTTCAAAGCTCGAACACGCATAATATCTTCAACTTTTAAAGTATTTTTTTTATCAAGCATATTTATTTAAACTGAATTGCCCAGGTAGTACATAGACTAATTTGGAGGCTCTTCAGAGGAGCAAAACGCGCATACTATATACATAACACACAGGACTAAACAGTGCCATGGGTGAAAGACATACTAATTTGGAAACAGACTAGGATACGTGCTTATGGTATCAGAAAATTAGTACTAGTAGCTTATAATTCAAATATCCTAGATAATTAGATATAATTTTGCACAGCATCAAAAATTTTCATATTATCATAGTGACTTGAATTGGCATTTCCTTTGCTTAAAATATGTGACAAAGAAATCGCTGCACAGATATACGATAAGTTTTGGGTTTACTCCCGGTGCCACAAAATGGGAGTTTAACTTTGAGCACACAAGGCGCAACTGAGTGTGACAAATATTTGGGCAACGCTTTCCGTGTGAGAAATAATAGGGTTTAATATCAACAGATAGTAAGGTCGATTTCAATTTGGATTTGAAGTTTGCGAGTGATACAGATTCCCTGATGTCGAGCGGTAGGTTGTTCCAAAGGTGAATACAGGAAGGGAGGAAGGAGTCACCGTGACGTTTGGTTCTGAATTCCACCTGTCTAATATTGAGGCGGTTGCGCAAGTTAAGATTAGCAGAAAGACTAGGTATCTAGGAGTCAATTTATTGACCACCTTATAAACAAGTACAAGTTTGTGATTTTGACGTCTATCAGACAGGGTTTGCCAACCCAGCTCGGATACAAGAAGGAGAAGGGGTGTGTGCTACAATGCACCAGTACAAATCCGGGCAGCTTCATACAATAACGTGGATTAAAATGAACCTGTACTGACTGCCAATGGCTTACTTGTTGACACTTCCTTGGTTGCCGCTGTAACAACCACTCCGGATATGGGAATAACTAGCAATTTCGGTTTTTCCCTGATCCGTCTTCGGAATATATAAAATAGATACCCAAGGAAGAACATACCGGTGTAATATGCACATCAAATCAGGAGCCTTTCTGGGCGTGCTTGAAAGTAGGCCAAATAGGAGGTATTCATAAGTAACTGTCGCCATGTGCTGCCACCTATCCTGCAGTAATGAACTTGCCAGGAAGTAGGGCACATTCATGTCTTTAGCAGGGCAAAACGTGTATTTGTAATAAAAATAACAATCTCAGAAAGCAAAAGCATAATGACAGTGGTTCATGTGGTTCAAACATCAAAAGTTGCTAAAAATATTCATATTTTTCATTTAATTAGGAGGAAAAGTGTAACTTTCTCATCTTTTAGTAACAAAATTCTTGCAAGTGTCTCATCATGGTAGACGCATAGTTGTGTTGCCAAGTGACATAATTAGCAAGAACAGGTCCGCAGTGACTTATGAATTCCTCCTATTGTGACCTAGCCTTGTTACCAATTGTTGGAGGTCACATTTTCTGAAGAAAAATACCTCGCGGTGTCACAGTGTTTCATTTGTATGCTTTTCAAGTTAATTTATGTTTTTCTTTATGCTATATATTAAAATGTAAACATGTACCTTCAGTTTGGGTTGTCATCAGGTTCGGTGGCAGCTGGCTTACTGCAGGCCCAGCAGTGGTTCCAGTCGGTCCGCTGGCTACCGTGCATACACATGGCTTCCCCTGCGCTCCCGCTTGTTGGTTTGTAGCCTGTACTGTTCCATTCTGGTGATTACAGTTGTTTCCTTGGCAACAAGAGAAGCAAATTGACCCTTTTACATCATATCCCTTGCATTGTGATTTCTGTTGTTAAAAAAAAGAAAGAAAGAAAGTGATGATCTTATGCGCACATATATACCAGTTGCAAATGGGACATTGTAAGCTTCATCGGTACAAAGCATTTGCATTTTCTTTTGCATCAGCTTGGACAGAGTTGCCATCTACATAGGCCAGTTATGTCATCGATAATGATTTCCATGAACGACCCTTCAACTCACAAATTTTATACAATAATACTGAAACGACCAAAGCAACAACCTAACAATCTTTGTATGAGAATCGTAAAACAAACACATTCTTTCAGCGTAACCTGTATTTATACTAAGTACAGGTTAATACTAACAAGGAAATATAAGTGCAAGTTCCCATCAGCCATCGGTTTATATTGATAAACGGTTTTTCATTGATATTTCTTCGTTTCTCTATTCTTTGAAATGAAAGCAAAATGAAATAACAAAAAGAATAGAAAACAATTAAGCGAGGAAGTAAAACAAGTGAACAAAATGGTTCAATGGAGGTAGTTATGTGCGACTGCCCCGGGTTATGGTTCCACGGGGGTAATTATGCCTGTGCTGAGGTAACACGATAGGAGAGTGCCAATAAAATATGAGGCCTAGGGATGCAAGGGGCTGTATATTAAACAATTTTGCTACCAGAAAGACAGATTTTGGCTTGATAGTGGTAAACAATGTATACTTTGAGCTGACATGAATATTATGAAGGTATGTACACTGGCACCAGTATACACAGTGATTCAGATGGAGTCAACACCGTGTGCGCGCAATGATACTGCAAGTAGTACTACGCAGAGCTGGTTGCCATGGCAATTTGCTGAAAAATTTCCCATTCATACCCATGTTTTCTGGTGTTTATTTGATGTAAAAAATTCTTACACACATTTTGGTGTATAAAACATATATGTTTGTAATCCATTAAGTGAACTAGAAGGTGGTAGCTCTGTTCGTCTGTATTTCCACAGGTTGAATTACAGGCGTGAAACCTTATGCACTGTGTGTACTGAGTCGGCATTTATTTCCAGGAACGGAGACTTAAATCCACCAGCATTAAGGAAATGCCGAAAACATATATTTTATGTTCGGAACGAGCGGGACTCGAACCTGTAACCTGGAAACTTTATGCACTATATGTACTAAGTCGGCATTTATTTCCAGAACCAGGGACTTAAATCCACCAGCATAAAGGAAATGCCGAAAATATATATTTTATGTTCGGAACAAGCACGAATCGAACTGCAACCTTTGGCACCAGTCGCCTATATATATATACATATATATATATATATATATATATATATATATATATATATATACATTTATCACACACACATACATACATACATACACACACACACACACACACACACATATATATATATATAAACGAACTTCCAGTGTATCATACTGAAGATGTTTAACATTGTATACAATCCGCTGACAAAATGGCGCTATGAACAGAATCTAACGGGGCATAGATCCGGGAAGGCACAAAATACTTACAAACTGCTGCTCCTCCGACAAACACACGCTTGTTTTCTTGCACTTCTTAGTCACTCTCATTTTAGGAGGATTTCCATTCTGTTCCGTTCGCACTTCTGTCTGGCATTGACCCTGGAATCAAGAATCCCGAACATGAACGCGGTTTCGCCCAAAACCAAGCAAGAGTATAAATAACGCCAGAGATAAATCGGAGCCTCTGCATTACAGAGTCTGTAAGGGATGTTGTCGAACCCTTATAATAGAAGAATGGCAAGACCAATGTGGATGTCATCAATTAGAATATACCAAGGACCCTATGGAGCAAAGGACTGGGCAATGGTTGTAAATACCGCCACACTAAAATCCACTTTCCTTCTAACTGTGGGTATGGGTTCCCATAACAACAGAACTGGAGTGTGGAATCATCACTGTTTGTGTGGATCAGCGTCATCTTAACAGTTTGACAAACACACAGTATTCTATCAAGCTATACCAATACGGATCCATATCATGCAATTAATAGCACGGAGCCCATTTTCGTCTATGCTGCAGTAAGCTGCGCAGCCACAGAACTGGAAGCGCAAAGCTTTGAATGGTTCGCTCGTACGGCTTCATTTGGGGGACCAGACAAGGCCACACACTAAGCTCAGCAGAACAACAAAACTAAAATAACAAAGGAGAATATGGCCCAAATAATTACTGTCTGCAGGAAAAATATCACATTTTGTGGGCACTTTAGGCAGACAATAATTTTCACATCTGACTAAGTTTCATCACAATTCACTGATCAAAAAGTGTATCCTAAAAAAAACAAAAACAAAAACAAAAAAACCCCGTAACTACGCAGCCTCAGGGAAAGTTAGCCCAGGGTGAGAGTAGCTGTTCCCCTGACCCAGTTTGGGTGATGTGTTGCCCTAGACTGATCACACCTCTGCTCATGCTCAGAGCAGTGCATTTTAGTCAACACGATACGATACTTTATTGCCTTACTCCATACAAAGAGAACAAAACAAACAGTGACAAATACATACATGTAACGAGAAAATTAAATCAAAAACATAACGACTCTTGACTAATAACGACGATACAAGAATATATACAAATGCTAGACAATAATCACAACACCAGCTGTGATAGTATCAAGAATGACGCCGTGTATCAGGTTGTAGCAGCTAGTAGCCAGGTTCCTCTAGCGGCCACTTCCTTACTAAAGTCTAAAGGGTCACCTGATACAAAAGGAACATAGGCTTTGCGGACTATTGTGTACCGCACCGTGTTCTTCTAGAATAGAACATGCATGGTATTGTCTTCGTATATGAGTGATTATGTATGTATGTATGTATGTATGTATGTATGTATGTATGATTCTGTCTGCTTTTTCGTCCCATCAGAAAATAAAGTGTACTGAAATATAAGTACGAATACGGATATGCAATAACCAAACTGAAAATTTGGAGTATATTGTTTGCAGTTAACGTGTACGAATGCATCAAATATTTGACTCTTTCGTTCATTGAGCATGTTTCGTTCCGTAGCATTAGAATGTGCATGTATAATAGTTCACCTACTGTGTCGCCCAACGGACATATCTGGAGGTATCCATTCCTTGAGCAGTCCTCTTCTGACGGCTCGTTATCACATTTCCAACATGTATCTGAAAATTATTTGTTTACAGGAAAGAATATTTAATGTTCACACTATCGTAACGTGTAGCAAACTATAGGTAAAACCAGCAAAATACTCTGATTTCACCAAACGCAAGGTAGGGTGTCTGATGAAACAAATAGCAACTTGCTGATGAATATTGGTTGGTCGTAGTCAGCTATAGCTGGAATTACTCAATGTAGGCACGAGTCAGATGGGTTGGCACAACGTGGTACTGTATATAAATGGAAATATTCCCGAGGAATTTAATTTCCGAATTTCCCCGAATAGAATCCCTCGGATAAAGTAAAAATTCGGGAAATTACATACAAAAAAGTAAAATTGCAACCTATTTTTTTTCTAGTCTTTGTCGAAGATCTCAAAATTCCTTGTCACAACCAGTCCTATCAAAAATTAGAAATGACTAGTATGTTACCTCAGCCTGCGGAGGAATTGTCCCTGTTCCGTGTCAGCCAATCGGCTATGGGACTTAACATGAAGAAACACAACAGTCCAAAAGAGGTGAACCTTGTATTTAAGATATATGTAAGGCCTTTCAGAAGTTCTGGTACAAGGGTCTGCTAAGCAAACCGAGAAACATGAAATTCGTCATAATTTACTTAAACTGTTCCATAATGATCATCAACAGCGCGTTTTAATCATTGGTCAGTGTCTAAGTTGGGGAACAGTCTAAGCTGGTGTCCCCCGGGGTCCGTTTTAGGACCACTTCTGTATCTCATGTGTATTAATGACATTTTGAACCTTTCTTTCATGCAATATCAAATCATTTGCTGATGATACATCTTTTTACTTAACAGTTGATAATACTGTGACTGCTTGTGAAATCTAAAATTCTGATCTGTCCTCCATAGATGAATGGGCATTTAATTGGCTCATTGTCTCTAATACTCTGAAAACTCATAGTACGATAATATCACGCAAGACTGCTCCTCCAGTTCACCCCCTTGAACTCCAAAGTCACACTTTGCAAGAAGTTAATAGCCATAAATACCTTGGCGACACAATAAGTACAGCTTTGCGGTGGACCGATCACATGAGGGATATTATTGTTAAAACTGAGAAAGTATTGACTATTATGAAGACTTTTCAATATCATCTTGACCGCCAAACTCTGGAAACCATTTATTCTCCTTTATTGGACCCATTTTGGAGAATGGGAGTCCTGTCTGGGGTCCTGCATGGGAGTCCTGTCTGGGAGTTCTGTGTGGGGTGCCTGTACGGTTACAGACGCCGAAAAGCTTGAAGGAGTTGAGTTGATGGGAGCCCGAATACTTACTGGTGTAATGCCAGGTACTTCAAATGCAAAGCTTTAGCGAGAACTTGGATGGCAGACATGAGCATCTCGTTGGGAAAACGCCAAGTTAGTTCTGATGTACAAGATTGTCTACAACTTAGTTCCTATTTACCTGCGATTAATAGATCCAAATATTGTCAATCCTGAAACGTCTACTCAAAATACTCGTCAAAGAATTGACCTACCCCCATTTTCGAGATCGCACTGATTTGTTAATTATTTTTTTCCCATCAATAATTCGCCTTTGGCATGAGCTACCTCTTCATATTTGCAATTCGTCATCGTTGTCAATATTCCAATCTCAATTATCAAAGTTCTCTCTTCGACAGGATCCGCTGTCGGAATTCTCAACCTAAGAAACAGATATGCTTCTATTCTACAAGTACGGTAAGGCAGCAGTCCTCCACCTTGAAAGTGTGAAAGTGAGTCCTAAGTACAAGCGCGAATTAAATATGATTGTCCATAAATATGCTCTTTTTTCTTTAGAAATGGTTTTAATTGGCTGTCTAGTCTGTACGCTTTCGGAAAATTTATAATTTTTTTTTCGGGGGTTCAGGATATGGCCATGACATCACAAGTTTTGAGGAGAGATGTTACAGGCTTTAAGAATGATGCTGTTACACTTTTTTCTTGAAAAGTGGTCTAATTTTATCAATCTACATGTATTTTGATGATCTGCTTTACATTTAATCTGTGCCCCGTGTACATCTGGTATACAACTGTGCACCGTCAAACGACATCCTTAATCCCACACTTTCAAACGCTTTTCAGATTGTTGGTCTCTGTAGAGTTTTTCTTCAGATTGTGAATCGAGAAAAAAACCGCGATATTTGAATTTTGAAGAGAAAAAATCAGGAAATTTTCCCTTGGAAAATATTTCAACTTATACAGTTGTCTGGAATACTGAGGGCACAAATGGTCAAGTCGGGTTCTATGGCAGCTTATCTTGCATATAATTGATCAGAAGATGTCAGGTTATATTTGTCCCGGGCCGTCGAGTGTTCACGGATTATTTCATAACTGTAGACTTTGGTTAGCGCAGAGTAAAATGCTGGCATCGGTGAATGAATATTTGATGATTAAATGCTGAAAGCATACCTTGACTAGGAGATGCTGTCATAGCTGAGGCAGATTGCACAGGCTGACTTTGTACAGGTCCTGTCTGACCATTGCTGCTAGTGTCCCCTCTACATACACAAGGATCTCCCGTTGTTGCCTGGTCTGGCACTGAAATTGCTTGTGTTCCTACTGGTACCGCCGTCACGACCTCCGTGGTCGGTATTGTACTGTGTAGTGGTTTGTTGCAATTGTTTTCTTGGCAACAGGAGAAACAAATGGATCCTTTGACATCATTCCCTTTGCATTGAGATTTCTAAAAGAAAAGTATTGCTTTGACTTATTTATCATGTTCATTGAATTACTAAGTCGTTTATTACATTTACTTTTAGCAAATAAAGTCACAAATTACCATTTAGTGCTACTTAAATAGTTTTAATGTGTGCTTAAAATTGATTATATATTTTTTGTTTGATCATATATTGCAAAATAGTACACCCAAAATATAACATACGGGAATATCCTTTAAACTTTATGAGGCCTTTTGGCTTTTTTGTTCTTAAATAGAACCTGTATGATGTATCATGTGGTGTTCTAACTCCTCGTGACAGGTGAAATTACATGTTCACCAAGTGATTGGGCAAAGGCTAAAACGCTATGAAACAGGACTAATAGCCTTAGAGTTGAACTGAAAAAATAAAATATTAGTCATTTGAGTGCAATTGTAATAACTGAAAGCTATGGAAGACCATAAAGAGATCATTCAATCACCAACCACCTACGGTTCTCCAAACGTGTTATTTAAAAGAGTGAGAGGTGGAAAATGGCCACGGTTATTCCCATGTTTAAAGATGGCTGTAAAACCTTTGACTATATGCCTATCTCAGTCCGTCATGTGAAACATAAGATCTTCGAAAGAGTTGTTCATGAAGAGCTCTATCAATCCCTTTCTAGCTGAACATGATCAATGTTTTTTTTTTTGCAAAAACTCCAACTCCTAATCTGGACAGTCAATTTTTAGCATCTCGAACTACTTGTTTACCCATTATAAATAAATACGTTTACACTAAACTACTGCTCGCACTTTCAAATGTGATCTGTGGTGTGCCCACAAGGATCCATTATTAGACGATCCTCCTGTTCATTTTGTCCATCAACGACCTGCCTGACAAAATTACAAATTGTCAGATTTCCCAACATGCATGCCATACTACATTATACTTTTAATCAGAATCCAAAAGAAATCGAAAAAATGCTCAGAAAAGACATAATAATTATTTCCCACTGGTAAACGGTTTCATCAGTAATGCTTATATGGTAGAACAATAGTTTTCTCATTAATGATGGTATGTTTATACTCGCAAATTGATGTTTTTAAACACAGTTGTAGTGCTCTGATTTAAATGGCAGTGCGTGTCCAAAGACTGAATGCATAGAACAAATAAATCCACTGTCTTATGCTGGGGAGAAAAGTCCTCGTCCCATGTGTAACTGAGCACTCTCTTTTATTTGAAACAACGGAGTGCTTGTCCGTAAACCGATTATTAGTCTGCTGTTTAAGCATATTTTAGTGCAGCACAATTGGCCGATAGGCTCACCAGCCTATATTAGGGCCTTTTGTTCCTTAAATAATGCATACAGCAAATAAATCCATTGTCGCATAATGAGGAAATAAGTTCTTCCTCTCTCTCTCTCTCTCTCTCTCTCTCTTTTTCATTTGAAAGAACGGATACAGTTAAAACAGCTAGCCTATTGGCACATAAAAATTTACATATCGAGGTTACTGTAAATCATAAAACAATCGAAACGTACAAACTGTTGTGCTTCAGACAAACAAACACTGGTTTTCTTGCATTTCTTTGTTATTCGTTTCTTTGGTGGATTCCCACTCTGTTCTGTGCGCACTTCCGTCTGACATCGCCCCTGTAAGCAATTAAAAACATTGTATCTGACACAAACAGACTTAACGCATTCCACCCTGATAGAGGACCAAGTCAACAGCTTTCCTTGGCACGCTCTAATGCGCCAAGGAAAGCTGTTGACCGACCATTGGGCACATAATTTGGAATGATTTTCTGTGTAAGTTTCATCCAAAATTTTGAAAAATAATCCCTAAATTAGCAAAATACAATTAGTAGACGACATTTATATATTAACGGGAAAAAGCGTCATTAGGGTGGAATAAGTTGTACCACTGATAACACAGAATTTCCGATCACGCATATCAAGTCTTTGCCTGCAACACCTTGACTGTATTTAAGTCTGTGACATGTATTTTCAGGGCGAAGGTAGGGGAATTCTATTTACATTGTATACCATTAAATAAACAGCGACATAATGGATACGATGATGACTGCGACGATGATATTAAATATCTGGCAGTAATATGCAGTTATACCAAGGTTGTAGTTGCCTGCTGAACAGATTATACCCCATGTAACACGCAGGTGGCGTGACCAGCTTTGGTAAAACCATGAGTGGGAACACAAGACTGACAGGCAATCTCCATGAGAGGCGAAGATATTCTAGGCGAGAATACGCAAGGTGATGAGCGAGAATTCAAGTTTGCGCGCGGCAAGAATGCAAGAATGCCCGAAGTGAGAGAACCGTAGAACCTTCCATAGTCCACCATAGTTCGGGAAATAAATTGAACACTATCAAATGTTTCTACTTTCTAAGGGTTAGGACTATAAGTTAGTTGCTTTTTGCGCCCCATGCATGGTTTTACCTGAATATGTTTCAAAGGGTTTGATCTGTTCAACATAACTCAAAGTTACCATGTCTTGAGTCCAATTCATTATCATCACATATATCAACATTTGAGCTATTGGAAAACCACCACCAGCTCTTGATTCCCTGCACCGGTCGTAATCAGTTTTGCCTGCTCATTTGCAGGTTGGATTCTAAATGCATCGACCCTGTGGAACGTTTCAGTCATGAAACGTTTAGAAAATTTCCCTTTCGTATAAAAACAAGTTTACTTCGCTTAGCTACCCCAAGGTTTTACATTTCAGAAAAAGCAATTGTTTAACTTTTGGTGACATTTGTTTTACTCGCACTCCTTTCTACACCGCCACCGCCTCATCATGGCAACTCTTTAAGCTGCTACTATGACCGTAACGGCTATGAGCCCCAATGGGAACATTGTTCAGTTGCCTAGAAGTTGTAGTTTCTTAAAGAGAGAAAGAAAAGGAGAGAAAAGAGAAAAAGGACGAAAGCGGAAGGGGAGAGAGAGAGAGAGAGAGAGAGAGAGAGAGAGAGAGAGAGAGAGAGAGATGTGCTGTGCGTCTAGATATAACCTGCCTCCCCAGGATAGTTTGTAACCATAATTTTCTCCATAGAGGCATGTGGAAGGAGAAACAACTCTCTGGTCATATACGGACCCAAAATTGTTTCTCCACATTGTTCATGGGGGTATTGTCGTAATTATGCCAACAACACACCCATGTCACAATGTGACCGTACCAGCAACTTTCATGTTTTAGTGCTTTGCAACGGTACTTCTTTTCGTACATTTGTACTTTTAGTCCATGTTGTGAGCCCTTGTGGGCATATTACGGTCACAATGTAAGTCTTGTTCATTTCATCAATGCAAGTTTTATCTGGACTCACCACGGGTTTACCCTGCCCCGGTTGTGCCCCCAGTGTAAAGGGGTAGTTTTCCAATAAATTATTATTATTAATTATTATTATCAACCACAGAGCATGCCATGAGAGTTATCTTATACTGATTGCAAAACATGTCAGTCAAAAACAAAAAGCAAGTTTGCGTTGCGATTCAGATAGATGGCTGGCAAAACAGAAAATATGACTCGATATTGCATTGTTTTCGAAGAATCTATACTTTCCGACAAAGATACATGAAATCTGAGAGAATCATACAGATGACAATTTCATGCTCTGTCGATATATTGAAAGCCATGCATGTTTAGCGGACAGTTTCATGCTCTGTCAATATATTGAAAGCCATGCATGTTAAGCGGAAATACGTTTTTTGATAATTAAGTTCCAAATTAAATCAATAGTAATAATAACATTCTGTACCCATCGGAATGAATGTGTTATACGGTACCGATCCGCATTTCTATATCCGCATAAAATGTTGTGATCCCGTGCCACCACCGAAGACATGGATCATCGACAGAACTGGGAGTGTATAATTTGTTTCAGTTTCAAATTCTAAAAAAAAGGATTAATTGACGTTAATAAAAGCGGATTGTTTCGAGACAATGGTATCTAGCGTTCTGTCTCCTTCAATATGACTTCCTTGACAGAAGCCTTTTTCTTCATACCTGGGGACCCAGAAATCATTGCTAAACTTATTAAAATGTACAAACAAAACACAATGTATTTATATTCAATTTGCATGATCTTACCGTGTCTCCGGCTTGGCAGGTCTGAGTGTATCCATTCGCCAAGCAGTCAGCTTCCGTCTCCTGATTGTCACACTTCCAACACTTTAATGAGTCTGTTATGAGAAATAAACACACATGACTTTTACGTCAGACTTGACAGCTTTTAAACCTCTTGTTCAATGATATATCATAGATTGTTGACGGTATTCAAATGGAAAATCTCAAAGCCACCCGCCAAATTTCTAATAAATTGCACTGGATAAAGAGAGATTTTTTTTACGATGGAATTATATATATATATATATATATATATATATATATATATATATATATATATATATATATATACGTCATATTTATTGTACCTGGTATGTCAAACCTTAGACAATATTTTGCATGGCTATGGTTGTATCTGTTAACAGACAAGTCTTGATTTTATCTTGTATCACTTCTACCTAACTTTTGTTTGCTCCTAAATGGTAATTAAGTGTTGAAGATTGATTGGTAACTTATGGTTGATATACTTATAATAGAATGTATATTTGGAAATGGTAAAGAAGTCATTTATTTTCAACATTCAAAGAGTTTTGAATAAGGGGTCAGTATGTGAGTTATATTTAGACCATGTAATTATTCAGACAGTTGGTTTTTTTGTTTTTTGTTTTGTTTTTCTAATTTTAAACTTTTATTGTGTTTCATCCCCAAACTAAAATGCCATACTTTATATGTGAAGGTATTATTGAGTTATATGATTTTACTTTAGCTCTTAAAGGTAAGATATTCTTAATACTGTTTAAGATGTCTAATGACCTTGACATCTTATTTGATATTTTAGCTATATGAGCTTTCCAATTCAAATGTTGGTCAATAGGAAAGTTCAGAATTAGCTCTGAAGTGTGTATTCGCCCCAATATACAAAAATTGGAGGTCTAGAGCTATGTATTCCCATTGGTTTGCATGTTAAAGTAACCTTAAATAAACTGCTCATTTGAATAGCTGTGGTTATATGATTTTTGTGAGGTAAATAGTTATGCATTTAGATTTACTGTGCTAAATTTGGTGTCTCTATGTGCAGTTGTTTTTAAGTTATTGAGTTGCAAATTACAATGTAAAGTAATGGGAATACACAACCCTAGCCCCCCAGTGACTGCAGTGCCCTCTTTCAGGCAGGGCTAGAACCTTCTGTTCTCGTCCTTGCCTGTTGTAGTTCCTAGAAAACTAAAGCTCTCGACCTGTTCGATTTCAGTTTCATTGATTTTGACAATTGACTTTTAAAATCTTTTTTGAAGCTGATGGAATGTCATCAAGTTTGTCTTTTGAATATATAAAGATAATTATTTCCCAGTAGCCAGTCAATGATTATCTCTAATTCCATATTGATTTTGTTAGCAATAGCTGTGCAACAGTAGCGCTTGTGAGTACCTCGGAGGAATTTTGCTGACTGTGTTATAAATAACTATTTTTACCGCCGTTTTTCTTTATACGTTTGACTGTGAAGCAGGTGCTCGAGCTGCTTCGAGCTGCACAGTTTTTGCCTTGATCAGCACGGGAACATTTACCAAGACTATATTGGACTCTCATTAAAACCGCATTTCTACTGCTCTTTTCCAAGGCTATGGGAATTATTTGTATCTAACGTTATCTCCAACACAAACGTAGCAAACGTTTTCCAGATACACTGTATCTTTCCTTCATATGGCTACTTTGACGTTATCGGTTACTTCTCCGCCATACGTTAGAAGGAGAGGAGAGACACTTTGTCTTTTCCTGTTGATTACCAGTTCTTTTCTTTTATCAGGATTGAATGATCAGGAACCACTTATCAGACCAGCAAGAAACAGAGAATAAATCTTTCTTTGCTACTTCAGAAGCCTTAATAAGATTATCAGTCGTTGCATATTACCGTCTTATAGCCTTGCCTTTATTGCATTTTATACCCTTTAAGGGTTCACAGCATACATTTGTACAGTAAAAGATACAAATGGGACACATTTGAAGGAAAGATGAATAGAATCCTGCTTAAATAAACAGCACTTTTAATCAGAGATTTTGTTTTTCTCCAACATATCAAATATACACTTGCCATCTGGCACCACCTACCACCTCACAATCGGGAAAGTAAAATAAACCTAGGGATAATACAGGTGTAGGAAGGGATAAAGTTTTATTAGGTCGTTTCTCTCACCTCTCTACAACGAAGTGCAGTAAAAAGGATCTTCCGATTCGATCTGGCCAGAATAGCCAAACTTGCATGCTTTTTGGATATCAAAAATTTAATTCTTGATATATAAAATGATTTATTGATATCAAGAATTCCTCTTACTATTATCTAGTTGTGTACTGGCATTTTGAAATCTCCCTATTGTCTTGTGTACAATTACAAGAGGCTTTCATTTTGGAAGGTGAGCCTGTTGACCAATTGGTTTTTTTTTTTGTTTTGTTTTTTTGTTTTTTGAATGAAATATGTTTAAACCGAACATGGACAATGAGAGAGACACAACACACCAACCTGGCACACAAACGAAGAGAATAAGAGACACAATATACCTCTATGGGGCACAAAGAAGGCAAATAAGAGACACAACATACCTCCTTGGGATATCAAAGTTGTTCCTGCAAAAAATATATAGGATTTATCTATTTACAATAGTTTTATTTGCAAAATGTAAACAAATCCTGTGAAAATCACAACAATTACTCTCGACTTTGACTTAATTTTGTGAAACTATTTTGCTTTTGAAGGTTAATTGCTGCTGTAAAATATATACTGGCAAATGGTGGCAACTTACCGTCAAATTAGAGCAAGTTGTTTGACATATCTAACACCCTGTTATATAGTAGCTGACTGACAAATATTTAAATTTATGCAATTAGTCATCTAGCTGTCAGTATTTCTTTGCCCGCTTCAAATTATATGGACTCTGCAAGTGTTTCAGTGACCGACGGAAACATCAAATAACAATCCTGTTTTCTTCAGCCGTGCAGGTTTTCTTGAACACGTAGTGAATAATGCCCTTTCAAGCTTTGAAAAAAGGTGACGCACATTCAATTGATGACATTGTCCTATGTGGAAAGTTTTGTCTATGTTGAAATGAGTTTTAATAGTTTTCATCAATTTACCCTATTTCATCCAAAATAAGCTCTCATGCAACCGAAACTTCCTTCCACCGAGAAAAAAAAAGTTTCATTTTTTTTCTAATGGTGTGGGATTCGTTGTTCAATTGCAAATAGCATCACCTACCTGTGAGAAGTACACAGATGACCATCATAGGTAGAAACCCTGCCATTAGTCTTGTGTTCTATAGATAATTGGACACCCACTTACATATATTCCGAGGGCCTGGATGTTCTTCACTCTTATGCCGTTATATGTTCCCAAAGAAAGACCTTTGTCATATAATGGTATTATAGATAGGACGTTTTTATTTGTCAGTGCCGGGTAATGTCGTAGTCAATTTTTTCTTCTATAGTAAAGATATATTTGATTACCGTAACACAGAGGCCATTAAATGTATATTTATTAACGGTTCCCGTGTGTTTATCGTAACTGCTGAATGCACTTGCACAGTGCATATATTGGCTTTGGCGGGCATTCAAGACGTAACGAGTCTTACATTCCGAGTCGCTCAGGTTGACGCATTTTATAAATGAAAGCTGATTTTCTCATAGAGGTTCACAAATACAAGTCATGCAACCGAACATTTGTTTTATTTATCTGTGATTTGTAGCAGTTGACCCGTAGGCAAGATCATACAAATAGGGTCCGGAGCACGCCCGACAGTAAATTTTATGGAAAACTTTGCAAATTGGTGCACTCTGGTGAGCTTTGAAGACAGTTATGCCAATTCTAAATCCATACTTAGCAATAATTTATACCTATCCTAATCTGGATTTCTAGATTTGAGGGGCGTATGTAAGACATCAATTATGTATATAGTGTTGCTGGCGGGCAGTATGTGGAATATTTTTAAGTCAACAAGATATTTTATTGAAAGGTTTGAAGCAAATATGTGCCATCCATTTCGGGCGGTTGGGGTGGGCGTGTTAAAGTGGCACAGAAGGAATAGGCAGTCAGCCAAGCGTGCTGGAAAATTAAGTTTACTAAAATAACAATTTGAAATGTCTCTGTTAAAACATACCCTAGGAGGTCGCCAAAAAACACAATAACAAGAGGGTTGCATGAACAGCCCGTCCTCAGCTTACCTTGTTATTCAAGCCAAAATAAGTCTCACCCTGATTTAGCCGTGCCCAAAAGTATTCGTCCGCAATTTTAAGCTATTTGCAAAGTGGTTTTTATTTTTTTCATTCCAATAATAGAAAAACCAAAATCATAAAAAATGTGACATTCAGTAGTATGTGACCATCTGAAGAAATTTGACCGAGGCTCAACCATCTCCATCCCTACAGTTACCATCAAAACATGAACATTTAGCAATAATTTTGCGAATTCAACAAATCGTTAAAATTAACAGCTGCCGTAAACTGAATATTATCTAATTTGTCATTATAGACTGTGCCAACAAAATTGAAAGGATCAGGAGCTTCATTGTCAAAGACCAGATGAACAAAGTCATTATACCATAACTGATACTTATCATCTTCACTTACATACTGTGAGTGAAAGAATCTGTTTAGCTCCACGGCTGTTTCTGATTCATTACTTCTCAACTCCCTATTTTAGCTGAGACGCAGGAGGTTTTATTTTATTACGATTATTAACATATAGACAGAAAGCTTTTGAATTTTTCTTAATTTTCTTACATAAATTTATCTCATATTCTCTTTTGACTTTCCCCAAGTGTTTTCTCATGACCTGACTTCGTCTCTTCACATATTCCTGACACCTGGTAAAAGAGGTCTTTCACTTTATCGTTTCCATGCAAAGAATTTTTTTTATTGCCCGTCTGGCTACATTATTAAACCATTGCGGACTTGTTTTTCCATGGTTGTTAATCTTAACTATAGGCACAAACTCATTGACTGCCTCACATAAAACTGCTTGAAACTTTCCCATGCATCATTCACATTCTCAGTGTCAATTACACAGTTCCAGTTTACCGCTGCTAGCTTATTGCACAGCTTTTGAAAGTCTGCTTTGTTATAATCAAACCTATACAAGTCTCTCTCACATATTTTTTTTTTCAAAATTCATTAGATAATCCTAAACAATAACATTGCGGTCCGCTTTTCCCAATGGACTTTGCACCTTTATATTTCCAACATTGAAGAAGCGACTCATTTGAGGTTATTATTAAGTGTGGGCGATTTAGGGGTGTCATTCTCTCTTTGCCGTGTAGGCTCAGTCATATGCTGATGCATAAATATATCCTCTAATTTTTCATAAAACTCATGTGCAAATGAACTTTTACCATAATTTAATGTACAGTTTTTCCAATCTATATTTGGCAGATTTTTGAAAAGCTTTTGATACTGTATCACATGCAGGATTGATTTACAAGCTCCAGAAATATGGGTATCGAGACAATTTATTAACATGGGTCGAGGGTTTTCTTAGGAACAAGAAACAAGTAATAGTTAACGGTGTTCAATCCAAATGGGCAAAAGTGACCAGTGGGGTACCCCAAGGATCCGTCCTTGGACCAGTTCTCTTTATTTCATATATTAAAGATATACCAGATTCCATTAGCACTGAATGATGATTTTTGCTGATCATACGAAACTGTACCATCCGGTCCTCTCACTGCTAGACCGTCATTTTATTCAAGATGATCTGACAAAACTGATATTGTGGTCAGATGGGTGGCTCTTCGGGTTGAACAAGGATAAAATAATCCCAATTTGGAATACATTATGGATGATGAGATGTTAGGTACAGTAAGCGAGGAGAAAGATCTAGAAGTTTTAATGTCAGTTACTTTAACTTTAATTAGCCATATAGGTAACATAGCTGCAAAAACTAAGTGTTTTGGGCATTACAAGAACTTCTTCATATTTTTCAAAAGAATCATTCCCAATATTTTATACAGCGCATTTAAGACGATCGTGTAAAGGCTTGGGCAACCTACCTAAAAGGGACAAGACCACATCGGAAAAGGTACAAAGGAGGGCCACAAAACTGGTCCCAAACTTACCATACAGCGAGAGGCTGTAGGAACTAAAGATTACCACCTTGGAGGACAGACGGGGTAGGGAAGATCCCATTGAAGTATACAAGATAATGAATGGACGCGAAGCTATTGATTATAATGATTTTTCTTTTTCAACTAACGAATTACCCAGGGTTAAGGGGACATCATCCTTATACATAGAAAGTCAACAGATGTTAAAACAAGATTAGGAAGTACTTATTTAGCAATAGAATAATATGTTAATGGAATTGCTTACCTAGCCATATTGTATAATCCTCAAATGTAGAGTCATTAGAAAACCTCTATGGCAACAATTGCTTTGGTATGTAAACAGCTGGATGATATATATGTATCTTTAGTCAGTTACAAACATGGAGTTATATTGTCTATTTGTCACCTTTGAGATGTGATTGTATGTGCATATAATGTACAATATATATCCCACAAAAAATGAAGTATGAACTAAGTGTGACCTTCATAGTGAAACATTAACATGTGCAACATCAAGATCCTAACTCAAAACAGATCTACAATTATCAAGTTCTAATAATTAGTTATTAGAAGAACTATTTTCATGTCAGTTGTCCTGTGACTTTGGGAATGAGGTCAAGGTCCAAAAATTACTGGAGCATAACCACCTGCACAAAATAGGTAGACACTTAGAAAAGGTACATCCCTACCAAGTTTGACACAAATCTGGCAAAAATTATTCAAGTTAAAACTATTACAAGAAATTCAAATGTAAAACTTTCATATTCAAACTTTTTAAAAGATTTTTTTAAAAAAAAAGAAAAAAGAAAAAAAGGAAATATCATAAAAAATTTAAAAAATCACTGGAGCATGACCATTTGAATAAGCTTGGGAGAGACCCAGCCAAGGTACAATGCCGCCAAGTTTGAAGTCAATCTGGATGATTGTTTTAGAAAAGACTTTCAAAATGTGAATTAGCATTAGAATGCCAATTGACTTGCATAGTAATCAATAGGAAAGGTGCATTTGCCGATAAGTACCCAAACTGAAAAAAATTGTTAAAATCAGGAATCCACAGCACTGCCATCTAATGAACAACTTTGTTCAACCATTCCACAAGGAACATATCCACCAAGTTTCAGCTGAATCTGAGTGACAGTTCTGGAGAAGTTGAAAATAGTAAAAGCACACAAATCATAAAAAATAGAAAAAAAAAACAAAAAAACACTTCAGCACCATCTGGTGAATCAATTGACAACTAGGAGTCCCTAGGAGTGTTTCTGTGTGGTATCAAAGCAATTGGGTGAGCACTTTTGGAGAAAAGAATTTTTTGAGACTTGCCCAAAAAAAGAACAAAATATTCATAAAAAATCCAAAAATCACTGAAGGGTGACCATTTGAACAAACTTGGTTGACACCCAGCCAAGGTACACTGCTACCAAGTTGGAAGTGAATCTGTATGACAGTTTGGAAGAAGTCACAAATGTGATTTAGCATTAGAATACCCACTGACTTACATGGGGATGGTTCAACATTTTCATCATTTAAAAATTAGTACTTACAGTATGCAAAGGGGGAGGGCGTTAAATGGGTCTGTACACTTTCACAGAATATGGAAAATGATGGTCAATTTTTGGCCTGTTTTGTGCTATTTTGTCATATTTTTTTTTGAAAATCATTATTTTTAAAGTACTAATTTGAGGGAGCAAGGGGGGTCATGAAACTTAGTACCCTAAGTACAAATTAAAAAATGATTATGATAATGTTGAACCATCCTATAGTAATCAATAAGAAAGGTGCATTTACCAACAAGTACCAAAATGGAAAAAGCATTAAAAATCAGTCATCCACAACACTACCACTTAGTGAACACCTTTCTTTGACCCTTACATAGGGACCATATCCACCAAGTTTCAGCTAAATCTGAGAGACGGTTCTTGAGAAGGAGTCAAAACTAGTAAAATCACACAAAAATTATAAAAATAAATAGAAAAAAATTGCCGTGGCACCTGGTGAACAAATTAGGAACTAGCAGTCCCTACAAGTGTTCCTGTGTGATATGAAAGCATTTGGGTGAGCAGTTTCGGAGAAGATTTTTAAAAATTTGCCACCCCCCCCCCAAAAAAAAATTATAAAAAATACAAAAATTGCTGGGGCATGATCATTTGAACAAACTTGGTAGAGACCCATGTAAGGTACATTTCCACCAAGTTTGAAGTGAATCTGGCTGATGGTTTTGGAGAAGAAGTTGAAAATGTGCTTGTAAATGGACAGACAAGGGACGACTCAACCTCCTAAAATCTCAGCCTGACTAGCAAGTCAGCTGAGCTAAAAATAAAAAAATCACTGGAGCATGACTATTTAAACAAATGTGGTAGAGACCCAACCAAGGTACATTGCCAACAAGCTTGAGGGAAATCTGGCCAGTGGTTTTGGAGAAGTGGAAAATGTGAATTGTGGATCAAGACAGATGGATGGACAACGGGTGCCTTACCACCACATAAGCTCAGCTGACTGGCAAGTCAGCTGAGCTAAAAATTCATACAAAATCCAAAAACCATTGGAGCAGGACCAACTGAACAACCTTGGCACAAACCAGCCCCAAGTAGATCCCCAGTAAGTCCAAGTTTGGAGATTTCACCAATGGTATTGGAGAAGTAAAATATGTCACATGTGACGAACCACTATGGATGACTGCCAATTTTTTGTTTCAAACATATTTTATTAATGCAATTGAGGAACATGGCCAGGCCCTATATGAACCTCTTTTAAAAAAATGAAAAGAATGTAAAGGTAAATACAAGTACAAACTTAAGATAAAGCTAGTGAAACAAAAGTCACATAAGAGCATGACCACGGTACAACATAAGGAAGTTACAAAACACCTTAGATAGTGGGCTTAATGTATCAACCAGGTAGAAAGATTACTTGCTTAGGAGCCACCCCGTGTCTGGAATATACTTATGAACCAATTTAACTACATTCTGGTTTGAGTCAATTGTACCTGTTTTCAAGCCATAAAGAATGGTGTCCAATGAAAAGAAAGTGTACTTCAAAATGTTATAATGAAATCCCTGATGTTGTAAAACATAATTATCACAAAGCAGGAAAAATTGCAAGATATCTTCCTTGCCTTCTCCACAAGAACAAATTGGAAAGTGTACCAATTTCATCTTGAATAGATAATATTCAGTCGGGTGCAGCCCATGCACATCTGAGCATGGATTCTACCAATGTACCTATCACCAAACTGTAAAAGACTTTTTGCTTAGGATTTAGGGTTATGCTCTTTTCAAATTGTTCTTAAAATCACTGACCATCCTACAATGCACTAGCTCAAAAGCTTACTGACAAGTCAGCTGAGCTAAAAATGAAATGCAAGATTGTCATGATTTTATCAGCTGTTGTATGTGCACAAGGAGCGAACATGGCTTTGTAGGGTGTATTCTGTCTCATTGTGGCATGATCTATGGGAATAGACTTGGGTTTGAGGTTACAGTGGAATGAATGTGTGCATGATGGGTACAAAGGTAGTGTGTTCTGTTTCATCATGGCATGATGTTTGGGAATAGACTCTGGTTTGAGGTTACAGTGGAATAAACATGTGCATGACAGGTACAAAGGTAGTGCTGTTGAAGATCCACTTTTTGGATACACATCGTTGCTCCATAATTGCAAACGCAGTATAACTGAGAATTACCAAAAAATTTGCTCCCAATATCATGGTATTTCACACACTAAAGTGCATTCATTTCTACTCAAGTTTCACAAACCACTTTTAACCTGACAAATATTGCTGAAATATAACACAGATTTTTTTTATTGAGTTGCCTTTTCAAGTATGCACAGTTACATATAACTTGAATCTGCAGAGTTGTGGTCTTATTAACATAGGGAGAACAACATACATCATTTCAGTTTGGCATCTAGGTTTATTTTTCAAACTAAGAAAAAACTGGTATTTTGGGAGATTTGTTAGATTGGTTAACTGATTATTTAGATGATTGTTATCAATGTGTAGTTTTAAAAGGTCAGTCATCTAGTTGAAGCAAATTCATGCAGATGTTCAACAAGGAAGTGCTTTGGGACCCCTAATGTTTTATATATATATATCAATGATATTGTGGACCTTGTTAGGTGTAAAATTAAGTTATATAGATAATCCAATTGTGGCTGAAATGATAAATTACAATTTAGTAGATATTGATGAATGGTCAGATGACTGGCTTATAACATTGAAAACCGACACAATGCTTGCGTTATGAAAATATTAACTCTCCAGCCTCCTATCTTTCCAAGGCCACTCCTTTAATACAAGATGTACAGCAACATAAACATCTTGGTGTTACATTACATGCTGATATAAGATGGAGTGACCACATTATCGAAATAGTTGATAAGTCAACAAAATTAGTTAATATGATGAAAAGTTTAAAGTTGGTTTTAGATATAGCAACCTTAGAGACTATGTACATTTCTTTCATGAGGTCTGGTCTCAAGTATCTCAGTTCTGTGTGGAATGGCTGTACAGCTGCCGATGAAATCAAGTTTGAAAGTGTTCAGTTAGAAGCAGCACGTGTTGTGGGTGCAATGCACAGAACAAATGATGCTAAACTTTATGAGGAAACCGGGTGACAAACTTGAGCTAAATGGCATGAATTTTCTAAATTAACTTTAATGTATAAATCATGTAAATTAGTGAATGTGGCTCCAGATTTACTTTGTTCTTTGATTTCCCCATCTCCTGCGCCCGATACATTGACCTATCATACCTGTCAAGCATTTGACCTCCCAAATTTCAGAACTTGCACTGAGCTCCTTAACAAATCATTTTTCCCTTCCACACAGTTAGACTATGGAACAAACTTCCTACAGACATAAGAAATCCTCCTTCAATCTCAATTTTCTAGAGCAAAATATCACATCCAGTTGGGCGACCAGTGAAATATCCTGAATTATGTAATTTTGGCTAAAGGTTTTTCTGCTATACAGCATACATGCTTACGCCTTGGGGTCAGTCAGTTCAACTCTCATTTATTGAAATTTGCCGTCCAGGACACAGCAGAGTGCTCATAAGGCTTTGCTACTGAGGATGCTTGGGACTATTCTTTCCCATCCTTTCTATAGAGTAGCCTGTTCTATATTACATACGGATATATCTGGTGAGGCCCCCTTCATTTTGCAAACTGTACTATACGCTTATGCTGGTTGTTCACTTGATGAATATTTTAAGATTTTTTTTCAGCACTGCATGGTTACATAGTTGAGACTGAATGTGTCAAACCAACAGGTGCTGGCTGAAAATTCAGATGAGTCAATTTATTATTTATACATTTATTACTGTTACTGAGTGATGAATACATACAGTTTGCTCTCCTATACCTGCAAGCCCACCCTGTATTGTCTCAGCTCTATCTGTGTCGTCTTCCTGTTTGTCTCCTTCAAGATGTCTCTGTGCAAGGTATTGTCATGGGTTTTCGTGTCTTCTCGCGAGATGAATTCAGGCTTTGCCCTTTTATTCCAAATTGCAAACTTTATTATACTGAATGTTATTATTTATGTGTATTATGGAGAAATAAAGTATGTTTAAACCAACATACATCAACGCCATTGATATTTCTCATTTCATCTCTTTGAGTATCATTTTATTTAAATACGTCCATAAATCTTGGAAATGCTCATGTATGTATTCAAAATCATGCAATATGCATCAGTATAAACTTAAGAAAGGGAAGACATCGAAGCATTTTTTGGGTAACAACTATTCACCAAAGACAGAAGACTGAAAAGCTTTAATGCAAACATTTATAAAGTATATATTCCTGGTAAGACAATGATCAAAAGATTTCAAGTATGATCATAATATCAACTTTGTCAAGTTAATTGTTGAATACGCATTAAACTCATTGGCAAGCATGTCAAATGTCAGTCCAGTGACTGCTTTAAAAAATGTAGGAGGCTCAAAATATGGAAAACTCAATTTCGGCTTTTCATAAATGCAAAATAAACACTGATTACAAAAATACCTATGAAACATTTTTGAGGTATGTATAGGTACACATGAATTCTGTGTACAACAAATAAAATTTGATTGAACCTGTAAACAGTTATCTTCACAACTTGATCAGGCTCTGACATTTCCCATATTTGCCACAAACCTGATTGTTTATTTAACAATTTGATGACAGTGTTTAAATTAAAGTCAGATTTAAAAACTTAGGGTCATGTTCATACCAAAACCATATACTTTTGACATTCTTCCATGATTGTTTTTTGCTACAAGAACTCTGCCAAGTTGTAGTTACCCAAACAATGGCTTAGGTGCCTGGCATGTCCTTACATGTCGACTCCCTTTCTCCACAGATCTTTGCTGTCTACCACATCAGGCCATGGCCACCCAGCAAGTTTGCACAAAATATTAGTTCAAAAAGTGATGTGGTCCCTCAGAACCATGCATCAAAACTACTTTTATTTTCCTTCACGAAGAGTTTTATGTGGAAAGTACTTGTGCTGGGCAACTCTGTAAGTGTTGACAGAGAGAAAGAGTAGAACACGCAGCTGATACACTTGACCTCTGACCTTGGCTGCCTCTGTCTGGTTGGCTCCATGCTGGAACTCGTTTCAGTGTGTCTGTTGTACAAAAATCATGAAAGGACATCTGGAGGTCGACAGACCTATTTGCTCTAATTGAAGCAGTGAATGGTTGTCAAACTCTTGTTATCTGTGCCCCCGAAAAAAATGATAAATGCCTGAAATGGCCAATAATGGTATGGTATTCACCGTGGCTACAGACATGACTTCCATACAGAATGTCCATGCTACAGTGAGGCAGCCCTTAATAGCCTGAGTCTTTGTATCTTCAACTTGCAAAGTCCACTCCTCACTTCTTGCTGCCTAGCCTCATGGCACGCTCCTGCTCAAACTGCCGTTGATCCGTCCTGTTCAGGAATGCCTGTCGTTCCATGTATCTACGGAATGATGAAACCGAAAAATATTACTCCTATATGAACAGAAACATTGCAATCTAATCTGGAGAATGTTCAATGTTTTCAAAATACAAAATACAATATAACTCAGAACACTCATTGAGAAAATGCACAATGCTCAACAGGTACATGTAGACGTATCTGCACAAAATGTATGACTGACTCAAGAAGCTGGAGGACCATTACATCAATAGGTTTATTCTAATGTTTCACACTTGACAGGTCTAACTCAATCAGCCAATGTTGATATCTTCAACAATAATTTCAGTTCCATCTCTTTAACCCTATCGTGGTCAGAAAAAGCCTGTGTTAACACCTTTCCTTCATGCAGGCCTAATGCTAAGGAAAGCGAAAGACCTGGGGCATGCCATCTTGTTAGGTCTTATTTACAGCTCTCAGTGAAAAGGTTTTCTATTTACACAGAATTTGAGTAAATCATTAAAACAGAGACTAAACTAGCACTATCCATCAGCCAAATAGCCAATGGCTAAAAAGGTCTGATACAGCTAACAAAAGTTTGTAAATTTTAGCCAAATTGAACAGATATTTCATAATCTATTCATTTTATACGATGCACATATTCAGGAATTTTGTTCCCAGTTTTGGCTAAGGATGCTTATGCTACCTAAGCCAAGTTGGCCACATGCGTAAAATTCCCAGTGCCAGCTCAGAAAGGTTAATTTACATGTGAGCACTTCTACCTGATTTGAGTGGGAATCAGTGAAAGTAAACACTGTTCACTTTTTCTTCAGCTGAACTTGCACATCACATATTCTGCCATGCTGTGTTAAGCTCAGCTTGTTCATCACATATTCTGCCGAACCATGTTAAACTCTTCTTGTCCATCACATATTCTGGCATACCAAGTTCCACTTGCCCATCAGTATTCTGCCATACCATGTTTAACTCAATTTGCACATTACATATTCTGCCCTACCGTGTTGAGCTCAACTTGCCCTTCACATATTCTGCCATACCATGTTAAGCTTAGTTGGAACATCATATATCTGCCATACAATGCTAAGCTCAGCTTGCCCATCACATTATCTGCCGTACCATGTTAAGCTAATCTCACACATCACATATTCTGCCGTACCGTGTTGAGCTCAGCTTGTTTGTTAATCACATATTCTGCCATGCCACGTTAAACTCAGCCTGCTCGTCACATATTTTGCCATGCTGTGTTAAGCTCAGCTTGCTCATCGCATATTCTGCCATGTCGTGTTACGCTTGCCTTGCTCATCACATATTCTGCCATACAATGCTACCCTTGAGAATCAGTTTTGCCTCTACAGTTCTGTATCATGTATTCTGGATTTGTCTCTAGTCCTACAGACAACAATATTGTTTACTTTTGCCTGCATAGCTGACCTTGTGGTCTGTTTTTTTTTTTTAATTTGCTGGTCCACAGCTTTCCATTTATGTTGTTGTCAACGAAACAATGGTGTAGAAAAACTTTGCCCCAACTAATGGAGGTGTAATCTCAGAGAAAATAGTTGTGCTACAAGCCACATGACACCTGAGTGAGATTTACTACATGTACATCCTCATATACATGTACCACCTGAGTGACATACATGTGTTACAATTCCCATATGTGTTTTGTGACCAGAGAACGGCCGGGTTTCAAACCACCAACCTTTGGCACCAATCACATAACCAAAAATGGGAAGCGCAATTACCAACTGTACATCCCCATTAGTAAAAAAGAATGGCTCATTGGAGGCATGTATGTGTGAATGACATCTGAACTTTGAGCTGATGTACTCAGCCTCAGTTCTCACACAGTTCAGAATTAATCTCCAATTGAATTGTTTAAAACTAAAAAAATGTATAAATATTGTGTTAGAAATGGATGGTGAACACTTTCATCACATGCATGCACACACATATACATTGTACTCTGTCCTCCTGATGCACACACAAAGATACATTGTACTATCCTCAAACACATACATACACTGTACTGTCCTCATGCACACACACACACAAACAGATACATTGTACTGTCTTCATGCACACACAAACAGATACATTGTACTGTCCTCATGCACACACAAAGATACATTGTACTGTCCTCATGCACACACAGATACATTGTACTGTCTTCATGCACACACAAACAGATACATTGTACTGTCCTCATGCACACACAAAGATACATTGTACTGTCCTCATGCACATTCGCACATACACAATATTGTCCACATTCGCACACATACACTGTACTGTCCTCATGCACACACACACACACTGTACTATCCTCATGCACACACACATACACACTGTCCTCATGCACACACAAACAGATACACTGTACTGTCCTCATGCACACACAAGCAGATACATTGTACTGTCCTCATGCACACACAGACATAAATTGTACTGTCGTCATAAACACACAAACAGATACACTGTACTGTCCTCACTCACACACACAGACACATTGTACTGTCCTCATGCACACACACATATACATTGTACACACACATGTATATGCTGTCCTCTCCATACTACTTTGGTATTTCCAAATAGCTGGTCATTGGAGTCACTTTGTTCAGCAAAAGTATCTCTTACCCTGCTTTGCCCCGGTTGTGAATGGCCAACTCATCTTCAATCCCTTCTTGCCTTTTGAAAGAGTTCCAGTCCAATTTCGATTTTTCCTGAAAAACAAAGGAGTTGGATGGAAGGACAATAAATTGGTCTGTCTAGGCTGAGAAACAAAGGAGTTGGATGGAAGGACAATAAATTGGTCTGTCTGTCTGCTGTATGACAGTGTCTGATCAAGCGGAGCAGTCCATTTTATCATCACAGCAATATTTTTATTTGATTTTACATGCAAGCTGATTTTAAACTCCAATTAAAATGCAATAAGATATTGCTGGATACATGCCCCCCTGGCCTCACTAATAACCTTAGTAGTTCCATGTCTCGTTTGGAATAAATGTACATGTAGTCACAAACAGTACAACGATGAAAAGGATAGTCATGGAAAGTTTTGTACTGTTGTTTTGAGGTGCACTGTCTACACCTTTGTAGTAATTAAGAGTCCAGGAGTGCATGTACAGAAGTGTACCATTTTCTGCAGTACCTGTACCTTTCATTTTTGACATTGGACACTGGGTCAGTGACCTTGGATATGGGTTCAAGGTCAGCCATATGCAGTAACAAAATGTTGGCCATGTTATCCAGCATCCAGAAACCAAGTACACTGGTGCATACTTGTGTGCTATTTGGGAGTCTTAACACAGAAAGTTTTCTAGTTATCACCCGGAAACCAAATACACAAAAACTGCCCTCTGACCATGGAAAAAGAGGTCAAGGTCAGTGGGCCTTGAGCTTAACCTGGACCTTACAGTGGTGTAGGCTCTCTCTCTCTCTCTCTCTCTCTCTCTCTCTCTCTCTCTCTCTCCCCCCCCCTCCCCCCCCTTTGGCCTATCTTGGATGAAGACTTACCAGAGTACTTATTTTAGCTTTTTTGCCTATTTTTCCCAGCACACTGCCTAGACCTCCTCCAGAAGATGGTCTCTTCACTCTAAAAAAAACAACAACAGCTCAATACAAGTACAGGACATCACACTGAATGAACAGGTGTATTGAGGCTTTGCAATTGGCTATATATAGTTTTTGTAAAACAGATACATGTAAATATTGTTTAATAATTTCCCAATGTCCCTTTCAGGACATATGGTTTTTTTCTTTTTTTTCAGTACAAGAAAACCTCATTACCATTACCAAAATTTACAGACAATTGCCCATACAATGCAATTGAATTACCAACAGGGTGACAACTAGTGCACCTAAAGATTTTTTCACGCATTAATTTTTGTATGAATGCAAAATTTTCCACTAAGAAATTATTAGTGAAGAAATAATAGCACACAACAGAAGTACCAGGCTTACCCTGGTGTGACTGAGGGTACATAACAGAAACAGGCAAAGCCTAGTATGAGGGTACATAAAGGAAGAAGATCACCCTGCTACATGTATGACTGACAGTAGAGGCAAGAATAGGCTTTAACTTGTTATCACTGAGGGTGCAGGGGAGAACAGGCTTTAACTTGGTATCAGTGAGGGTGCAGGAGAGAAGTAAGAGGCTTACCCTGGTACCACTGAGGATATTGTGGACTTCTTTTCTTGATCAGTCTCTTGTTTCTTAAGTTCTGCCTTGCCTTCTTTTGAACTGGCCTCAACTTCTTTCGTGACTCTGAAAATATCACACATTAAACATATTGACCCTTAAAGTGTAAATCACGGCTGTAGTCTTTTCTCATTACCATATAATTAAATATATAATGGTTAAAAGATTCAAATTCCTCATGAAGATACCTTTCGTTCAAATACCAGCTAGCCTGGTCCAAAGCAAAAAATAGTCTTAGTTAACAGCTTTCCTTGGGGCATTTTGCACGCATTGTGTGCAAAGTGTCCAGAGTGCCATTAGGGTTAACATTAGTTTGTTTTTTACTTTATTTGTTGGTTAGGTTCCGTATGTACAAACTCCAACTTTGGGATTCAGTTTAAGTTATTGTAATAAACTTGGAGGTAATTTTCATCAATGGAGGAGATATTGCCAGAGAAACAAGCTATATTCATAATAGGATAATATGTATATGGAATTAAAGTGCCACAGGAAGAAACAGGCAGGCATGTGATTGCCCTTTCAAGACAGGGTCTGGTTTTGTGCAAAATGACTGAAATTTGTTTTTATAACAAGGTAATATACTGCTTTTTAGGCAAAGAGAAGGGTCCCAGAAAGACCATTGGGAAGGATTTCAGACTTTAGGAGGGTAAATCACATCACCTGTTACAGGTGAATTATAAATGTCAGCAACCCTGATGAAGTAAGATTTACCATTCATTTCTATTACATTTAACTCTCCTCTGGGCTGGCATTAGAAATTTCACAGTTCTTGCCAGTTTGGCTCAAGAAACCTTGATGTCTTGAGCCAAATAAATCTGTCTTAGCCCAAATCACTAACAAAATTCTTTCTATCATTGTCAATACTTCTAAATAATCAGAATTTAAACATGAGTGATGCGTTTCAATAAACTTTGAAATATAGTTGCACAAAATGCCTATTTGGTTACAAAATGTCATTAACCAAATTACATTTTAGCCACAGGCTACACTGGCTAATGGCCTAACCAGGTACTATTGTTTCTATTTTATATTACTGAAAGGGCAAATTACTGTTAAATGCAATGTAACTAAGGATGCAGTGATCCCTATTTCACACACTGTAACTGCTCACTGCCTGCCAAAAAGGGCTCTTAACAGCATGCAGGTATTATATATATATATATATATATATATATATATATATATATTTATATACACTGTATATATATATATATATATATATATATATATATATATATATATATATATATATATATATATATATATATATATATATATATATATACACACACACACACACACACACATACAGGACACCACTCTCAGAGGGTTATTAGCCTGACATATGCCGGCTCACCGTTAGACAGGACACCATCTTCACAGAGTTATTAACCAGATGCATGCTGGCTCAATACCAGAGAGGAAACTTCTGTCAGGGGGTTATTACCCTGATGTATGCTGGCTCCCTTACCGACAGGACATCATCCTCATAGGATCACTCACAACAAAAGAATTACGTATTTTCCTTTCTCTTCCTGATCATTTTAGCAATGTTAATCCTACCACCAATCACAGTTCCTTACTTGACAGTTTCTCCTGCAAAGTCGTATTCCTTGGTGATGGTGATCTTTCCCTCTTTCGTTCTGCCATTGTGTATGGAGGCTGAGTCTGTGGATGATGATGCTGATGGCAGTGTGGATAAACTTGCTGAGCATGATGAACTGTTCTAGACAACAACACAAAATAAAACTGGTGAGAACAAGCTTGTAATAAACATTTTATACCTTCAGCACCGATGGATATGGACCTTAAACATCCTTAGCCAAGTTGATACATGAAAGGACACCTCAGCCATTGCTCAGCTGACTTAGACATTTCCACCAAAAAATCCAAAGCCCAACCCGAAGAAGAATTGTCTTGTTCATTTTTCAGAATGTTGAAAATCTTCTCTGAAACAGCTCAGTCAATTGCTTTAAATTATACAGGGGCACTTCCTGGGACCTCTAGACCCCAATAAAGTGACGATTTAAGACAGAGTCAATTGCTTGCCTTGGGGCACTTTGTGCAAAGTGTCCCAAGGAAAGCTATTGACTAAGAGCACTTTTTGTTTAAGACAAGGCTTGCTGGTATTTGAATGAAAGGTATCTTCATCAGGAATTTGAATTTTTTAACCATTATATGTTTAAAGGTAATGAGAAAACGTCTGTAGCGGTGATTAGCACTTTAAGGGTTAACAGCTGGCTCTGTGATTATTTTTTGCTTTATAAAGAATTTTTGAGTGTTTCCACTTTTTCTCCCGGACTTAAAGTTGCATTCTCTTTAGACTTTCTGGTAATGTACATGGGCTTAATAACCAAACTTGTTCACTACATGGTGGTGCTGTCACTTTCTCATTTTTAACAAATTGTAAAAAATCAGGAAAATTGGTGTGGGGATATGTTCATGATAGCAACACTGATGATGGTGTTAAAGAAAGGTGACCCTGATATCATTCTGATGTTCACAGGACCACTTCAGTCTATGCAGGCAAGGTCCACTGAGCACAAGACTGTCTCCAAGTCACATTCATCTACTTTTTTTTCCTATCAAAATTTCTGCTTTTCAGGATATACTTGACCTATTGCTTTCATGTTGCACACAGTGTAACTTGGGGTCATGTATTTCATATTTTGGCCACAATGTGGCACTGCAATTTTTCCCTAGTTTTGCAATGTATTTTTGTGTGTTAAGATTATTTTCAATTTCTTTCCAGCAAGGTGGAACAGAATTGCATAAAATTTTATCAGAATACAATCTTACCAAAGATGAAGCAAGTTTATGAAAATGATGGGATCATATTTAATAAGCTTTGATGAAATTATAGGATATCAAACTTTGGGATCATGTATTTATAAAAGTGCTAGTACTATATAGCTATATAAGAGCATGTATCGCATTATTTCAAAAACTGTTGGGAGGTTTCTTTGACACATAGATGTTCCCCAGATGGGCCTCGACAGAGACGATGATGCAATAATTATGCATTCTCTGACAGCAGATGCATAGTATTTAGTAGAGTTTAAGCTTTTCGCTGACTGAGAAAATCTGATTATTGGCTTATGCCTTCAACGTGTTCAATGGTAATGGTGGATTCTAGGCACATGGTTACATTTAAACATTAATAGGAAAGTACGGGGGTTTCTTTTGTGTTGTTAATTTTGACCATGAACTGTCAAACTGACATTGTTTTTTTTTATCTTGGTAATGATGGGTTGTGGGGCCATAATTACCATTCAATATAAGTAGGGAAATATGGACTTGGTTTCTTTTCATGTGGTTAATTTTAACATTGAATGACCTTCAAAGGTCAAACTAATAAATTGGCTCATTTTCGTGGTAATATCAAACTTTTGGTCACTTGTTGGTATAGCACCAATGCAGTACATGTATGGAGCAGCAAAGTCTGCAGGTGCTTACTTATTTCTGAGTTAGGTTTAGGGATTTTTGTAATCATCATGTACGGAAATTTATAGTTAGTAGGTAGTCTCTTAACTTTTAAGCGTCGGTGACACGTTTCGGTACTATTAATCAACTCCTGGATTCAAGACCCCACAAGACAAGTGAACAGGCTGAAGGAGACAAAGACGGATGGACAACAGATCACCACCCATCTGATAGCTCACTGATCCGTCAGCTGAGGTAAAATTCCTGAAAAGGATTTTTACTGCAATCTGCCCTGCCTGAGGGCAAGGATTAATCACATTTTAACCTCTGTTTTCTCTCTCTGTTTTTTGCAAACCTCTCTGTCAGTATCAACAACTTCTTACTGTTCTCTGTCAGTATCAACAACATCTTACTGTTTTACTTGACAAAGTCCCGAGGCCTGGTCCTGTCACACTCGGCTTTGGCTTTGGTCTTGGCCCAACATCGGATAAAAAACTGGCCCACAAATCATCTGATTTTTTCTTTTCTTCTATCTGTTTCTTGTCTTCTTTCTCTTGTTCTATTTGTTGCTGCAGTTGTTTACTGTATGTATCCTCGTCTTCATGTTCTTCGTCTTCTTCATCTTCAAGCCGTATGCCTCCCTGTCTTTTTCTGAAAACAGTACCCACCTAAAATATTAGGAAAGCTGTAATGGCAACACCAATAAGATAGGGGACGTCAGGATGGTAGCACCAACAAAATTCTGTATACTAATATGGTAGCACCAATAAAATGTTTCATGCCATGATGGTAGTACCAATAAAATGTAGTATGCCATTATGGTAGCACCAATAAGATGTTATATGCCATGAGGGTAGTACCAATAAGATGTGGTATGCCATGATGGTAGACCAATAAAATGTGGTATGCCATTATGGTAGCACCAATAAAATGTGGTATGCCATTATGGTAGTACCAATAAAATGTGGTGTGCCATGATGGTAGACCAATAAAATGTGGTATTCCATCATGGTAGCACCAATATAAGATACATGCCACAATGCCAACAGAAATAAAATGTGGTATACATCATGATGGTAGCTCCTGTGTAAAGTGTAAAGAGCCACATTCAGTGATTCAGTAACTTTAAGAACATTATTTACCACAAGAAAATTCCATCAGCACTTTGTTAGTTAAATTTGTTACATACCAATGCACATTACATGCAAAATGGGAGAATACATGGTAAGTACATATATCCCGACCATACCTGATATCCTTATGACCCTATTTAAGCTTCAATGTCATTACCGTAAATGGACTAATCTTCATATGTTATAATTACCAGTTTTCACATTTTAGGCATGGAACTGAAGTTATAATTTCACTATTTTGAAAATAGTTCCATTTAAACCTACGTCAAAATAATTTGTACTTTTACTTTCACATTTTTGTGCCATCATTGAAATAAGCAAAATTAAAATACAGCAAAATTAAATGAATTTACAGGAGCTTTGAAACAGGATACACAGTTTGCCTTGTTCACTTGCTTCCCAGCCATTTTTGTTCCTCATCTGTGCTGTGCTATGCTTCCAATCTGTATCCACCAAAAATGCTAATACATGAAAAGTTGTGCACTTGAAAATAAAAACCATATAAACTTACAGTAATTATGAACAGATGGGTGGATATATAAGCTTTTAATTGCACATCAACTTACAGATAGAGCACAGATGAGCACCCTTTGCTACTTGCAGGGTTCTCCCCAGAGCCCTACAATTGTAGGGCTGCGACTTAGGCTTCCCATTATAAGGTATAGGAGGATAGGGCTGTAATTCTTGGAATTTGCTTAAATATGGCAATTTGGTTAAATATGGAAAATCCACTACACTGCTCGGATTATATGGCGAAAACCCTGTACTTGATACACCAAAGGAAATAAGAAGCCTATTCTTTTTTAATACCGTATGAGTGGTTCTGTTTCTTTTTTCCTCTTTTTCTTGTTTTTTCCTTTCCTTTTTGAGACCCCACTGACATCTGTTTTGTCGCCATCTTCAAAATTCTCTTCCTCTCCTGAGTCATCTTCCTCACTCACAGCTTCTCCATCTGTACAAAATAAGAACAGAACTAAAGTTTGAATCCACCACCCATTGTAGTATGTCAAGCATATGTATTCATGTTGCACGTAGTATGTCCAGCATATGTATTCATGTTGCACGTAGTATGTCAAGCATATGTATTCATGTTGCATTTTGAGACATACTATATCTGATATTTTCACACACATCCACAGCACTCTGGATGTCTGTGGCATTCGGGACATCTGTAGGATATACAAGTCCGTAGTTTGTACACCATTTTATTTTCATAATAGAGACTGCAGATTGAATACATGCTAAAATAAAATATTAATATATACTGTGGTAGAGTATTTCTATCAATTTCAGTCCAGTGCAATAGCTTGTATTTTTAGAAACATTTTCCTCACAGCTAGTTACTGTATGCCAATCTTTCATCCATACCAAACACCTGGGTATGAATTTAACTGGAATGGAACAGGAGACTTCGCTGCTGCAAATACTCTTAACTCAGATCTCTCTGATATTGAACAGTGGTCCAAGGACTGGCTAGTAACTTTTAATGCCCTAAAAACTAACTCCATGCTAATATCTCAGAAAACGAACCAACCAAATCACCCTCCCATCAGTTTCCAGGGTCATATTTTGGATGATGTATATAAACATAAGCACCTTGGGATCACAATAAGCTCTGACCTACGTCGGTTTGATCACATTACAGAGATCAAAGTCAAAGCTACTAAAATGATCAATATTAAGAACGGTATAAAATTGATCTTAGACTAAACACTTTGGAAACTATCTATATTTCTTTTGTCAGGCCTATACTTGAATATGGTAGTCTGGTGTTGAGTGGCTGTACAGCATCTGACGAGGAAAAGCTTGAAAATGTTCACTTGAATGCAGCCCGTATTGTAACCGGTACAATGCATGGGACAAGCAACCCTGAGCTCTATGAAGAAATTGGTTGGTTGACTTTGGCTGAACGCAGGGAAGCAGCAAAACTAACTTTTATGTATCAACTGGTCAACAGGCTTGCGCCCGAATCTCTATGCTGTATTATTAAAAATACTATCGATATATGAACATACGACACTCGACACCAATTCGATCTTCTCCATTTTAGGGCCCGGACAGAACTGTTGGATAAATCTTATTTTCCACCAGCTATTCAACTTTGGAATCAGCTGCCACTGGATATTCGAAACTCGGCATCTATCCAGATTTTTAAATCGAAGATAGCTAAATAAATAACACGTCCCAATAACTAAGTTTCCTGAATTGTATAACATTGGAAATAGAGTTCTAGCTGTCTAACACATGCGCCTGCCCTTAGACGCTGGTCCTTTAAATTCGCATCTTTTTACTATTGGAGTAAAGGACACTCATGAATACTCCTGTGGCTCACCACGAGAGGATACTTGCAACTTCTTCTTCTCATGTCCCAAGTTTATGGTACCGTGTTCCAAGTTACATACCAAAATTGCCTCTTTTACTTTCTTCACTTTCCATACTTTGCTATACGGCTCGCCGCAATGTTCTTTTTCCAAAAACACAATCATTTTTTGGCTGTACACGAATATATACATGCCATCGGGCGCTTCAGTACTGTGGGTATTGGCTGATTTTGTTAAGTTTACCTAGCCTGTGCGCGATGGCGGCTCATGATTAAAAATAAAAAAAAAAGTTTAATCCTGAACTCCTTCACAAACATGGTGGAGGCCGACCTGGGGAACATCCACATGTAAAATCAAAGCATGTCACCCAACAGTTTTTGAGAAGTCAAAAATGTAAGGAGTTAACAGACAGATGCAAATGGATAAGTCAGCAGAGCTAAAAAGTGTCCGAGATACATCAACTGGAAAAGAAGAAGCAATCAAAAAAAAAAATTCTCGAGTGTCCGGCATTTGGCTGCATTAACTCTGGTAGTGCCATACCTATTACATAACATGCCGAAAAATCGGTATTTGGCAGTTGGGTAGTGTTTCTGAAAAATATAGTGGCATAACCAGGGTTAACAAAGCAGGTGAGAGTGATGCTATCAAAAGGGAAGCAATTTTCCAAATTCTGAATGCTACGCAAGACCGAAGAAAACGGGAGCTGGCTGTGAAATGGCTACACAATATTGGCACAGGATACATATTTCAGTTAAGTTCAACTTCAACAGAAAGGTTTGTTAGTGAGGATCAGTCCATTAAGAATGATTTTGAAGATGACATTTAGAACTGTGTTGTGGTGACTATCAGAGTGGCAACTTCTGAAAAAGGATGCCGTACCTGATGTGTCTGTCCACAGATGGCCAACATGAGTCAGTAAGAGTGTACATGGGCAGAGCACTCGAGGGAACATCAGATTTTTCAGTGGAAAATTTCCGATTCAGAATAATATTCTGGCTCCCACATACAGCCATCGAAACCTAGTAGCGAGCTGAGCGAGCTCTATATATATAACAAATGAATTTTTTCAAAAAGTAAGGTAATTCATCAATCCAAACCTACAGTCTATGCAACTTGACAAACGTGGTCACATCCAAATTATCATCATTATCAATGTTCAGTAGTTCCCCGGCGCAGTGTTTGGGAACCCATTCATGTGGATCATTGATTCACATTCAGTTCTCTTATTCGCTGTATTTGGCATCTCTAGTTTTCCCAGATTTAACATCATTTGGGTGATTTTTTGTTCATCCGAGGTCACAATTTTCTCTGATTATTGCCATTTCTTCCTCCATGGAATTGGAAACTTCCGGTTAGCCTGTGCATGGCAGAAGTTTCAGAATGCCAATCACTGTGTGACATAGCTATCTAGGGGTGGCTTTTTTGCATGCAGGTCAGGGCCACAATTTTGGCGAGAATCTGAGAATCCATTCTCGTAAAGGTTCTCCCAAACTTGTCTTTCTTTCAAAAGAAAACTAATTCACAAAAATCCAAACAGATTCTCGCAAAATTTTGCGAGATTCTGGCCCTACAGGTGTTGTTGCGCGAGATTCCAACGATCACTCTTTGTACCCACTACGTCTCTGCCACATCTTACAAAACTATTTCAATGGGGATATAGAGATCTTGGGCACAGTCCTTAAATTTGTGGAACAGTGTCTAACAAAAAGAAAGGCTATACGACATATTGGTTCTTTCAGCAGCCCAAGGTACTACAGCCTTGCCTCTCTAGACTGGTTTAGTGAATGGCTGCTAGAGGGACCTAGCGACCAGGTGCTCCTGCCTGGTCCACCGACGTTATTATCGATACTTCGTAATGCTGACGCTCGCCCCTTGGGCCAGCAACATATTTAGTATAAATGCTCCGCTCACTACTAGGTTCAACGTACTTCCATATTAATTTATCTATGTCCATCTCTTCCAACAGTGAACCCTTCCAATAATCCATGTGCAACCTATCATCAATTAAGTTTCATATTCCTATTGTTCCAATATGATGCTGTAAACAGTATTTTCCACATCCTATGTGTCATTTACATACTCATTTGAACAATGTAATATTAGCGAGTGAAACTTGCATGCCAAGAAGTTTGTTTCCGATTCCAACTGGAACTAGTTTATTTCATTCAGCCTTTTCAGGTCATGTCACTGTTGACTTTGAACTCTGACCTGACCTGAATGACTTTCAGGTTGTATGGTACACTGCCAATATGAATAGGTCCACCCAGACTGAGTCCGGTCCCGTGTTTACCCCTTTCCAACAAAAGCTTCTCTCACTTTTTTGGGCTACACACATTTTAAAGAAATAAAATTAATCAATCAATCAAAAACCCTAGGTCTTATTGTCTATTAAAATGTGGCTTCCTTGACCGTGGAGTCGGACCTAGTTGCTTTTTTTCACGAGAAGTACAACCGTACCACATTTCCCACCCCCTCCCCCACGTTAATGACATGCTTTGTCAGTCACTTCCAATATAGATCACAGTACTGCTGTGATTTCATCTGTTCAAGTTTCTGTACCAGCTTTGCCATTGACCATTGGGCGATAATGTGTGACCAGTTATGTGAAAGACCTAAAATACATACCAGACGGTCTATAATCCTCGTCGCTTGTATCTGAAGAAAAGTCTTCTTCGTCATCCATGCTGTAGAATGTATTTTAACTGGTTTGATTTCTGGCACAAGAATGTAAAACACTTACTGCATTCTTTTTTTCCCCCCACCAAAACAAAAGTGCGCCAGCGATTAGTTTTAAAATTAGTCGCTAGATGTCACTGCTTCAAAAAAGTGCACGCGACAGCGTGCAGGTTCGGGAAAAGCCGTAAGACAAGAAACCCTATCTGTATCAACATTGATGATGATGATGATGATGATGATGATGATGATGATGATGATGATGATGATGATGATGATGATGATGATGATGATGATGATGATGATGATGATGATGATGATGATGATGATGATGATGATGATCATGCAGTTTAACCATGGAGGTAAAGGGTGATCCTCCTACCAAGCCAAGGAAAATTTGAAAATTGGAAGCTAACTTGAAGCGATTTTCTGGGTAAATTCTGACACTGTAATTTATTACAAAATATGTAGAGATAAGTGGGGACCTGTAAAGAAAGAAAGAAAGAAAAAAGAAATACTGAAAATGAGCTTTTTAGATTTTAGTTTTTTTTTTAAATGTAGAATGGAGATTGGGTGAAAAATGCGTAATCATACAAAAGTCGCACATTCGCAACACTGAACTAATTATTATTAATTATACCAGATAAACTAGCCATGGACGTATAATATTATGCGTACATGAGCTAGCTGAAAAAAACAAACAAACAAAACACAAAAACAAACCAAAAAAAGATAAAAAAAAGACGAAAACAAAAACAAACAAAAAAAAAAAACAAAAACAAAAAAAAAAAAAAAACAAAAAACAAAAACAAAATCAAAAAAAAAAAAAAAAAAAAAAAAAAAACCTACGAGCTTTAATTCCTTTCAGCAAAAGACGCTTTTTTAACAAATAATATAAAGGTAACAAATTTTGGTAAGTTCATTGTTCTGCTGCCTGATCAGAAAGAGATTGCCTGTGCCACTGGTAAATTTTGCTTTTTGGCCTTGGCGGGAGAAAAAAAATGATGTACCCAGTCCCAGGCAGTACCTCATGACTTGTTTCTTGGATATGTATATGTATACAAACTTTGTGACCCTGGTTATTTTTTAATATTGGATGCACTAAATTGTATGATAGTCTTATATTTCATTTATTCCTTTCCCCCTCTTCTTAGTAAGATTTTGATTCCCCCCCCCAAATTGTGCAGATTATAAAACGCCCCATATTTTCTTTAATTGTGGTAAAACCTTGGGGCTTTTGGTATAGTCATACTACATTGGTGCGGGGAGTCACAAGAACTTAACATTTTCAAGTTAGTCATTGCCATATGCGAATGCGAAAGAGCATGGGAAATGTAAAAAAAAAAAAAAAAAAAAGCCCAAAATTGAAAATTAGTCCAATTGTAATTTTAAAGTTTTGTAGCTTTACAAGAAATAACATGTATGATTTCCTATTATACATAAAGTGTATAACGAAATGGATGATATACACTAGACATGTTATATGTATATTAAGCCATATTTACACCTTTTACAGTCCAATATGTTCACCCACCCGCAGAATGCGAAGTTTGGCTGATTGGCAGCTTGTGCATAACGATAATGGCATTACACGCTCTGCTTTTGATACTAATAGCAATCTCACATTTTGAACACAAAATCGAACATCAGTATCTTTTAATATTTTCGATGATATGCAATTTTGGGGTTTCTATTTCATTTACTTTTTGCTCTTTTTTACATCTGCGACAAATTCGTGTACAAACCTGCCTTTGTTGAAAATGGACTGCCGTTTACTCTCTGTCCGTCTATTTTTCTGGGATGAAGATAACTATTACGAGTGCTGTTTGTTTTCATGATTTTATATAGTATATGGAACAAATTCTATAAAGCAAAAATAAAATTCTTGAATAGTAATTCTTGAATTGCAGTATGCCTATCCAATAATTTCCCATTCTTTGAATCGGGCACCCACTCAAAGAAACAAAAATTATGCTTGCTTAATTTTGTCTGTAGTCTTTCTTAAGACCCTTTCTTATTTAATTCATTATAAAACAAAATAGCTAATGAATATTATAAAAATAAATGAGAGGGCGGTCATAGCGTCGAGCTGGAGAGGAGTGAAGAAAGGGTCTTGTTACTTTCGCAGCATTCCCGTTGCATCCGTTCGGCGGCGCTGCGGTACCGGTGGGTGGGTGGGGCACATCGGCCGGGCAACAGCCACCCGGAACACGCAGGTACACTTTGACAACACGTGTTGCAGCAAGTCTACAGCCGGGCAACAGTGTCGGAGGACCATGAACTGCGCTGAACTTTAATAGTTTTGAAGATTTTAAACTTTTCAAGTGTACCTTAGTGGCATAAATTATATTTTGTGTGTGTGTGTTTCATTGGATTTGCCTAGAGCACAAACCTATGAAGATTATTAACGTGTGAATGATATATCTGCCTTTAACACACTTGAAGATATTAAACATCTAATCTTCTCAGGTGCCCTAATTTGCTAAATTAAAGTTCTACGACATTTGTGCCTGGTACATTGTATGCGCCTATTGTGCAAACCTATAAATTAAAGTTGGAATGGTACCTCTAACTTTAATAGTTTGGCTTATGTTTTAAACATTTAAATTCTCCAAGTGCCCCCCAATTAGAATACAAATATTTTTTACAAATATTCAACATTTAAACTTTTCGATTGCCCCTTATTAGTATGAATTAAAACTCTGCAAGTTTTGGTTGTTTGTGTGTGTGTGTGTGTGTGTGTGTGTGTGTGTGTGTGTGTTTGTCTTTTTTTTGTTGTTGTTGTCTGTTTTGGATTTGCCTGTGAATTGGAGTTGGAATGGTACCTGTACCATTAGTAATTTTAAAGATATTAAACATTCGAAATTTCTAATGACCATGACAATTCACAATTTTCAACGTGGTGACTATTCCAAACCAGGCGCTCAATTTCACTACCCGGTTATTCACCATGCCAAGTTTGGCACTTTTTTTGGAACAATCAGATAGTGTTCGAGAAAAACCGAGAACAAAATTCACACATGATATTGTCCATGTGGGTGTTTAAGGTTTTGTATAATAATAATGATGATGATGATGATGATAATACTCTATGTCAAGTTGCCAGCTTATTCGCGCTTTCACGTTCTGTGTCTGATATGTGAATTCATCCCGATTTTGAGGCATAGACATATAATTTTAATAAATAATCGTAATGTCCATTTACTAGCTCGTATTGCAGGCTGTGTCGTGAACACGCCCTGTCAGAAAATGCCTGCAGCATGCTACTCCACACCTGGCGGAAGATCGTGGAACTGAATATATCCAAACCTGGGTGGGAGCCCAAAGCTGTGAAAAGACGAAAAGAAGCATTATTCCGTCATGTTATGTACCGCGGTTGTTTGTCTTTACCAGATGTAAATAGTTTAGATTGCCAAGATGGAATGAGAACATGACTTGCACAGCTTCAGCTTAAGTGGTGAGCTTAATCTAGTTTGTTCCTCCATGATTGGTGGCAGAGGCATTATTTTCTGGGTTTCGGGACCTGAGCCGAGGACGTATCGCTCAGCTGACAACCTAGCCCCATTTCTGAGGCATCAACGGTGTTGTTTTTGATATGGGCACCATATCAAAACAACACCGTCGATGCCTCAGATATGGGGCTACTGACAACCCAGCCATGTGACCACGATCATCTCTGACCATGTAAACCCAACTGTTGTAGTTTGTGGCTTGATATGTCCAGGCATGTCATTCATTCACTTATCGGCAATAATTCACTTTTTTTTTCTGAAAATATATGAAAACAAAGAGTTGTGATCTCAGTCCAAGAATTCAGAATTTGCTTTTGTCTTGAAAAATTTTAGTTGTTGGGGGTCAGCCCTTGTGCAAATTCACTTATTTGGAAATTTCTGAGTGACATGCCTGTATGCTTCAAAATCAGGACAGTTTACCACCAGTGCTGCTGTGGTGAAGCGGTTAAGGTCAGTTTACCCAAACAGCCCAATTTACCACATAGTCACAAGTCACTGCTGAACCTTGAAAGGCACTGAATGCTGAAGTGGCACCTCACACCTGGGCTTAAAGACACTCCCACCACAGGTTCAGTTTCCCAGTGGAGAATGACCTTTGCCTGGATGTTGGATACCTGAATGCCCAGAAGTGTAAAATAAACTGGTGCGGTGAAGCATTGAGGACTGCAATTCACACCATGACCACACGTTATGAGGGGAGAAGTGTTTGTAGCATAGACTTTTTCTTCTGTGTGTCTTTTTTTTTGAGGGGGGGGGACTTTGAACCCCATCCTTTGAAAGAGTACTGAATTTGTTTGCAACAAAAAACAAAAAAAAAAAAAAAAAAAAGAAAAAGAAAAAAAAAAAAAAAAAAAGAAAAAAACAAAACAAACCAACACACACACACACGCACACAAAAAAAAAGACTATAAAAAGCCTTATGTTGTACTTGTAGACACTTCTCCCCCTTTTAGTGTGTGGTCATGGTGTGAATTGCAGTCCTCAATGCTTCATCGTACCAGTTTATTTTACACTTTACGGGGACATGGTTCAGGGCATTCAGGTATCCAACATCCAGGCCAAGCTCTTTCTCCACCGGGAAACAGAACATGTGGATGCAGGGTCTTTACTGATGTGTTGTTGACAACTGTGAGTGACTGTGAACCTGTGTCTGTGCAGGGAGCTGCCATTGATGGCAGCTCCCTAGTCTGTGACTGTGTACACAAATATGCAGTGAAGTCATATCGAGTTATACTTTAATAGCCATACAGACATCTTCAGATCCCCAAACTGTAGATCTCGGGCAGTAGCTCTGGAGTCACAGTGCTGGAAACACGAAGTCCTCGATCTCCTGGGAAGGACAGCTTCATTGCCTGCTATATTGTGTGCCCATAGTATAAGGTGATGATCGACTGTGTTGGGGGAGGGGGGGGAAGGGTAAGGAGAGGAGCACGTTTAATTGTATATATATATGTGGGACCTTGGAAAAATTTATCGTTTAATTTAATTCATTAATTTATATATCCAACTTTGTTGCTAAACTCTGTCACATCATGTGGAAATTTGATATTGTACAATGGGGATGAGCTTGAGCCATTTCTCAGGGTCATGGAGGGATAGCATTTCAGGAAATAAATAATATTGTGTGATGGTCATCTGATTACATATTAGCAGAGCATTAGGCCCATTGGCCTGTTTACTCATATCAACTCTCTTAGAATAGCATAGCTTAAAGGCAGTCACCTACATGTGTTGACATAACAACCTAAGGCTTCAATTTGAGTAGAACAACCAATCTATTAACTCTTTCAGTGCCAATCATGTCTAAAGTCTATCTACTGAAGTCAGACAAGTCTGAATTATTATTAGGATCCCAGAGTCGTATTCCTCATAAAAAGACCTTTCATTCAAGTACCAGTATGCCTATAGTTCCAGAGAGAATACCCCAGGTCAACAGCTTTTCTTGGCATGCTTTGGGTGCATTGCGCCCAATGTTCACTGAGAAAAGCTGTTGACTCCGTTCAAAATATGGGACTGAAAGGGTTAAAACTACAGTTTGATTGTTCATTTATTACTGCGTACACGGGGTCAGGTCAATTTGTGACACCAAATGTAAGTTCAAAGTTCTACCAAATTCATTTAAATGGCCACAGTCTAAGGCTTTTTAGATTTTTTACAAATTTTTCTGTTCATTTTTTGGCAAAATCTTAAAAATTCTTATTCTTTAAAACCCCCAAGCCAATTGCTTCAAAACTGCATTTCTGGGTAAAGTCAGGCAGACCTTAATTTGTTCAACAGGTGGTCCTGCGATCTTTTTCTCATTTTTTCAAATGTGTTTTTGTGTATTTTCACCATTTTTGACTTCTCCAAAACCATCATTCAGATTGAGCCGAAACTTAGTGGAAGTGGAGCTTAAGTGTCAAACATGCTTGATGACTAAGTGGTGATACTCTGGATCCCTGATTTTTAACAAATTTGTTTCAACCTGGGTACTTGTAAGTTCATGTACATGCATTCCTGTTGGTTACTGTGTAAGTCAATGGGGATTACAATGGTTATTCACATTTTTGTGGGCCATCAGGCTCACCTCTACATTCAATAGAATGTTAGAGTGGTAGTTTGGGCCACACAAATGTAAATTTAAGAGACTGCAATACTTGTAAAGCTCGACAATGTACATCATTGTATGTGGTGTGATGGGGGCTATTATGATGCTTAATCTGCCAATGCAAAAAAAAGTTGCTTTTTCATAAATTGAAGGAAATAGGGTTTGTCCAGTCTGTCCACTCATGCATTTGTTTGAGATCCTTTCACTTGCAACAAAGGGATACATTTTGTCATCCAAGGAAAACCAGGTTTAGTCGCAGCATATGTAACAAAACTATAGTCTCAGCATTTGAGGTCAATTTTTTTGGTAAGTGCAACTAAATGTGGCAAGCTTAAAGCTTTTCTGCCATGTAAATAGTCTGAATATATTCTTGTCCAAGGGGGAAAAGGGGGATGGGGGTGGGGTGCATTGTGTTGAATATGAAATGATTTGTTACATTGACGCAAAATAATTTGGATTGTAATCATGAAGTATTTTATGGAACAATCATCACTCAATACTTTTTATGTATAAAAGGGCATAATCACCATGCAGACCCTTTTGCGGGAAATGCATGTTTGGGTTAAGTGTGGCTACAAAACAGTTCTGCCGACTTGTGATTGGCTGGAGATTGGGTTTTAGACAGGGTCCACAGAATATGCAAGCCTGCCTCACGGTCCTTAACTGGGGCTGGTGGAATGGAATTGTGCAGAGGTAGACAACCCCTATGTGGTGACGGCCTCAGCACTGGACATGCATGCTTGTACAGCTGATTGTGTGGTGGTAGTGGTGTTGGGGGGGGGGGGGGGAGGGGGCTTACAGAATTGTACAAATGACAATGGTGACAGCATCATTTTCCTGCTTCACTAACTGTCAGGCCATTTTTGTCCGTGGCTGGCAACCCAGGGTCCCTGTCAAAAACTGTCAGGCCATTTTTGTATGCGGCTGGTGGCCCAGGGTCCCTGTCCAATGGCCTTTTGGCTGGTGGCCCTGGGTCTGCTAAACAGGCAGCAACAGCATCACATTGAAAAGGGATATGCATGTGATGAATGATTCTGCGAGAAAAATTTGAAAGAGGTGATCTCTCTCTCTCTCTCTCTCTCTCTCTCTCTCTCTCTCTCTCTCTCTCTCTCTCTCTCTCTCTCTCTCTCTCTCTCTCTCTCTCTCTCTCTCTCTCTCTCTCTCTCTCTCCCCCCCTCCTTATGTGTATATGTATGAAACATGAAGATTATGACAGTTTTAGCATGGGGAACAATTTATGAACATTTTTAGCAAATGTCATTATTATTTGTTCTTTAGATAAGATAAGATTCCAGCAAATATTTTACTAGTGCATTGATCCTTTAACCTTGATCTTCAGCACAAATTTTGAAATATTCTGTAAACTGACTTTATTTCGCTGTAGTGCTACATGTTTTTTTGCTTGTTTTGCTGATCAAACACATCTGTAAAAGGAAAACCTGTGTGAGAAAAGAATTTCATCTTAGGCTTAATGGATCTTCTTCTCCAAAGTACTGAATTTAAAACTTGAGTGAAATACAGTAAATAAAAAAACTGTGAAAATGTATGCACATGAAAATAAGGCAATTTACAGTGTGCATGTAAAATATGGCCCCCCCTCTTGGGCCTTGCCTTTGTTCACTTCTTCAAAACCATTAGCCAGATTCACTTCAAAGCTGGTGGGGATGTACCTTAGATGGTGATGTTTCTGGTTGATTCAGATGGTCACCCTTCAATGATTTTCAAATTTTTAAAATAAATTTCTTTTTATTTTTTTTGGGTGAAATCTTAGAAACTCTGTTCCAAAACCACCAAGGCAGTTGCTTTGAAATTACATAGCCCTGACTCTTCTGGGGACCCCTAGACTGTAATTTGTTTAAAAGGCGGTGCTTTGATTCTTTTAGGATTTTTTAACATTTTTTTTGTGTTTTGCTTTTCTGGACTTTTTTTCCCAAACTGTAAATTGGATCCTCTTCAAACTGATTGGAAATGTTTTTGGACTTGATTGCCTCCAAATCTGTTCATAACATGGTGGTGCTGTCATTTTCGGATTTCTAACTAGAGGCCCATGGGCATAATGCTCTGCTGACCACCATCACCAAAAATCATTTTATTAAATTTATTCCTTCCATGACCTTGAAAAATTTATCAAGGTCATCCATATTGTGCAATATCAAAGTCCGTCATGCTACACATTAAGTGGTACATTTGGTATCATTTGTCTTATTGTTTATAAAGATATCAAATTAAATGTCTTTTTAAGGGCTTAATGACCTTAAAATATAGGTCAAGGTCACTTAGTTATTGGGTCATGGTGGCCTCAAAAGTAGGTCACCAAGTAGAGTTTTCTATACTATGTACTCAAGTGCTGGAGGGTCGATTCTCTTTGCCATTGATGTCCAACCTACACCTTACCATTATAAAATCACCTCTTTCAACTTTACAGGCATGGTGACCTACAAAAATAGGTCAAGGTCACTGTTATTACCAGGCATGGTCTATGTGTCCTATGAATTTGGCAGGTCAAATCCAATTACTTTTCAATATGGAATTTTTATGTCATTCTACATATTTGGGCTTATAATTTCTGTCCAGTTATAGGTGGTGCCACTAGTATCATAAGCAAGTGAGACCTTGACCTCCTCCCCAATCATCTATAAATTTCATGAGCATCTATCAAATATTAAGAATGCTAGAGCAGTCACAAGATTTTTACATTGTGGCCCATATATTATGTCACATAGTACTGGATTTCAAATTGGGAAAAATCAGAAGGCCCCTGAAACTATGGTAGATTAATCCCTGGATGGCATGACGGCCAGATAAATAGGGCAGAAGGATGGACAGATGAGTGATCACATAAAATCTGCAATCTTTGGTCAGCAGAGCTAACAAATTATCAAGATTAGGAAAGATCAGTGTGGGAACATGAACATGTTAGCAATAGGAATGATAATCTTAGCCAAAGGTGACTTTGATATCATCCAGAAGTTCACAGGAACACTTCAGTCTGTGCATGCTGAATGGATGGTTTTAAATTAAAAAAATCCTTTTCAGGTAGCTGAAACCTGTCCACAAAATGCAGCTTGTGAAGGGGCTGTCACCCTGACTGAGGATAGCAGATCAAGCTCCAGGAACATGCACTCCAGGAATGACCTGGTCCTGGAGTACTCCATTGAAAATATCTTTGGTCTCCACAACAGCCCTCTTGTGAGGTTTGCAGGTAAGATATACCTGGCACTTGTATCTTGTTGGTGAAAGTACACACAGGCACACGGCAAATAGGGCCTACCCTTCTCTACTTTCTGGCTGTGAAGGAGTTAAGATGGTGCTGTAATATTATACAATGCCATGTATTTTAGCTGTATAATATTTACAGTACCAGGACACAACTAAGGCTCATTTCAACTATGATGCCAGTCAATGTACCAAATTATTTTGGAACTGAAACCAGTTTAAGAACTGTCTAATTTTTAATTGGGAGAACTAAAGCTGGTTTTGCAAAACAGGACCAGTTTGATTTTTGTGAAAACGGTTTCAGTTATGGAAACTGGTTTCTTGTAGTTTTGTTGAGTCTTACAATAGGCCGTTCAATAAAGTCCATGTGTGTTTAAGTTTGAAACCATTTACAGACTTCACATTCAAATTTTGAAACTATATATGCTGGACCAGTTCTAGTTATTTATATACTTTTGTATACGACAGATTTATGGTACCGTGTCTTCCTGTGGGGCCTATTTTCCTCCATTTTGGTTCATTTTGTGGCTGCTGCCATCGCGTTTGGGCGTCTGAGGAAACACAAACTCGGTCGCTTCATACCTGCTGTCATTCTAGTCATGGGATTTCTGTCTCCACTCACAGGCGGAGTAATCACCAGTGAGTACTGATGGTTTTTGAAGTTCTCAATACAAGTTCTTCACACAAAAGCACAAGTTTAGAAAATTTCCTACGAGTTTGTTGTCACTCCCAGCCTACTTCAGTGAATAGCCTATTGCTTGATGTGAATATCATGGCACCAGAGCAGATTGTGGCTACTTCATACTGTAGCCCTTCTAAAAGACCAGCTAGCTCTTGACTGTAATGATCGAAAGGACACACCGATAATCCCAAGTTGGGTGAACCATGTACAAATACAACTTTTCCAATTTTTTCCTGGAAAGTTTAAATTTAAGTATGTTTTTTAATTCAGAAGAGAGATGTTTGCTTGCTTTTGTGACTGTATGATTTACATGAAGGTGTCACGTTAGGTGATGAGAAAGGGTAATGCATAAGTGAGTAAGATTTGTGGCCACTGGTATTTCAGAGCCATCAAGGTGCAAAGTAGGGGGGTTTTCTTTTGCAAGTGAACTGAACCAAGATATTTAAAAGTCATAGAATGTAGTGACAAAGAAGATGAATATGGTGCAGCAAGCAGGTGACGAACATGTGCAAACGCCTGTGGCCAGTTTGAGGGCGAACAAGTGACAACAGTGTCCAGGCAGTTTGTCAACACATGTATCTTGACTGCAGATGTGGGGGTATAGCCAAAGATTTGGATTTGAAAATGATTGATGTTGGTGTTTGTAGCATCATGTTTAGATCCTTATGGTAATGTAAATTTTGCATTTGTTCTTTCAGGTGCTGCCGTGGCTGGGGTATACAGAGCATCAGGGTTTGAAATGGCACCCCTGTATGCAATGGTGTGGGGCGTGGGACAAACCATTATCGTCATATTTATTTCATTCACACGTATACTTGCAACACTGTAGCCTGGCATGAGTTGTTGAGCAGTGTGACAAAACATGGGATATATATATATAAACAGTGGTACCTGCAATTTAAGACCACCCCTAATGCCAGACACAAGTGGTCACATATGACAGGTGGTCTTTCATTGCAGGTAAATTTACAAAGAAATAAAAGGCCAATGTCTTGAAAGGGTGGTCTTAGAAACTAATGCAGTCTCTCATGAGAGGTGGTCTTTAGAGCAGGTGCCACTGTACATATATATATATATATATATATATATATATATATATATATATATATATATATATATATATATATATACACATGTACATGTATATATTATAAATGGATTTGTAGGGTATTTACTTCCTTACTTGCAGAAAATGGTGTTCTGGAGCTTTATGGCATATTGTATGAATTATTCTTAAAATAAAGGACATGCCCAAAGCCTAAAAACAGAGCTGCTGCTTTTTGTTAAAGAGGTGCAGATGAAAATGGACAAGGCAAATTGCATACAGCTTTAATAGCAGGAGACATAAGTCCCTTGGCTGTCGTGGCCACATGTTCAACATGTTGATTTCCCTTGTTATTTTTGAAAGCCATGAGGTTGTAAGCCACATGCTGGCAGAAGGTGTGATTTTGTATACCACTACCAGGTGCATACATGTATATTACCGCACCAATGAGTTGTATTACTGTACCAATGAGCTGTATTATTCATGTCAGTATTTGAAAAAGGTGAAGCAGCCAGATGAAAATAAATGTAAATAGATGGGAACTTAGTCTTGGCTGCCTTTGCTGAGAAAATGGGGCTTGATTTCACTTTCACCTTAATCAAAGACATAAAAGTGAACACTTTTCCATTATTGTAAAAAAGAAATATTTTTGTGAGCAGCTCCTTGGTATCTACATACATGTAGATATACATTAACATCTGGGTATGAGTACCATTTGAATAGCACAGAATCTGAAAGATACCAACAATGAGTGCAAATGTAATGCTAGTGAGCTCAGCTGACTTGAAAGTCAATATATCTTATGGTCCTTCCTCTGACGTTGTTGGTTGCGGCAGCATCTGTCGTTTACCAATTCACATTTTTTACTTCTGGTCGAAGACTCAAAACCTGTCAGCAGGATACACTTGAACCTTGGTGAGGATTTACCTTCGGTACAATTCTACCAAGTTTGCGCAAATTGTAATGGTCCAATGACTTTTGGATTATTATGCCCCCGCCTAGACTGGGGGCATATAGGTTTGCCCTTTCTCTGTCCATCCATCCAACGTTAGAATTGTCAGATTTGTGTCTGCATATCTAAAAAACCATTTGAGGTACAACCATTAAACTTTGTGGTAAATTTTTTTGATATATGAAGGTGTGCACCTGGGGTTTTGTTTGTTACTTGGACCCCTAGACCTTCATTTGTTCACCAGGTGGTGCTGTGATTTTTTCTATTTTTTTAAAGTATTTTTATGGGTTTTCCTATTTTTGACTTCGCCAAAACCATCACTTAGATATGTCTGGAACTTGGTGGAAATGTAGCTTGTGGAAGGATCAAACAAAGGTGTTCAGTAGGTGAAGATATTCTACATCTCTAATTTTTAACAAATTTTTTAGTTTAGGTACTTGTCAGCTATACTAATGCAGACATTCCCATTAATGAAAGTGCAATAGTAAGTCACAGTTTTGACTTCTGCTCCAAAACTGTCAACCAGATGCACTTCAAACTTTAGACCTTGGATGGACCTTTACCCACTTTGTGAAAATGGTCATGCTCCAGTGATTTTAAAACTTTTTATGTTTTTTTTTTATCATATTTTCGTCAAAATCTTGAAAATCATCTTCAAAACTGATAAGCAAATTGCTTTGAAATTGCATAGGGACACTTCTAGAGACCTCTGGACCTTGATTTGTACACCAGGTGGTGCTGTGATTATTTTTCACTTTTTAAAGATTTTTTTTTTCTTTGTGTAACTTTTCTTGACTTTTTCTCCCAAACGAAAAGTTGGATCCTCTTCCGAGGTATCTGGAATGTGCATGGACTTGCCCTCCATAACATTTGCTCACTACATGGTGGTGTTGTCATTTTCTGATTTTTAAGAAATCATCAAAATCAGGAAAAATTGGTTAAGGGATATGTACATAACAACAGTGATGGTGGTCTGAAGGAAAAGGTGACTGATTTAATTCTGAAGATCACGGAATCACTTCAGTCTGTATATGTAAGGTCAGCTGAGCACAGGACTGTCACAGTCCTCTTGTTTTTTATGTTTTTGACCATGGAATGTACAGGTTTTGAATCAGCAACCTTTGGCACCTGTTCCCAGGCCAAAAATGGGAAATGCATGTATCACACTTGGCCACAGCTCCATTCTTAAGAAAGAATGGTTGAAGTGGGGCAGATTTATATGAATGCCATGATCAATACAGCTGACTGTATATGGGCCAGTACAAAGCACTGTATGCAGCGTTATCCCAAAATCAGGAACTAAAGTCCACCAGTATTAAGGGAACAGCAGAAAATAAATTTTGTTTTTGACCCAGGAGTGGTCTTAAGCCAGCAAGGTTAATCTACTTTGTCTACATCCCGGAAATACTTGCTTCATGGTGTAGTTCACTCATGATTCAGAAGCCATCAGTGATATACATGTACATGTATTTAGTGTTGGAGTGTATGTTTCCAAGGGCAGCTGTTTTGCATGCTTGTACATGAACTTGTCTCTATAAATGTGCTGTTTGACTGACCCTAAACATGAAGCCAAATGTCTCATGTTTTATAAACTCAATACGGGGTTCATTTTGAGTTGTGACAGTAATTCCCTCCATGAAATTATAATGAAAAGTTCTTTGAGGAAAAGATGTCAATATACTCAATTTCTTCCAGTGTATTGTACCACTAATTAGGTGTCAATATATTTGAAGTCTTCAAGCATGTGCACCACTGATTAGCATTGATTGATTTAACTACTAAGTGCATGATCTCAATTCTGGAAGACTTGTCGTGACTGTGCCATGCCGATACCAAGTACATGTGTCATCTGAAATACAGTGCTTGGACTTATATTTAACCTCTCCCCCCCCCCCCCCCCCCCCGGATATAGTTCAAATGTCATCTGCTCAAATGGTTTTGAAAATATTTTTAGTATCAATGTCAAGCACTTGGAATGGAAACTGTACATGAGCCTTATCAGCACAGCATGCCTTAGTCAACAGGTGTCCCAGGGCACAGGGTTAAAAAGACAAAAGTTAGGAATTGAAATAGATTCAGGACATCTTCAGTGTCCCGCTTGCCTTTGGCTGAGGGAAAGGTGGAGAGGCTGAGGGCATACATTGAAGGACAGAGTGCATCATTTCAGTACAGGACAATGTGCATCACTGGAATACAGGACAATGTTCATCATTGGAATACAGGACAATGTGCATCATTTGAGTTCAGGACAATGTGCATCAGTGGAAGAGAGCACAATGTGCATCATTTGGGTTCAGGACAATGTACATCACTGGAATACAGGACAAAGTGCATCATCTCAGTACAGGACAATCTGGATCATTCGAGTACAGGCCTATATGCATCATTTGAGTACAGGACTTTATGCATCATTTGAGTACAGGACTATGTGCATCACTTGAGTACAGGAATGTGGATCATTTGAATACAGGACAGTATGCATCATTTGAGTTGAGGATAATGTGCATCATTGGAATACAGGACTATGTGCTTCATTTTAGCATGGAAGTATGCATCATTTGAGAACAGGATAATGTGCATCATTTGAGTGCAGGACTATATATATCATTGGAGCACAGGAGTATGTGCATCATTTGAGTACAGGATAGTATTTAGACAGACTGAATTTTAAACAGGTAAAAGTGTGTTAACATTACTTGACATGCTGTGACTAGTGGAATATGATGCTTTGGCGTAATAATTATTGGGCAAGTCTAGCAGATATTAATCACAGAGGGGCTTCCTTTGTGATGAAGGATCATTGTACATATGGTGACTGATCAGATGTCAAAGGAGATGATAGGTGATCCTTCTTGACCAGTGCAGCGCCCTACAGATTCGACGCTTCTGGGCGTATCCCATGATGTCAGATAAAGTTTGACAAAGGCCTGAAAGTTTCATTTAAAGTAAAAGCCAAAGATGCCCAGTTATGTACAACAAATATGTCCTTAAAGGTCATTACAAATATAAACAGATAATTTGTACGGACACACCAAACAGAGGGTGAAATAGATAGCACTTTCTGCTTTGATTGATATCACATCTTTTCTGGATTCTCCGGACAGAATGGTCAGCCCTGTTTTCCTTTGCTTTTCAAGATTTTCTGTTTGGAGAGACCTGTGTTATTTACACTCATCCTGGTTTGAGAGACACTTTTTTGGAGGGAAGATAGTTGATTTCTCTGAGATAGTTTTTTGACTAGTTGTGCTGTAATTTTTCTGCATGAAGTGAAAAAATACCAGTCTACAATTTACAAAGTACACAAAGGACATATGTATGTGTACAAACATAATGTGTATTGACCATTTTGAATTGTATGGTACTTGTTAGTTCATTTATTGTCACTCCAGCATAAGCTGTTTGCGAGACTAAGCACTCACTTTCCGGACGTCTGGACATCTGTCCATCAACAAAAAACTTCGGAGTGGCATTATTTCACTAACTACACTGGGTAGGGCTTTCATACTTGGGTGAATGATTGATACTGATGGTTACTACAGATTTGTAATGTCACATACTTCATTGGTTACATCATGCTTGAATGAGTATTGTAGAAAAACTTTGGAGTGGCATTATTTCACTAACTACACTGGGTAGGGCTTTTGTACTTTGGTAAATGGTTGATACTGATGGTCACTACAGTTTGTACCATCACTTTCATACTTTGGTGACATTATGCTTGAATGAGCATTGTAGAAAAGCTTCAAAGTGGCTTGAATTATGCTGGCGAGACATTCATGTCCCCCAGGCATGGGTCTGGTATTTACCTGAGGAGAGCAATTATTATTAGCCTATGGCTTTTTTGATCCTCGTTAAAGCTATAATGAGTATTTAATTTATTATTATATGCAAAGCACATTGAACAGTGGAAGATTGGGCTGTGATGAAGTATGCCCAGGAATGTTCAGTGAATCTTGAATGTTATTTTGGTGCTGCTGGTTCACTTGCCTGCAAAGCAGACTCACAATGATTCTTTAATATGTCCCGGAATGTTACTTGAGAGAAGGGTGCTGCAGAGGCAAGTGGTCTACAGTTAATCCTCATGATCTGAAGATCTGGATTTGTGGGCACAAGGCTGATACAACGGCAAATGGTCCACAGCTTGTCCACATGTGAAGATATGGGTTTTTGGGGCTAGAAACTGCCAGAATATCTTGAAGCCTGTAGATCTGCTCTGTGTTCACATTTTGATTCATTCAACAGCAGTTACTTTTATGAAACATAATTAAGATGATATAGAATTAAAAATACATGCTTACATTGCCAACAAGATAAAAAGAGCTCTGACCAAGTCATCTCTCAGGAAGTTAGTGCTGGTAGCCTTTCTGGATACATGACAACTATTGTGAACATCAAAGAATGGAATAAGTCAGATGAATAAACGTGTGAGTAGTTACCCATGTTTGGCATGTGCCTGTGTTGAAGCTACATGTATGAACTCTGTCTGGGGTAGCTGCAGCAGGACTCGCCATGAAGTCTCACTAGGCAGCTGTAGCATGACTCACCATGAAGTCTCTCTGCGGCAGCTGCAGCAAGACTAACCATGAAGTTTGTCAAGGGCAGCTGCAGCATGACTCACCATTAAGTCTCTCTATGCTGTTACAGCATGACTTGCTATGGAGTTTGTCAAGGGCAGTTGCAGCATGATTCACCATGAACTCTGTCAAGGGAAGCTGCAGCATGATTTGCCATGAAGTCTGACTAGGTCAGCTGCAGCATGACTGACCATGAAGTCTGTCAAGGGCAGCTGCAGCATGTCTTGCCATGAAGTTTGCCTTGGGCAGCTGCAGCATGACTTGCTGTGAAGTCTGGGGTGGCTACAGCAAGACTTGCCAGACAATGCAAAAGCAGTAACTTAGATGAGAGATGCTGGTAATGTCATGAAAACTCTTGTGATGAAGAATCTGAATGCAATATTTATCTTAATCCTGGGTAACCATTTGTGAAAATCAGTGGCAGGTTTTGAATGAATTAAGTTTTAGATTGGTTGCCCCTTGAGGTAACACAAAGATATGCCATACTATATTTACACATATTTAATATAGAAGATTTATTTAGGATATGTTTTTATGTTTCCATTATATGCTATATAAATAGGCAAGCTTTTGAATTTTGTATCAATATTATGACAATAAGTGAACATGTAAAATAAATTTGACAAGAGGATTATGTACATGTATTCATGTGTTTTATTTTATATGAACCCTATGGTGTGGAAAGGTGGATTGGAAGCTGCCAACCAGGTGAGAATGAATGAAATTTTTAGTATTTTTTTGAGAATATGCCATGAAATTCAAAAGTTTACAGTTTTACATTCTCCATTTTTCATTTAATGCATTTTGCTTCCGAGTTGAGAAGAAAGACTTGTTCAGTATCATAGTGGCAGATCAAAAACTCTGGAACTAGGGAGTGTCAAGAAGAAAAATTCAGTGTAAATCTGTTGATCAGAAAATTGGACCTCTACCAGAGCCAAACAGTAACCCACGGTTTGGTTCTGTTGAAAGGGAGTAGTGTGCTCTGGGCAGGGGTGAAAATGTACATTTGTGAAATGTTTATGTATTTTATCCCACTATATTTTATTTTGTTATCCCTGATGGAATTGATTTAGAAGACATTAAAGCAAATGATTAAGAGAGAAGGACAGACAGGGAAAATGAGTTAGGCAGAGTAGGCCTGTGTGTGTGTTTTGCATGGGATATTAATTCAATAATAAAATGACTCGCACAAGAGAGGCCCTGAAAAGTGTTAACTTTTGTACACTTGTAAAAATGTCTATGGATGGCCCCATATGTTCTAGCAAAGAGGCTGTCAATATAGCTTCCTTGACTATAGGTTAGCTGGTTTTAAAATGTTTTCAAAGCTACCAGAAAGGTTCTTTTCATCAGTTTAATCTTCATGTTCCATGTAGGGTAATGTTTAAGTTTGAACAAAAGATGGCAAGCATTTAAATGAGATTGGATTAATATGCAATAATATGAATGGACAAAACTTGCAAAATATCTATATTTAATGAGGCCTCTCACATACAATTTAAAGATTTAAGATCTTTAGACTCATTAAAATTGACTTGTACAGTTAAACCTGGGTTAAACTTACGAGTCTCCAAAGCATCAACCTTTTGCAACCTTTCCCAACCATTTGAGTGAAAAGCAAACCTTTTTCAAACACAACCTTTTCCCAACCATTTGAGTGAAAAGCAAACTTTTTCAAACACTTTGCAAACTATTTCAAAACCATTTCCTCTCACTGCATTAAAACCCTTTTAAACACTTTTAAACCTTTCTCAAATGGTTAACAACCATTTCATACACTTTCTCAACCTTGTTGATGAAATTGTTGAAATGGTTTGATATGGTTCGCAACTGTTTCAGCCGTTTAAAACCCTTTATCAATCTTTTACAAACCCTTTGTCAACCTTTTGCGAACCTATAACAACCTTAACAAACCCCAGTACAACACTTTGCAACACAAAAAATGCATTTGGCTGTTAAGTTTTAGACGGGCTTAACTGTACGTTACCGCACCTATGTCAGTTTCACTTGTTGACATTGCTCAAGACCTGCAGCTTTGATGTTCAAATTGATTGTGGTGTTCCCTAGATGAAAGGCCCTTTCGAGGAACACGTTTTGTTTGTGCAGGGATCTCACCTTTTTTCATCCTTCTTTATTTATCCCAGGCGACTTGTCAGTCAGCTAAAGTGATGGGTGGTCTTGATTAGCCTTCCATTGTCTGTCTGTCCGTCAACGTCCACAATTCACATTTTCGACTTCTAATCCGTTAATCAGCTCCACTTCAAACTTGATGGGGATTTTCCTTGGTTGGGTGTCTATCAAATTTGTTCAAATGGTCAGGCTCCAGCTGTTTTAAGACTTTTAATGATTTTTAGCTCAGCTGACGTACCAGTCTGCTGAGCTTATAGGATAGTTCGTCATCCATCCGTCCACAGTTCACATTTTTGACTTCTTCAAAAAATGTCAGCCAGATTCACTTTGAACTTGGTGGTAATGTACCTTGGGTAGGTCTCTACTAAGTTTGTGCAAATGGTAATTTGCTTTGAAATCACACAAGAACACTCCTAGTGACTCCTAGTTCTTAATTTGTTCAGCAGGTGATGCAACTTTTTTCTAATTTTTTGTGTGTTTTTGCTATTTTCAACTTCTTGTCCAGAACCGTCTCTCAGATTAAGCTGAAATTTGGTGGATATGTTGCTTGTGGAAGAGTCAAACAAAGTTATTCACTAGGTGGCACTGCTGCAGATTTCTGATTTTCAACAATTTTTAAAATTAGGGTACTTATTGGTAAATGTAGAGTTGCTCAAGTCTCACTGGACTGTCTCCCATATTTTATTCAAAATTTAAACACAGGTAGGCCCCCAAACCTAAAACATGTCTATAGCCAGATAACATTGACTCCTGATGATAAGTGCTGGGCAGTCTGTACTGAGTTTTTTATCATACAGACACAAGCGGGCAGTCATTACACACCCATCTTCAGAAGCTGTTAATTGAGCTACTGTGTAACCAAGGATAAATTGTAGTTTGACAGAATGCTAATTCACATTTGGACTTCTGTCCAAAACCGTCAGCCAGATTGACTTCAAACTTGTGGCAATGTATCTTGGGTGGGTCTCTATCAGGTTTGTCCAAATGGTCATGTTCCAGTGATTTTTAAAAATTTTTTTTATGCATTTTTTGGGGGGGGGGGGTTTGGGGGGGGGGGCGAGTCTTTAAAAGTCTTCTCCAATACCACTGCCCCGATTGCTTTGATATTATACAGGGAAACCCATAGAGACTCTTAGTTTTTAATATGTTCATCAGGTGGCGCTGGATTTTTTTCAATATTTTTAATAATTTTTGTTGTATTTTTTCCCTTTTTTCGACTTCCTCTTGAGAACCGTCACTCAGATTGAGCTGAAACTTGGTGGATATGTTCCTTGTGAAAGGCAAATCTTAAGATCGCAAAGGTATATGTACATGGTAACTGAGCTCAGGACTGTCACAGTCCTCTTGTTTTATGATTATTAATTATCATTATTTCTTTAGTGGCAAATTTGTGCGACTTTTCACTTGAAAACTATTACACATAGAAACTCTAAACTTGGCATGATTATACTTCCATAGGCCTACATGAAGTCTTGAGATTTTTTTAAACTCTGGCAGTGCCATATACCTATATTTCCGTATCCCCAGGTCAACTGCCACGACCCTATTACATAACATGCTGAAAAATCGGTATATGGCAGTTGAGCAGTGTTTCTGAAAAATGTGGCATAACCGGGGTTATGAGGAAGGATATAGCCCTTTGGAGACATCATGGAGGAAGGAAGAGAACCTCTTCATTCCTCCATGGAGACATCAATGCGAGACTACCCATCTTCCCACTTTTGTGGCCATGGATCTGTCTAAGTTGCTGTCAATTGATATCAGTCATGTTGATGTCACACATCCCATGTACGAAATGTCAAGCTAGCGAGATAAGAAATATCAGCTGTGAAGGCCCAAATTAGTCATCTTTCAAAAATCTGCACTGAAACCGCAATGATTACCAGCTCAATGATTGACTCTGCCCAAAGTTTAAAGACGCATATGAGTAAGATCAATAGAGTGATGACTGATTGTCTTTCCATGAGAAGTAATGAGAAAAGGAATGATAGTGCAGAGAAGTTGAGTCTACCTATTCTGACAGCCCCTGTTACTGAACTTACAGATAATGATCATGAAACAGTGACTGTTCCTGAAGTCACAAAGGTGGCTCTTGGGGCAAACGAGAGCTCTGCAAGCGACATCAGTATCAAGCCTCAACGCCTGAATCTGCTGTCACTTGTCAGTGTGGTTTCCGCTCAAAGACCTATGCTATAGGGAAGAGTGTACACGGGGGAGTTCCAGGTAACCCTGCAAGTGTAGCCCCTATACACCGTGACACATCGTCTTTCTTAAAACTGTTTCTTAGTTAATTCGTTATAAAACAAAATAGCTAATGAATATTATAAAAAAACTAGTGCACAGTGATCCAAAGGGTCATCCCTGCCACAATAATACAGAACAATTAAAAGCAGCTATACAATGTATACAGCATGTCTGGATGCACAAAAACTGATAGGGTCGATGTAGGGGAGAAGGGACAGTAAACGGTTAAACGTAAATATATATTTCTTTTAGGACAAATATGTAACAGATTGCCTCAAGGTTAGAGGTTTACATAATTAGTTAGATCTAGAGATCACATGTATAAGGTGCTTGCCTGGAGAGGAGTGAAGAATTCCTCTCTTGGACTATGGTGGCACAAAAGTGCCAACTAAAATATTTTTCTCTCTCCATAAAAATGCGAAGGCGAAAACAAGAAAATAAGAAAACAGAACAGCGAAAACAAGAAAACACGAAGGCGAAAAGGCGAAAACAAGAAAACACGAAGGCGAAAAGGCGAAAACACAACAGCGACAACACGACTATGGTGGCACAAATGGACCGCTTCGTAGCCTAGCTTGTTCTAGCGCGACGCTATGACCGCCTTCCAATTTATTTGTTTATAATACTCAGCTATTTCGTTTAATAAGGAATTAAGTAAGAAAGGGTCTAAAGAAAGACTACGTGACAAAGAGTTGTCCGATCATTATAATTGTGATCAGTCATGCAGGCCAGAACAACATTAATATTGTCTTCCTGACTTGGGCATTGCTAGCCTCCCCAATATGCTCCGCTCCTATGTTAATGATGCATCTTCTGGCTCAACTGAGAGACTGGTCCAGCCTACTTGGAATGGTGCTAGCCAACATGGGTCTAGTGAATCCCGCTTGCTAGCTGCTACTAGTGGTATTAAGAACATGAAAGCCGTAACAGGTGCAGGGAAGTCCTAGACAGGACTTGCTGCTGCTAAGTCTGGCCTTGTAGTTGGACTTTTGGTCACTCGATTGCAGCCTGAAACTACAATAAATGATGTTCTTGGGCATGTAAACAAGAATACAAATATATATGTTTCATGTGGAAAAACTGCACATAAAATATGATACATATGCTTCCTTTTGCATTACTGTGCCAAGGAGTAAGACAAACGTGTTGATGAATCCTGATGAATAGCCTGAAAATGTTCGAGTACAGAGATTCTATCAGCGTAAATGAGAGACTCTCTTAAACAAGCAAAAGTTGTGTCATACAACTGTCAAGAGATTAAATCCTCAGTGCCAATTATCCAAGATCTTTGTGGTAAACATGACTTTTGCCTGTTACAAGAACACTGGTTGAGGGAAAATGAATTATCTATGTTGCGTAATATTCATAGTTATTTTACTGCTTTTGGCATTTTTATTAATTGATGCATCAAAAAGTATTTTATGTGGGAAACCCTATGGGGGCTTGGCCGTGCTGTGGCGCAAAACCCTTAGCCCCAGTAAATCAATTAAGAACTTGTAGGACAAGAAAATGATCGGCATGGAGGTAAATACTTTAAATGCTAAACTCCTGATAATCAATGTGTATATGCCATATGAGTGTTATGATAACTTAGAGGAGTTTGTCCACTACCTGGGCAAAATACATGCTGTGATAGAAGATGCTCATGCTGCAAATGTTTTAGTCATTGGTGATTGGAATGCAATCGTAAGGCATGTAGTTTATTTGGTCTCAGAAGTAAAATCTTTTGGTCAGGAAAACCAGTTCACTTTTTCTGATTGTGTCTTCCCAGCAAAATATGTTGCTGTGTATACACATTTAAATCAAAATCATCACACAACTTCATGGCTTGACCACTGTACGAGTACAAGCTCTGCTCATAACAGAACCTGGAGTGTTTCTATTAGTCATAATTATGTTGCCTCTGACCATTTCCCACTTACTGGTACTGTTGCTGCTGATTTTCTAGTACAGGGTATAGTTACCTCTGACAATACAGGTACAAGGTATAACTGGGCTGCCATAAATACATCTGATAAATGTCACTATAAACTAGCTACTCATGATTTTTAAGCAAGGTATCTATTCCTTCTGAAGCTATTTTGTGTACTGATATGAACTGGTATGTCCCAAGAACACAAGCATGCCTTATCTCATTTCTATAATGATATAGTCAAAACCTTGCAGGATGCATCTAATCATAGTGTCAAAGTTTTGCCAGGATGGAATGACACAGTTACAGAAGCTCATTCTGTTGCAAGGAATGCTTATACTATATGGCGAGGATGTGGGGAACCCAGATTTGGTCCTTTGTTTGAAAATATAACTAAAACTAAGGGCCATTTCAAATATGTCTTCAGCACTTGTAAACGCAGAGAGAGAACTGGAACTGACGCATTAGTGTATGACTTGGCTTAGAATGATACTGTCATGTTTTGGAAGCAGGTAAAAACCATTAACAATAAGAAATTATTCATGGCTGCCAGTGTAGATGGTTCTACTGACCCTGAGAAGGTTACGGATATGTCGTGTGACTATTATACAAAGTTGTTTCACTCAGTAAAACTAGCTCTGCTAAGAAACTTACACTCAATGTTAAATACTGTGGAAATATCACTGTGACTGAAAGGGAATTACAAGATGTTGTTGAAAGTTAATTATGTAACTAAAAAAGAAAGATTTGCTTGAAAGAAAATCTGTCTGTGTGTGTGAAAAATTTGCACAATTACAAAAATATGTAATGTTGCAACACTTACAATATGAGTCCAACATGAATAAAATTGGATGGAAAGTGACCAAATTATGGCTAGATGAAACATTCAAAAGGTAAAATGACCTTGACCTTTAGAGGTCAAATGTAAATGAAAACTATCTGGATATCAGAAGAAATTAGAATTTGCCTGTAAAAAGTATTTTTTATTTCCAAAATATCAGCAACATCCCGCCTGCCCACATAGACAAGTGCCCATATGTAGCTACAATTTGTGTCCAACACGATCAAAATTGGATGATAATTGGCCGAGCTATGGCTAGATGAAAATTTCAAACGATAAAATGACCTTGACCTTTGAACTCTAAAGGTCACATGTACATTACAAAAACGTGCAGTGTTACAATATATACAATTTGAGCTCAACATGATTAAAATTGGATGAAAATTGACCGAGGTATGGCTGGATGAATATTTCAGAGATCCGAATGACCTTCACCTTTGACCTTTAGAGGTGACATGTAATTACAAAAATTTGCAATGTTACAATATCTATAATTTGAGCCCAACATGATCAAAATTGGATTAAAAGTGACCGAGTTATGGCTAGATGAATATTTCAAAGACCAAACGACCTTGATCTTTGACCTCTAGAGGTCACATGTAAATTATAAAAATGTGTAGTGTTACAGTAGCTACAATTTGTGTCCAACATGATCAAAACTGGATGATAATTGGCCGAGTTATAGCTAGATGAATATTTCAAATGGCAAAATGACCTTGACCTTTGACCTCTTGAGGTCACATGTAAATTTCAAAAATGGGCAATGTCACAGTAGCTACAATTTGTGTCCAACATGATCAAAATTGGATGGAAATTGACTGAGTTATGGCTGGATAAATATTTCAAACGTACAAATGACCTTGACCTTTGACCTTTAAAGGTCACATGTAAATTACAAAAATGTGCAGTGTTACAATATCTATAATTTGAGTCCAACATCATCAGAATCGGATGAATACTTTGGAAGCCAGAAGCAATTGATCTTTTTCAATTGCCCTAATTTGCATAGTTTTCAAAATCTTGACTATTCAGAACGATATGCAAAACTTCACTGCAGGTGTTATAGCCATGCAAAGTTTGAAGTTTCTAGCTTTCACGGTGTCTGAGTTTAAGACGACACAAAAATCTGGCGGAAAGAAAGATAGGAAAGAAAGAAAGAAAGAAAGAAAGAAAGAAAGAAAGAAAGAAAGAAAGAAAGAAAGAAAGAAAAGAATATTGGGTAAAACAATATGTCTGTGTTCACACACAGAGAAAATATGGCTGCTGGTAAAGATAATCTTTTCAGTGCGAATCTTAAGTACTGCAGTAAGCGCCTTCTTGTTCTCCTATCCATGCTACTCACTAGCTTTCTTGTGCATGGTTATTTGCCAGATAAATTAATGTTGACAATCCTGATACCTGTGATTAAACATAAAGTTGGTAATATATCAGATAGCAATAACTACAGTCCGATTGCTATTGCTTGTGTTATTTCTAAAGTGCTTGAGTCAATTCTGCTTTCGGGCTGTGATTCTTATCTTATCACTTATGATTATCAGTTTGGCTCTAAGTCCCAACACTCTGCTCACATGTATATTTTATATATATATATATATATATATATATATATATATATATATATATATATATATATATATATATATATATATATATAAAAGGAAGTTTTGCGTTTTTATGGTTCTAAAGGTAGCCCCGTTTTTTATGCTCCCTTGTTGCGTCCAAAGCCTTCGATCGTGTCAGTTACTCTGAACTGTTCACCTTGCTTTTGGAGAGACAAGTACCTTAGTATATAGTTCAGATATTGGATGTTTGGTATTCAACCCAAAAGTTATGTGTTAGATAGGGCTCCCTTTTCTCTGCCACTTAATTACTGTTACTAATGGTGCACATCAGGGAGGTATTCTCTCTCCTCGCCTTTTCAATCTATATCTGGACAAACTTACTAAACTTCTCAAGTAGGTTGTACTACAGCTGGCACCATGATTAATCACCTTTTTCTGCTGACGACATGCTTATTTTCAGTCCTTCAGCTAATGGCTGCAATGGCTAATCACAAATGTTGTGATTTTGCACTGAAAAATGACATCTTATTTAATTGCAGCCAAACCCTGTTGTATGGTATTTCAATCTCGCTCTCTTAAGTTGTATAAAATTCCTTAAGTATACCTTAGAGGCAAAGTCCAAAGTTATGTTAATGTGCAAAAATATTTTGGTTTATTCTCTGTACTTCGTGTAAAGATGATGAAGATATACAGCGCCACACTAGGATATTCTATGTGCAGGCAAATATCTTGTTAAGAAAGTTTAATTATTTTTTATATGATGGAAAGATTATGCTATTCAATTCATATTGTACTTCTGTGTATTCTACCTCTTTATGGACACTATTTTGTAAGAGTTAAAGAGCTCAATTGATAAAATACGTGTTAGTTATAATAATGCTATCCGGAGACTATTTGGATATGCTCGTGACTGTAGTGCTTCTGGTGTGCTTGTAACTAATAAAACTAATACTTTTGATTCTCTTTGGAGAAAACATATTTTTAATTTCCAATCAAGACTAGAAACGGTTAATAATACCTTGCTTAAGGTGCTGTTGTCAACGGATATATTTTACTGTTCGCCAGTTCAAAGTCTGACACTGGTGAAACATGTTGTACTTATCTGGAACAGAGTATGGGGATTTTATTTGTTACTTAACTGAGATGTATTGGTGACTTCTAGAGTATATTTATATGTATTGCATGGTTATTTTCTTTGTGATAATTGGCCTGTCTCTGAAAGCCCCTTTTAGATTTTTTGTTTGTTTTTTGTGCATATTGTAAGATGTGTATCTTAGTCTGAAATAAACCTGTGGATAGATATGCTTTCAAGCAAATATTCTTTTCTAGTCTTCGCTCTCTCTCTCTCTCTCTCTCTCTCTCTCTCTCTCTCTCTCTCTCTCTCTCTCTCTCTCTCTCTCTCTCTCTCTCTCTCTCTCTCTCTCTCTCTCTCTCTCTCTCTCTCTCTCTCTCTCTCTATTGCTACAGTCTATTTTACATATAGGCATATTTTTATCCACCGGTTTTACTTTTTGTGGACACGCTGTATTGCGTGGCTGCAGTAATGTACACGACATCTAGTGGCAAATCTGACAACCAATTCATTACTTTTGGCTTCACGTCTGTGCGCAAGTTTTGAGTTTTGGTAGGGTGTTTTAATGTTCATGGGCTTAATTATTTTTCGTTGCGTACTGGGAGAGCATGACTGCACATTAGCTAGGGTACGTATACAATTACAAATGCCAGTGCAGAAAGTCGCATTGCGTAGTTCATTGCGCATGGCAGTTTGAAAAAGACGTCGCTCCGACTCGGTGACAGTGTATTAGTGTCAGTGACACTGACAGTGTTTAGTCTTCACAAATCAACAGTTCAAGTCTTCAATACTTCATGAATGAAGTTCAGTTATGCCGCAAAGTATCAACTGATACAGTTCATTTTTACGTTAGGAAATACACAAATTGAACATAAATGGAACTAGTTCTGTGAAGGATATATAGATCTCCACATAACACCGTCATAAGAGTTCATTGACATTTACTGCACTTAGTCTTAGGTCTATTAGACCTCTGTGTGCAGCTCGTCATTAAATTATTATGATAATTCTGAAAAATATATAAATCGTGTGTAATAAAGTTGATAATGTCCAATAAATTAGTTATTCATCCTGATTTCCAGCCAAATATATTTTTCAGAATTATCATTATAATTGAATGAGATAGTCTAAAGTTCCGGGTCTGTGTTTAGTAATAAACCTCTCAGTATGATCTTACCTTATTGATTGCTTGTCCCAAAAATTGTCTAGTCTCCTCTTAAAAGAGTTAATTTTTGGCCCACAAACCACATCCTCAGGAAGACTATTCCACATGGCCAGTACTCGAACTGAAAAGCTATCTTTATTTATGTCCAGTCGTGGCCCTTGAGTTTCTAGTTTGTATCAGTGACCTTTGGTGGTTGTATTGGTACTTGTTTTCAATAATCCCAAAGTTAGTTACTTATCATACCCTCCATTGTCGTTGAAAAGTTTAAAAACTTCTATCATGTCACCTCTTACACTTCTGTATGCTAAAGTAGGCATACCTAATTTTTTCAGTCTCCCCGGGTATGAAGGATTTTTCAGACCAGGGATGAGTTTAGTGGCCATCCTTTGTACATTCTCCTGTGACTCAATGTGCTTATTTTGATGGGGAGACCACACTTGGTTTGCATATTCTACAATTGGTCTCGCTAATGATTTAAACACGTGTTTGAATGTTTCTTCATCCAGGAATTCGAAAGTCTTTCTGATGATCCCCATAATCCTATTTGCTTTGTTGATCTTCTCGTGCATATGTATTTTAAACGTTCAGTCATTTTCAATGGTCACACCTATATCCTTCACTGCATTTGTTTCTTTCAATGTATGTTCATTTTCTGCACCCATAGTTTATTGAGTTTCATATATTGTAGTTTTTCCCATCCACATTCTGACACATTTATCCAGATGAAATTCTAGTAACCATCTGCCACTCCATTTTTGTAGTGCTAATAAGTCTTCTTGAAGCTGTTTAATATCTTCCTGTGTTTTGATTCTTCTATATGTTATTGTATCATCAGAAAAAGAACAACCTCATATTATAGGAATCACCGAAGTGAAACCCCCAAATTTAAGCTTTTAAATCTGAAGCATGTAAACTACACTGTGGTCTACAGTCAGTTACAGATGAAAGGATATACTGTATTTGGAAACCTGGACACTGATGGTACCAGGGCATGTACATGTATGTATATAACTATAAAATATAAGGGAGAACTTGAATGTTTCTGAATGTGCTTTTGACAAATACAACTTCAGTGAATCAGTGTGGGCAAAAGTTCAACTGGATAAAGTTAGAAAAATAATAGGATGTGTATTGATTGATTGGTTGACTTTATTAGCCTCCACTCTCCAGGATTGGAGAAAATTATGGACACATAAATAATAACAGAGTCATACAGTAAAATATAATCATATACAAGGCAATTAAAATGTACAATTATTCATATTTATAGGTGTAAACCAGTCTGAGTTTGCACTGACAGAATATTATAAATATTAAGTTAACTCTGGCATCAAATTAGATTCTGGGTATGACTTGCAGGGCGCATTGCACCACCCCGTCAAGGACCTGGGGTGTGCATATGGGATAACTCCAGTGCATCTGGCCAGGATCCCCCAACTAACCAGTGCAACATTGCCCTGATGGCACTATGAGAAGGAAAATGTTAAAAGCACTTGGTCAGTAATACTAGCTATCAGGATATGGTCATCCAACCACTGCTTAATAAAGTTTTCATGGCTTACTGAATATTTCAAAATATCAACTAAACCATCCACTACCAGGGTCGCTGCTGAAAATGGATCAACAGCAACAGTGGCAGAGGACAGTGCTGTTCTAACAGGGTAGAGACCCAGTCTAATAGTTCTATCTATCATGGTCCCATTGGTTACATGACCAGTAATAATATGTTGAGCCATCATGTTAGAGAAAAATTTTAGCTCACGGGAATTGACTGTAAATAATCTTAGTGTCTGTGATAGTTGAAATATTAACCCTTTCCCCCTTAAAAGGCCAAAACTGACTGTTGGTCAAATGTCGTGTGCTTCAGTGTTTTCAACTAATTTCAACAGTAATGAAAAACAATTTTGACTCAGAATTGTTGATGAGCCCTATCAAGATCACATGCCCCAGGTCAACAACTTTCCATGGCATGACTTAGTGCCCAACTCATGCCAAGAAAAATTTTTACCTCAACATATATGTCAAGTCTCCCCCATCAGGTGGGAGTCTCCCTCTTTTTCAGCTGAAATTTTGAACTTTAAACATAAAATTTTGGACATTTTGCACAATCTCCCCCAATAAAATATAGTATTTTCTATTATATTCTTTGTTAAAATAGAAGTCTCCCCAATGGATTTGTATGAATTACTAAAATCTCCCTATTCAGAGTCTTGGAATGTTGACAGGCATGCCCTAATCATTCAGAGTTACCACATATTTTAATTTCTAGTTTATTTGCCACCAGCTGTAGAATGAGTTGGGATCGCTTTGCTGCCTGTGTGTCCACACATCAACAAACAATATCACCATGAGCTCAGATGATCTTGTATTGGAGGACTCCATTGAGAATGTCATAGGCTTGTCTCCGAGGGACCCTCTCAATGGATTTGCAGGTACTTGTCAAGCTTTTTACCATAAGAATATGTCAAAAAACACTTAAAGGTGCACACAGCTGGCAGAAAAAGAGTGGGCCAAATTTCACTTTAAGTTCATGGATGGTAATTATATATACATATATGCTGTCATTGTACAGTGGTCATGTTACATGTATAATTAGCTTTTCTTTCATCTTTCTTTGTAAGCCAGTGGCTCAGGACACCATTTGGCCAGACTGTACCAACTTCCTGAGCTGACAAGAAATTATACTCTGGCCTACTCCATGCATATCAACCACCTGGTTGTAGGTGTGATAATACATGAAAGAAGTACATGTACGTAATACATGGTACATACATACTGTGTTACTGACCAAATAACATAGGCCTACATGTTTTCTTAATTATGTTAAAAGTACTTTTTTGAAGACACTTTACCATATTTCTTTATTTGAATGTCTGCATTTTAGAAGCAAGGTCGTGTTTGCTGCCAGTAAAAGGTAGTCTCAATGTAAATAGCTGCTACCACTTAGAGGTATAAGTTACAGTCCAAAAATCCAACTTCTTCATCCATTCATGTGGGTATTCTGCCGATTACAGCAAAGTTACTCCAATCAAGTGCAACCTTTAATGCTGTAAAAGTGTGTATCAGGTGGCTGCATATACCAGCTACACATACACAGGCTCATTCCACTAGGATAGACTCTGTATAAAAGCTAAATGTAAAGACCTGTGAAATTTCTGTGTGCTTAAGTTAAAGGGTTGTGCCTATATTTGACTGAAATTAGTAAATACCAGAGATATGCTTTGATGTATCAAGTTGATTAGTAGACGCGGTCCATTGTTGGCTGTCAGGATTGCCAGGTGAAGGAGTTTCAATGGTCACCATGTAAAGTTGGGACAGTCTTCGATTATTCCAGTTATATTAAGATCAGAACTACATGCCCTACTTCTGACATGTAATGTATAACGTCTGTTTCCATGATTTACCAAAATTAGTGGAAATCATGAAAATTAAAAAAAAAAAACCCCAAAAATCTATGTTGGGTACCTTATCATAAGTCAAATTCCATGATATGTAGGAGGTGCAAGTTAGCAGGGTAATAAATTTGCTGTTTTTGTGATGTTTATGATGTTTTCAGATATAGCCAATGTGGTCAAATGCATCTTAAGGAGAATGACTTACATGTACTCAAGATCTTACCTGTCTAATCCTTGCCAATGTACTTGTTTATAATTATGGTAAATCAACTTCTGACAAAGTACTGGGGTCCAGAGGGTTAAATTGATGGGTGGATGGGTTAATTTTATACAAACTTCACACCTTTCAGAGATGTGGTACCAGGTCTTTCTGTGGGGCCTCTTCTCCTCCATCCTCGTTCATTTTGTGGCAGCTGCCATAGCATTTGGGCGTCTCAGAAAGCACAAGATTGGACGATTTATCCCAGCAGTCATCTTAATCATGGGCTTTCTATCTCCTATAACAGGAGGTGTGATTACCAGTAAGTTGTCTGATTATTATGAAGTACAGTAAAACCTCTCCAACCGAACACCTCCGTATACCATACACTTCTGTATACTGAACACCATTTCTCAGTCCCAAATATATACCTCCAATGTAAGCAAACCTCCCTATACCGAACACCTCACTATATCAAAACTTGTGTACGGTCCCAAGGGTGTTTGGTATAGAGAGGTTTTACTATACATGTAATTCCAAGATACCCCAACCATGTGAGGTGACATATTTTGTATGTGAATTACATGTAAAATACACTATACGGTGAATACAGTCAGTGCAATATACAGAATACAGTGGTCCCCCTCTCATTGAGCCATCCAAAGTGCAGCCAAAAACTAGCCTTTTAAGAGGGATGGCCTTATTAGAGGGGGCAAATATGATAGGCATGTCACACTTTGTGCGTGGCGTGATGGTCTTTTATAAGGTGGTCCCTGGTGAGACGGGTCTTACAGGAGGGGTACCACTGTAGAATGTTTCCCTTCTAATAAGCACCTCTTGCCAAAGCCACCGTTGCTACCTCTTCAGGAAGAAAGTGTGCTGTATCTATGACAATTTACAAAGTCTGTGCAAATTGATTAACAGTCCATACATTTTGATCAACAAATACATTTACAAGTCCATTCAATTTGCACCTTGTAATGTGGTCATTTCCCTAGTATAGAGGAGACCTTATTAGAGAGGGAATACTTTATTTAACTCTTGATTAGTTGCAGGTAGACTTGAGTCACAGCTTTCCTTGACATTTTTGGCAGTAACTACACAGCTGTCCACAAGGAAAGCTGTTGCCCAGTAGAATAGTATCATGATCAGCTCTTAAATAAGTCTCCTGAAGTCAAATTGCGTCTGTTTATAAGAAAACTATTAAAGGCAAAAGTGTTGAAGTATATGACATTTGAAATCTAGTATTTTTTGGTTGATCTGAGTAGAAAAGTGTTAAAAACTTAACTTATAGAGTGAAACTTGTGTCTGAATTGAGGAGCCAGCAATTATAAACATATTCCAATCTGGAAGTGATTTGAGAAACTGGGTGTGCAAAACACATACACCTGCAAGCCCGGCCAGCTAATTAACTCTTTAAGTGCCAAATTTGGACTGAGTCAACAGCTTTTCTCTGGAACTAGAGGCACGCTGCTACTTGAATAAAAGGTCTTTTTATGAGGAATACAAATCTTAGGTCCTAAAGATAATTCAGACTAGTTTCACTTTAGTAGATGGACTTTAGACATGATTGGCACTGAAAGAGTTAATACATAGAGTTGATGACATCACAGTTTGATTGACGTGACTCTTTTTGTTGCACTCAATAAAGGATGGTTAATAAGCATTCACTTGATGACATCACACTGTGACTGGGATGTGGCTGTGTACATTGTCCTTTTTTAAGCTCAGCTGATTTGTCAGCTGAGCTTATGATATGGTCATTCATTCATTCATTGTTAGTTCGTCTGTCTGTCCGTCATGTGTTGTGTGTCATCTATCTGGACATCTAGAATTCACATTTTGGAGCGGTCAGCTGGATTCACTTGAAACTTTGTGAGATATACATTGGCGGGGTCACTACAAAGTTTGTTCAAATGGTCAGGATCCAATGATTTTTTTGGTTTTTCACGAGGTCTTTTTTTTTTTCAGCAAAATTTTAAGAAATATTTGCTGAAACTGCGTGCACAATTCTGGGGACCTAGACCTTAATTTTCTATCAGGTGATGATGCAATTCTTCTCCAAAACCGTCAACCAAGCTCACATCAAACTTGTTGGGTATGTACCTTGGGTGGGTCGTTACCAATTTTGTTCAAAATGGTTATGCTGCAGTGCTTTTTTTAATAATTATCATCTTTTTGGCCCAAACTTGAAAAAAATCTTCTTCCCCTAAAACTTTCCTGCCAGCAGAGTGGTCCCTCTCTATTTAGGCCACCCCTTCAGGGTCAAAGTGGCCTTATTAGAGGGGTGGCCTTTATTGAGGGGATATAAAATCACTCAACCATTACAAACTAGTACACAAAGTAACAACATATGCTTGTACAATACCAATACTTCAGTAAAGCAAACCTTATAACTACATATACAATGTGTATTGCATGTTTCTCACTCAAAAATCACTGTCACTGAAGTTACTGCACTTTCCACTTTTTTTTCTGCAAGTCCACTATAAAATGTCCCCGGTGAAAATTGCTAATTTAAAAAAGTAAAAGGCACACAGTTCACTGCGCTTTTCATTTTCACCTTTCCACAATGTCTCTCCTAGAAATCAGATAATATCAGAGTCCATTCATTTGTGAGTGTCCACTGTAAAATGCAACAATTATTTGTTTAAAAAAAAAGTCACAAAAATTATATTAAGTATTATTCTTGTCACCAACTGGTCGTTAAAGTTAATTGCACTTTCAATGTTTCCCCAGCTCCGACAGCCTGCTACAAATTGTCCCTTGTGTGTCTATGTAGCACCAATTAAAAAATGAAAAATCACAATATGGCACCAATTAAGAAAAAAAGTCACAGTCACTTAAAATCACTGCAGGTTTCACTTAGTTCCATCACATAAAGTCCATTACACTCTTCAGGGCTGTCCAACTGGATCACTGTAGCAAAACTTTGCTACAAAGCTCTTCAAAATTGCTACAGATTTTCTCAAAAATAAGTGCCTCTTATGTAAAGAAGTGGAAAAAATGCTACAAGAAAAGAAAATTTTGCTACAGATGTTTTCAGCTGGACAGCACTGCTCTTCAGTCTTCTTGTTTTTTTATGCCATAAACTCTGTGGTGGTTTTGCACACTGGTGTGAAGAAGGAATCCAGCTTTTCCTGTTTCATTTTCTCTGTTGCCTTCTGCTTAGCTGCCGTGATGACACCCTGGACTTTAATCATGAGGCTCAAAAGTTCATTGTTGGAAGACAAGGCAGGACCTGAAGTTCCCCAGTATGGTCCCATGCTGTCTTCATTGAGATTGCCGTGGGCACAGGCTCCTGATTCTCTTTCTTGCTTTCATCACCACTGTCTTCATTGTCTTGCTTCCTTGCTGCAGTGTTAAGCAAAGTCTGTTCCCAGCCATCACCCAGAGTCACTTGAGTGGCTAGGTTGTCATCCATGGAGGCATACTGTCCCAGGGAGGGGTCAGCAGAGTGGCCAGGTTGTCATCCATTGAGGCATACTGTCCCAGGGAGAGGTCAGCAGAGTGGCCAGGTTGTCATCCATGGAGGCATACTGTCCCAGGGAGGGGTCAGCAGAGTGGCCAGGTTGTCATCCATTGAGGCATACTGTCCCAGGGAGAGGTCAGCAGAGTGGCCAGGTTGTCATCCATGGAGGCATACTGTCCCAGGGAGAGGTCAGCAGAGTGGCCAGGTTGTCATCCATTGAGGCATACTGTCCCAGGGAGGGGTCAGCAGAGTGGCCAGGTTGTCATCCATGGAGGCATACTGTCCCAGGGAGGGGTCAGCAGAGTGGCCAGGTTGTCATCCATTGAGGCATACTGTCCCAGGGAGAGGTCAGCAGAGTGGCCAGGTTGTCATCCATGGAGGCATACTGTCCCAGGGAGAGGTCAGCAGAGTGGCCAGGTTGTCATCCATGGAGGCATACTGTCCCAGGGAGGGGTCAGCAGAGTGGCCAGGTTGTCATCCATGGAGGCATACTGTCCCAGGGAGAGGTCAGCAGAGTGGCCAGGTTGTCATCCATGGAGGCATACTGTCCCAGGGAGAGGTCAGCAGAGTGGCCAGGTTGTCATCCATGGAGGCATACTGTCCCAGGGAGGGGCCAGCAGGCAGCAGGGGCAACAGGTCTTTTGTATCCTAAGTCTCCTTATCTTCGCTCATTTAAAAGGCAGATTCAGAGAAACTACATTTCTGGAAACACTTCTGTATGGTCTCTTGTGTGACGAACTGCCATGCTGCCTGTAACCACAGGACTACATCGAGAACTGTCGCCTGCTAAATATGAAAATAAAAAACCAACGTAAGTGCACATATCATTTGAAAGGACAGTTGATTTTAGAAATTTGATATAAATTTTAGTGCTTAAATTTTACACAAAAATATGAACCAAAGCAAAAACTAACAATGAAATATTTTAATGTCTTCCTTTTTTATACAATTGACAGAAACAACGAGTAGAATAATTCAAAACATTCACATTTAAAAGGATAAATATTACTCTTGGATATAAATATTTTACAAATTGTGAACAACTTATTTAAAAATACCCATTATCATGTTGCCACACAGTCCCATAATGCAGGGTTTCCACCAGAGGGTAAAAAGGGTAAAATAGCGTACCCTAAAAAATCCTCAAGGGTACTTTTGCTTGCCCTAAAACTTTGGCAAAAACATAAAATTTGTTATATATAACCCCAAATTCCCAATGAAGTCTTTATTTTTAGACTTTTTACTTTAGAATATGATGTATTTGAGTACCCTAAAATTAAACTCTGGCAGAAACCCTGCCATGAAAAAAAAATCTACCTGTAATGAATAATGTGTACTATTGACATCTTATTTTGGAAAACAAAACTGGCAAAAACACTTTTTTCACCATCTATGTTGCAGAGCACTTGTCCATATGTAGTGGATCAAATGCTAAATAAAAACTTGAAACTTACCTGTGTTCAATAGAAATAAAGCAAAACTAAGTTGTCGCGCAACATCTGATGCTTTTTCGACCAGGTCTATCAGGAAGATGATGTGTTGTAGCAGTTTTTGGCGGTACATCAGACTCAGACTCAGACTCAGACACAATTTTATTCGACCAATATACAATTTCATATGTGAACATTTCAGAGGGTACAGTTAATAGTCAGGGAGACTCTCACTAAGGCAAAACATTGCCGCTATCGTGAGAGCCACCCTATAAGGAATTTTGTTGCCAGACTACAATTACATGTTTAGGTAAACAAAAGCAATAATTGGTTGGGAGTTGCATTTTGAGGCGGAGTGCAGAACAATTAAAGTAGGGGGTAGTTGATCATTGATTTACAAGGTGACTAGAATTGGCTCTCATACAAATGTAACAATTTGGTATGGTACATCTATCTTTATACTTTTCAAGCATTTTTGTTTAGGCATAAGTAGCCATACCCTTTAGACTATGGGAATATATTTTTTCTTTAATACAAGCATCAATTTTATTTATTGTGTTGGCCATGTCAAATCTTAGACAATTTTTGGCAAATGTATGGTTATGTCTCAAGATGTACAGGTTTTGAGATCTTCTGGTAGTGTATGTTTGCCTAGCTGTGTTTTGTTGTGAAGGAAATTGTAGCAAATTGCCAGGAAGTTTATTATTTATATAGTTATGATAAAATTTCAGTTTAGAGATAGTAAATATGTCTTTAACCTTAAGTAGTTTCAGACTTTTGTATAATGGGTCAGTGTGTGCATTATATTGGCTGCATGTTAGGACCCGCATATTTTTTTTCTGTATTGTCTCGATTTTGTCCACTTTAAAGCCCCAGGCTAAAATGCCATAGTTTACATGTGATAGAAATATAGAGTGATATATTGTCAATTTGGCACTCATGGGAAGTATATATTTGAGTTTGTTTAGGACACCTAGACTTTTAGACAGTTTAATTGCCATCAACTACATTGTCTGGATGATTCTGGTCATGGGCTGTAGTTTGGCTGCTGTGTTGGGTGGAAAGAAAGCCGGCTCAATGTTGGAGAGATCAAGGAGGCCTGTGCACTGCAGTTGTCTAAAAAGAGCAAAATACGTGTATGTCTGTCCTACATCCTCATTTTGTGGTTGAGCTGCTGTTGCCACTTCGCGAACAGCTCGCTGTTCATCCATGCCCTGCGGTTGGCCTTGTAGATCACTATGAGACTGGTTTTATGGTAGCCTTTGAAACTGCGGGGATTGTGTGACTTGCCGATGACTGAGGGCTTGACTTGCTCCCCATACTACTGGCACACAACAGCACCGTTATCCTTTCTTTTGCAGACTTGCCTTCTTTGCAAGGGTCCCCCTTCCCTATGAAGGAGCAAGCAGTTGGGCAAGGTGCGGTAAAAAAGCCCTCCTTCATCACAATTAAAGACGTCTTTCATCTTGTACCGCCTTTACTTGTCTGCCAATCGACTGGCCCAGTCATCCACAATGCTCTGGTCCACATCAGGACCTTCTCCACTTGAGACAGCCTGCTTGATATCATGTTGCACTTGAAAACGTTGTAGCCAGCCATTGCTCATGGTGACATCATCATGCCCCATCTGTGCAATTATCAGGGCAGCTTTCTTTTCAAGTAGCTTGTCTGTGAATTGGTAGTTCTTGGCCCGGGCATCGCAGAACCACTCGAATACCTTGGCGTTCAAATATTCGTACAAGTATCTCCTTGCTTTGAGGATTTTCCGATCTTTCACTGCCCCACTTTCCCACTGGCCTAGGATGTCATCTTTCGCCTTTACAATGTTGTTGAGATGCGTCTTCCCCATGCCAAAGATCATCAGCAAGCTTCCTTGAACTCTTGCCTTGCTCACTAAGCTGTATGACTTTCACCTCGTGTTCCAGGTTCAATGCCTCCTGCTTGTTTCACCCAGACATCCTTGAGTTTTGCCGTTATCTTCTGAGTTCTTCTGAGTAGTACAGTGATTGCAGGAATAACACTTGGAGCTAATTTCACAGTATTTATACACAGACATGGTTTGTAACACCTTGTTGTTTTGAGATTTAGAGCTGCACGGGTAACAATTGCTTCGGCATGACTCATCACAATCAGTTGACTGCGTATTATAAAGCATCATTGGTGAGAGTCGCTTCATGTCACAATTGTCTGACCTCTTATTTTATTGAGGGAATCACAAAAAAGTAAACATGGTGGAATTTATGCTTGGCCAAAATTTGCCGGCCGCATTTGAGGGGGATTTTATCAGTTTTTGCATGCCAATAGCGGCTGCTGACCGCATTGGAGGGGTGGCTTTTATTGAGAGGTAAATTGTAATTGAAAATGGTTCATGCAAAGAAATTCTGGCCTCATCTGCCAGATGGTCACCGTTCGGGGGGCCACTAGAAAAGGGGACCACTTTAGCATCAAATTTACATAGGGACACTTCTGGGGATCCCTAGACCTTACTTTGTTCAATGGGCAGCACTGCCAAAATTTTTTTATTTTTAAAGAATTTTTTTGTGTTTTCCCGTTATTTTTCAAACTGTAAGTTGGATTCTCTTCAGAGTTGTTGGGAATGTAGGTGGACTTGATCTCCACCAATTTTGTTAACTACATGGTGGTGCTGTCATTTTTTTATTTTTAACACATTATCAAGACTGAAAAAATGGTAATGTGTTTCATGTTAGTAGCAGTGATGAAGGTCTGAAACAAAGTTGTCTATGATAACACTCTTCAAATTGTCACACTCTAGTGATTTTCGAATTTTGTATGACTTTTTTATATATTGTTTTTTGGCACAGTTTAAAATATTTCCAAAAACTCTCTATGCTTTGCAATTGCATATGGGTACTTCTTGGGATCCCTAGACCTTAATTTGTTAAGCAAGTGGTGCTGCAATTTTTTCTGTTTTTTAAATAAATTTTTGTGAGTTTTTGGTATTTTTGATTTCTTCTCCAAAACCATTACTCAGTTTTGCTAAAACTTGGTGAACCTTGAGGAAGGGTCAGGCAAAGCTGGTCGCTATATGCAGCCAGGTGGTGATCCTATGGACCCTGATGGTAACAAATTTAGTACTTGTAGATCAATGCATAGGTTCCTATTAATTACAACATAAGTCAATGGGGAGTGCACTGGTAATTCACATTTTTGACATCTCCAAAACTATAAAGCAGGTTGACTTTAACCCTGGCTGGGCTACCTTTTGCTGGGTCAGCACCAGTTTGTTCAAATGGTCATGCTCCAGTGAATTTTGGGTTCATTTGAATTTTGTTATTCAATTTTTGTGCAAAATCTTAAAAAATCTTTTGTCCAAAACCTTGTTGCCAATTGCTTCAAAATTGCATAGAATCACTTCTTGGTACTTCTAGACCAGGGTAAGACTTCTACAAGCAGGTTGAATGTCAAGGTCAGCTGAGGATGGTCTGTTTGCACAACCCTGCAGTTGTACTTAGTAGGACAGCCAATGAAAACTGTGTTGTTTGATGACATCACACCGTGGCAGGCATTTGACTGTGCACATTATCTGTTTCAGGTGCTGCAGTAGCTGGGGTGTACCGAGCATCAGGGTTTGAGATGGCACCCCTCTATGCCCTGGTATGGGGTGTTGGACAAACCATCATTGTGATATTTATTTCATTCACCCGAATATTGGCAACTCTGTAGCAGCAAAAGAGGAATTTACCTTCACTGCATGCAAAAAGAGATGAAAGCACACAACTGTATACATGTACATATGAAGCATAAATATTTCAGAATTCATCTGAGAAGCACAGTTTGTTGTGAATAATACAGAGGTGAAGTTCTGTTGGTTGTTATATTGCTGTGTGTTTTCGTTTTGCTTTTGCTTGCCACTGGAAAAAGAGACTGGGAAACTATAAGATCAAATTCATTGGGTAAGCGTGGTAAACCTCAGGTAGATTTTCCTGCAGTGGCTGTATTCACAAAGAATTTGACCTGATGCTAATCTTAATCCCCAAATTAAAATCAATGTGGTTTGGGCCCTAAACTACTTAATCCTTGGCTCAATGTTTGATCAAAACTTTGAGCATTAGCCAATATATGCTCTTGGCTACAATGTGAACTTGAGGTTTCACAGGTTCATTTTATGTAACAATCTTAGTTTGATCCAGGATTACAATTTGGATTAAATCAAAACTGATTAAATAAAATGAAAAGTTATACCAAAGTTCATATTACAGCGGAGAATATAGATTAATTAAGCCTGAAAGTTTAGATCAAAGATTAGCCCAGTGATTTAGCAGTTCAAGGCCAAAAGGCACATTGACTTTTATTTTAGGATTAAATTCAGGATCAGATTAAACTCTTTGTGAATCTGGCCCCAGGAGTCCAGATATTTTGGTGTAAAATCATAATTTATCCTGTATTGGAGTCAACATATTATCCGGTGATATTTTATGTAAATTGACCCAGGTGTATTTTTTTATACATACATGTACTTGAAGACGTTTGATACACTTTCCCAGAAGACTTTTATATCAACATATCTGTTCATAAAAGTTTGTTCACGTAGCTGGTCAGTACCGTATACATTCCAATGACCTATGCTTAGTCAGAATATATTAACCCTTAAAGCGCTGATTTAAGATTGAGTCAACAGCTTGCTGGAGGAAAGCTGTTGACAAAGACTACTTTTTGCTTTAGACCAGGCTTGCTGGTATTTGAATGAAAGGTATCTTCATGCAGAATTTGAATCTTTTAACCATTATATGTTTAATGGTAATGAGAAAACAACTATAGCGGTGATTCGCACTTCAAGGGTTAACAACAACCCAAGTGTGCGTAGGTCATGCTAAGTCCGAGTGTTACAGTGGATCACTCAACAGGAATAAGAATCAGACAGACTGTTGTCCAGAATGACAAAGTCTTGCACAGTAGATCATTGGGGATAGCATTGGTGACAACAGTTGGGACATTTTTTTGGTTTTCGTGAGGTTAGACAGAGTGAATCTGAAAACTTTGCCACCAGGTGTCACCAACGCAATCTTGTATGTGAGCTATGCAAGATTCTTTTTCACACATACATTTTAAGGGACTCTGACAGCACAAAATAACACTAAAGTGAAGAGTTTTGAACTTTGGTAGCCATTTTTATTGGACTTATTACCTCAAACATGTACATATTCATACATGGAGGCAGTTAACATCTATGTTGGTGCTGTACAGCCTACATGATTTTTATGAATGGAATTCAAAAGTAGTCCTGTGACTACTGCAGTTTTAAGATTGAAAGTAGTCCTCAGATGTAAATTTAATTGGTTTTATTTTTATGAAATAGCCAATCAGATTGTTTAAAGATCTTATGTGCTGGTCAGTTGTTTACAAAGTCTTGTTGTGCATGGGTCTGCACCTGTATTTGTAATTTGGTATGTCAGGAAAAATATATTTTGACCACTGTCACTTGCAAAATGTTGGTCAGGATATATCAACTGATGAACAAAACAGGACAACAATATGGTCTAGAAAGGTCTTAAATGAACAATACACTGGTGTACAGTATTCTTGAAGGTAGGTGAAGTTGTCATTTACAAATACATAGTTGTAAATGTGAAATGACATGGAAGAAGACTTGTACATGTACAAAAACAATACAAGTTTAAAGAGACACAAGTCATGAAATGTTTTGGGTGGTGATTGAGTTCAGAATATTCAAGCACTTTGAAATATTATATAGATGTACTACTCAAAAGAGTTGTTAAAATTTGAGCAATACTGTCTTAGCACAGGATTTTATTGAAAGTATAGTATATACTTTTATGAAAGACTGGAATGACCAGCATTGTATGGTGGCTGAGGTCACTGTTAATGATCACTTTGTATGGTGGCTAAGGTCACTGTTAATGATCACTTTGTAGGTGGCTAAGGTCACTGTTAACAATCACTCTGTCGGTGGCTGAGGTCACTGTTAATGATCACTTTGTATGGTGGCTGAGGTCACTGTTAATGATGACTTTGTATGGTGGCTGAGGTCACTGTTAACAATCACTCTGTCGGTGGCTGAGGTTACTGTTAATGATCACTTTATATGGTGGCTGAGGTCACTGTTCATTGTAGGCATATCCCAGGATGAAGGTTGCATTGGTATATTGGTTAATAATAATGTATGTGCATGAAATGTATTTGTATTTCATGAGGATAAACATGTTGAGCAGATGCTCGTCTTCCACAAGGCTATAAAGGTGAAATGAAGTAAAATATCCCTCTCAAAGGACTGCATTCATGAACCTGAAATTCTACCTTAATAACGTAGTCACCCAAGTTACTGGATATGTGTTGGAGTATTAAGACATTTTTGTAACATTTTCTCTTTTTTGGCGAAGGATAAAATTTACATTGTATAAGCAAGGTGTCCACCATTAGATGTAACCATGCAAGGATCCTCCAGTGCAGGCCTCTTCGTTTTGACACCTCCCTCCTCTCTGATACTGTCAACCTTTTGAACAACCTACCAACAGATATTAGAGATTCTATCTCACTCCAAATCTTCAAATCAAAACTTGAGACAACCGTGCCAGCGGTGGACAATATCTCTGACTTTGTTTCTAAGGGCATCATTTTTCTAATATCTGCCTAAATAACCAAGCCACGGCTAGGCTTCTCTAGGCTGAACTTTGACCTTTATAAAGTAAATGTAGTTCCAAGTTCAACTTGCTCCAGCTCTTTCCTGACTGAAGACGTTACTCATTCTTTCTAATTTGCCCTACTAATGCCTTCCCTAGAAAGAAACTTTTTGATAATATGATAACTGTCTTAGCTTCTTTCACCCGAACCTGATAATCCACATTACTAGCGAAAGACTGATTCATATATTCCTCTTTGGCAACAAAGAGCTGCTGGATCTTCTTAACATACAGATGTCTGACACAGTACAAAATTATGTGGTTGAAAGCAGATGATTTGTTTTCTAATTCCTTCCGTAATTGTGCAGTATTATTCTCTCTTCACCCTGAAAATGTGAACTACTGACCAAATTATATAAGAAAAACACTCTCTATGCTGTCTTGTCTTGTGATGTATAGCTATAAGTTAAAATCAAATATACATATTTATTGACTTACTTGCCATAATTACTCCTAGTTTCTATTGTCAATACTGAATAGTATGCCTGCTGTCATTACATTACATTATGATCACAATCTGAGTTTTTAATGTCCTATTGACTCTTGATATTTGTACATGATGATACCAATATTTTCTCATGCATACATTTGTGTGGTAACATAGTTTGTAATGTCTTGTGCATATTGTATATATATGTATATTGTGTGTCTCTTCATGTGTGGAGAACCCATTGTTATTAGTATTTTTTGTACTATAGGGTAATGCAGTATGAATAAGTATGTTTAAACTAGACTTCTACTGAATAATGAACAGTATTGTTGGTGCAACTCAGCAGAAAAATGCAACATAAAGAACCTGCAGCACACCACACAGTAAAGTGTCACAACTAGTCTAGCCTGTCAGATTAGCACTCAGGCGTGTGAACTAGCAATTAATTGATCCATTGTGTTTCCTGGAATTATTGTGTAAACAGTTGTAGAGCCTAGTCTTTGATAAGAGTTCTGTTTTTTCCCTATGATCTTTGAAGATTTACTCATTATGCCTGAAGATTCCTTTGAAGTTCCATACGCACTGTAATTCCTGTGATTTTAAAAGACAAATTAATGGATTTCCCTCCAAAAAATTAGGCAGACTGAAACATCATTCTTGCTTTTTTCCATATACATGTTAAGTCATGTTGTTGTAAAATTGTAACACCAAACATGATAATTCATTAGAGCCTTCCTTTAAGATGTGTCAAGGGCCAGGAGGAAACAGGTCATAACTCTTTCAGTGTCAATTGTGACTAAAGTTGAAGTACTCCAGATGAACTTCTCTGAATTTTCAAATGGATATATCATATTGATATTCTATGTGAAATGGCCTTTCATTAAAGTACCAGCATGCCTGTAGTGCCATGGGATGGAGTTTCGAGCTCAACAGCTTTTCATGGTATGCTCTGGGTGCATCACACTCAAAGTGCATTTAGGAATGCTGCTGACTCGGTCCAAAACTTGTCACAGAAAAAACTGGTGGGAGAACAGTCTTGCTACAAAAGCCAGATATTAGATATAAAGGGAAGTGGGCCAGAGAGATGGTACATAAAAGGAAGTGGTCTCTTTACAGAACGCACACTTAACCGCCATGGTGACTGAGCCAACAGATGTCCTTGGTACTCTGGGTGAAAAGCAGCCAGAGTGTGCCAAGACATGTAGACTGAGGGCATATTATTGACCAAAAAGAAGCACACGGCATTATAACATAAGATGCAAGCTGGTAATTTCAACAGGAAAATGCTGCATGTGGACACGTTGGTGTTGGATCCTCGAATATTAAAATGGATATTTTAATGCATGGGTTATATGGATATTTTACTGTAGCGTTAATGTTTGTATTTTCCTGTATGATTAATATGGATATTTTATTGTTAGAGTTAATATGGATAATTTATTTTAGGTTCTATATGGATAGTTTGCTCTATGTGCAAATGAGATCATGATCAAGACACGTTGTCCATCTTATCGCCATTTTCAGTTGCGGTATAAGCAGCTTTGATTCTTATGGATCCAGGCTATCAAGGGGCACCCATTATGCTTTTGGGTCCAGGCTATTGAGGGGCACCCAATATGTTTTTGGGTTCTCACTATTAAGGGGGACCCATTATGTTTTTGAGTCCAGGCTATTGAGGGGGACCCATTATGTTTTTGAGTCCAGGCTATTAAGGGGGACCCATTATGATTTTGAGTCCATGCTATTAAGGGGGGACCCATTATGTTTTATGAGTCCAGTTATTAAAGGGGACCCATTATGTTTTTGTGTCCAGGCTATTAAAGGGGACCCATTATGTTTTTGGGTTGTCCGTCCAGCTGTCTGCTTGTAATTTTATCCAACCGATGTTTTTATACTTACTGGTCAACTGAAACCAAAATTAACCACATTTGTACATTGACACCATTTCTTAACTTGATTACATTCTGCTGACATTGCCTTCATTTTCAAAGTCACGTGACACATGTAAAGTAGACCCCTCTATCAATGCTTCGCATTGAGGTGCCTCCAGTTATTTCTAAGTTTATGCTGTAGAAAGTGGAACAACACTTGGTAGGCAATATATTCAAGAGACTAAGCACACTTTTTTGAAGCATCGGTGCACAAGCAAAGCTCTCAGAATTTAAAGCGGGTAGGATATTAATAGTTTGTCTTTGCATACATTGCTTCAGAGGATAATTGGTAAATCAGCATGGAATTGACTGGAATGGAGTTTTGCTACGGCATTTCTGCCACTCATGAGAATAGAACAGAGATTCATTTTAATGAAACAGATCTCATTTTGTCCAGTTCAGGAGAGTTTCATATCTTAGTGTTGTGGTTATACTTAAAACTATGGTCTTGTACACTGTGGTCCTCACTGTGTTAACACAAAACATTGTAACTGCAGATATTAGAGTCTTGTTTTTATGGGGATCACCAAGTTTGCAGAGGCATTGAACAAACAAACATTTGTATTTGTTGTCTCTGTGTTGTTTACACATGTTAATTGCTTTTGTTGCTATATTTTTCAATATAAGTAGCTTTAAATGACTGCAGAACTTAATTGAAGAAGATTGCTCATTCTGATGGTTAACTTGTTGGGCATTATGTTTGTTGGCTAAGTGCAATTGCCTGTATTGTACTGGTTTTGTGTGTGTGTGTGGGGGGGGGAGCGTAGGTCTTCTAACACAGGCCACAGAACTTCTATGATCACGTTATGTCTGTCCATGTGTTTATCAGTCCATCTGTCTACCATTCCATCCATCTATAAACATTTGCTTCTGAACAAAATACAGTCCACAGTTCTCATGGTAGCCCCATATCTCCCAGGATATATCAAGTGTATGGAAATCAAGGCAAAGTATGATATTGATGCTACCATCTGTAGTATAATGTAATTTATGGGCCAGTATGTGAACATTTTAAGAATGCTATTTTCATGAATCATCATAAAACATGAAAGGAATATTATATCCATATACCATCATAGGAGCATTATACTGGCAAGTGTGGCTTGTGGAGTCCTGCTAGCACCACTGTGGGGATTGTAATTGGAACTAATATCATAGCTATCAAAACACATAAAATTCATTAACAATAATAAGTTGAAGTTATAAAATGCACTGTGATTACCTTTATCTTCTTTTTAAGATCTTAGAGATATTGCACTTTTGGAAAGAAGTAGTTTTTGTGGTTATCTGTTTACATGTCAGCAGAGCATTAGGGTCATGGGCCTACTGTATTTGGTTCTGGGGACTCATTGGGCTATTTTAGCTTATATAGAACTTGCCTGTATGGCTGGCATATGGGGTTAGCTAAGCTGATATAGGACTTGCCTGTATGGCTGGCATATGGGGTTAGCTGAGCTTATACAGGGCTTTCCTGTATGGCTGGCACATGGGGTTAGCTAAGCTTATACAGGGCTTTCCTGTATGGCTGGCACATAGGGTTAGCTAAGCTGATACAGGACTGTTGCAGCTTAGTTAACTGAGAGGACTTTTAGTGAAAACAAGACTGTTACATGCTCAGCTGAGTCACAGGGCTTTCTTAGCTTATACAGAACTGGTGCTTGCTTTAAAGTAGGTGACTCATAAGGTTATATTTGGTTATACAGGACTCTCACATGTTTATAGTGATTCTTAGGGCTATTCTGGCTCCTTATTATATATATATATATATATATATATATATATATATATATATATATATATATATATATATATATAAATAATATAAGGGTATAAATGTCGTGGTCTTTCATCCTTCTGTCCAAACTTGTTCTCATTGTGATGACCTTAGAATGGGAAGAATTATCTCGACCAAAATGGTGTGTTGAACCTTTGTGTGAATAGTATAAAAAATAATACATATCAGTGACCTTCACCTTCTTTTAAAGTCACAGTGACCAACTTGGTCATGTTTATGCCACCTTCATTCTCATCCTCACAAATAGCAAAATAAAAGGGCTACCTCAACCAAATTTTGTTTGAACGATTTATGAAGAACTTGAATTGGACAGCATATGAGTGACCTTGACTTAAAAGGTCACAGCAGTCAACATGTGAACTGTAGCAGTGTCAGCGTGAAAACTTGAGAATGGGATGAACTTTGGCAGTGAAATTTGTACACATGTTCCTCTTATGGGGTGCTTTTGTTGATATTGTACACAAGTGACCTTGACCACATTTTAACATCACATGCATGTCTCTTTTTTGTTTTTTCAAAGCATATTTCGGCAAATCTGACATTTTGGCTCAAAGATAGGTAATGGTGAATACTAGTACCATGGTTGCTATTAAACATTAACAGGAAAGTGTAGATGGATGTTTGGTGGTTTTTGATTTTCACCTTGATGACCTTAAAAGATCACTCTGACATTGATGACCTTGACCCATGTCAATTCATCCAAAACCTTGCCTGGCATAAACAGTCAACAACCAAGCTCAGTGTATGGCGTTACTGTGCAAATAGCACATGGGAGTGTGTCATCCCCACAAGGGCAGGGTTGAGCCGCCTGCAGCTACCAATAGACTTGGAGGATGAGGACTATGGTGGTTGAGGTTATTGAAGGCATGGCTTGGCTGTTTTACAGGATGGAGATGCACATTAATTTAATTTCCCCTGCTATGGGGGTCAAATGAAATATATTAATATTACTGAGTACATGACTGTTGTCTACTTAGTTGACTTTGCTGATTGATGTGTATATTTGTACATACCTGGTGGGCCATGCCCCGGTGCCTTTCAAAGATCATAAGTAGCCTGGAGCACTTCATTCAGTAGAGCTTACAGCCACCTATGAGGGATCACCAGCTGCCTGGCGTGACATTGATCAGAGGATGTCCAGTGGTCCCTCTTGACCAGTTGTGGCCTCTACTGATTTAAATGCTGCAGGTCTATCCCTGTGGAAACACTTGACAGTGTAACTGTTATGTAAATGGTACAGTTTACACTCAACCTTCGCACATAGAATATGTTTAACCCTCTCTTTCCCTTCATATGTTGTAATCAGGTGTGCCTGAAGTTGATGAATAGACTGTGAGGGCCTGGAGGGTTAGAAAGTGATGACGGTGAAAAGTTTAGTATTCCTGAGCAGGTGAACGCTCAGTGTAGTCAGGTACATGTATGAGAATGTATGATTATATTTATTTTAAACCATCCCTGGTTCATTTAATGTAAATGAAAAATATGAAAAGATTGGAAAAATTCACGTCATATTCTGAAAACATAAACAAGGGATTACATAGTTTTTTTTACAATGTACATTAATGACTGTAAATATATTTTATTTTTGTCATTTGAAATTTGCCATTGCATTTAGCAACATATGGAGAATTTTTGTTTATGAATTGACATTTTACTGACAATATGGGATGATTTCCCATGGTGAGTATATGTTTATACATGTATATGCTATAATATAAATATGTTCATGCATAATGCTTAAAGCGGATTATTTATACGCTTGAGTATCTATTGACAAAACTTTAAGACTTGTTGGTTTGACACCTTTTTCTTTGGAGAACATGATTTTTATTGTCAAGTATAAAATAGTTGTCATTAAGCATGATTTGAAGATCCCAATTTCAGTTATCAAATTCAAGACAGAATTTGCTGTGAATGTTGCCAGTGCTGGCTGATTTTAAAAAATTATTTGTTTCGTAAACTGGTACAGAGATATGCAGATGCCTGGGAACAGTTTGACATGTATTGGAAATTAGCCAAATTGCATGCAATGGAAATCAACCAAACTGCAGCAATTGTGCCCAATGATGCCAGGGTTTGTCTTCTTAATAATCTGGATCAATGTATTTAAAGAAGAGGTATTTTGTATAAAGTAAAACCAGTCTAGTTGGAAACATGTTCTACAAATGTAAACTACCAGGCAATTGTGCAGTGTTAAAGAGATATTGTTCCCTCTTCAGTCCAAATTTGAAAACCTGAATACCCATAATGTTCATTTTTGAGTATATTGATCACTGGACAGGAATACTTAACAAAGCCTGTGGATTTAAAACTGAATAGTTGATCTAATGGAATGTTACTCATGTATTTTAGGTACATATTGTGCCATAAATGACCTTGCAGGCATTTGTACTTTTTGCGAATGTGTGATGATGTGCAAATATAAACTACCAGGCAATAGTGCAGTGTTAAAGAGATATTGTTCCCTCTTCAGTCCAAATTTGAAAACCTGAAAGCATGTCCAATAGCATAACCCCCAAGTTCATGTATACAGTGATTGATCATGACCAAGGTGGCCTGTCAAAGGAGGGACAGATGATATGACAAGTACCAAGCAAGATATCTGCAGAAGCGGTCCCTCAAGACGTCAATCACTGTACATGTCAATTTGAAAGCTGTAGCTTAGATGCCAAGAGGGATTCCCAACTGGTATATGGACCACTGAAGCAGTCTATTTCTTGCTTCCCACAAATTCTAAAAAAAAAAAGAATCCTCAGGCATCTTTCTGATTTCAAAGTAACTAATTTACTGTCTGAAAGAATTTGCAGCATTTTTCCCATTTCCATATTATCAACTGAATTTTATTCCTTAGTCACTTGGTACTTAAAGCCCTGCATGCCAAGTGTCCAATCAGGTAGAGTGGTATGGTTTTTACATAGACACACACACACACACACACACACACACACACACACACACACACACACACACACACACACATATATATATGTGTGTGTGTGTGTGTATCTATGTAAAAACCATACCACTCTACCTGACAGTTGAATCTCCAATGAAGATCACCTCCATAAGACCACCAATTTACAGACCTGATTTTGTTTATCCTGTATTGAACTATATGCCACATTAAGACCATTCTTGTATTAAGACTACATTTTTTTTCAGTCCTTTAGGTGGTCTTAATTGGGAGATTCCAATATATATATATATATATATATATATATATATAATGTTAGGCTCAGTTTTTGAAGTTTGTCAGTTTCCTGCAAATGTGCAAAATTTTATGAAGGCTAGGCGATGTTTTAACAAGACAGTGCCGTGAACTGTCAGGATAAGCCCTACTTGTAAATTCTTGTCTGTATCTTGTTCTTAGGATAAACAGAGCTTTTAAGGTGACAATAAAGACTAAAATAAAGAGGCGTGAATACACGTGCTGGTCAATATTCTAACAGTTCTTGGTGGCAGACAGAGTCAAAAGCATAATGGTATGAGTCACGTGATTGCTGGTTCCTCTGAGCCCTATTATTGGTCAAGGGGTGTCAGCAGGAGCCAAAACCAAGTGGCGTGTCTGTATGGTTACAAGTGGCATGTCTGGGGTTACAATGTCCAGGTCCTCTGGTATCTCCATATATATTCTAATTGTGAACAATATTTGAAGGAGTTTAAAGATTTTGTATGTTTTTAAACACAGTATTCTGATGAATCGTACACCATTTTGCTGAGGTTTGTATATAAAATGTCAGGTACTTGAAATAAATTATTTTCTTGTTACATTCTTTTTGTTATTTGTATGCAGTACCAATCTGAAGTATTGGATCTGTAAGACCTGAACAACCCCATACCAATTTTTGCATTAGTTTTTGTATTTGTTTTAAAAGTCAAGTGTTTACAAGTGTGTAAATTTGCAGTTTAACACACATAAGGGTTCTCCATTTCAACTGGCACCCTAAAAATATCTACTGCTTAGCCAGGTGGAACGTGTACATGACTATATTGGTTATGTTTTTCAGCTAATAATTGATATTACTGAAATAATGTATTTGGTCCCTTACCGTACAGTACCAGCACATATCAAAGAACATCTCTAAACACAAGTGCCGATAAGAGCCCTTTAAAAAGATGCATTCATATTTAACCACATTAACTGCAGACCTGTCTTCGTCCCTCTGTGAGACGAGGGAACTGTGCGTCCACCATGATGAGGCAGTTTTCCTTGTCCTATTACTGGCCCAACCCAAAATAACACCTTTTCTACCAAAGCAAATTTTCTAAATCTCCACATCTTGTATGTTTTAAAAATTTATTAAAAATGACTTTTCTTCTTTTTTTTTTTTACTTTCTCAAATTGTTTGCTTAGGAGCACACTTGGCCCAGTTTTAATAATACAAGAATCTGCAAGTACAAAATAAAGGGAAAACGCCATTCAGATCTACATTTTAATGTATTGTACATCCTTTATACACATGACTTATCTAATGGTATACACCCCCGCTATTGTCACAAATCAAACTCATCCACAAACCTAGCCCATGACATCTGGGCCTTCCTACAATGGTCACACCCACGCAGGGCAGATCATTCAGACTTTTACATATTTTATAACAGTCTCAACGCTCAGTGTCAAGGGGCTGGTGCCATAAAGTGCCCACTTTGCCATGGCAGACTCCTGGGAAGTGTTGGATGGATGGCGATATTGAAGTGGCTCATGGAGAAGCAATGCACCAGCTGCCCCTCTTGCGACTTGAACCTAAAAAGCCACGTGAGGCTCCCATGGTCTGTGTGCAGCAAGAACTTTGGTCCACGTACATGTAGATAGTGCAGAAACTGTCGAGTGAGTTTCACCACCACAAGCTACTCCCAGCGAGTCGCACAGTAATGCCTCTGCATTTTACCCGACCTGTGACTTCCGTATGTGATGTGTCTTTAAAACCCCTCCTGAACCTGAGAAAGGACCGCATCAATCCCTCCCCCTGACATCTGTGTCTAGTATCTAGGTCCCTTCATCTCTGGGATTAGCAAAAATAGGGGCTGTGGCCAACTTATGCTTCAGTGACTCAAATGCTGCCTCCAGGATCCCCTGCCATTCAAACAGAGGTCCCTTCTTTAGCAAATCTTTGAGGGGGGGGGGGAGCTATGGTGGCATAATCTGGCACAGATTAATGATGGTAATTCACCAACCCCAGCACTTCTTTCCTGATAGGAATCACAGTAATAGGCCACTTAATTTCTTCCTTTCCAATCTTGAAAGTGCTACAGGTTTTTTATCATTGATGCTGAATACTGAATGTCTTCTCAAAACATTTATCATGGAATTTCTTCTGTTACCAAGCTCTTATACTCAGAGCAAAATAAATATTAATTAGCCAAAGAGGTCACAATTAGTATCCATTGGAATACCAATTAGTACTCATTTTAATTGTGATTATACGACTAAAGATGGAACCACCAAAATTGACAAATATGTCAATCACAATCACAATCACAATCACAATGTGGAACAACGCATCAAGCTGATCCTATTCAAACGTTGACTGGCCATCTCTCACATCATTGGTAAAATATATACCTTTATAATTCTTTCAAAGTTATTTTCTTCATAGATTTTTAATATGAGTAACTTGATATATTTTGCTAAATTGGAATAAGCAATAGTAGTGTATAAAATGGAGAAGTGTCAAGACCAAATCTGTTTAAAAGGTAAAATTTTATCCGTGCCATTCAACTGCTCTAAAGTGATATTCTAATAAGGTAAAATAAAAAACCTGTTAATAGTGGAAGATGCTACTATCTACCCACAGTAATTAAGCCAAATTCCCTTTCCTTGTTTAATTCTTTAGACAACAAAACTGACAGTTCTTTGGTGGAAAAAATTGGAGACTGCTATGAATTGGATTCTTTAAGATTTTTAATGTAGATTTGCAAGTGAGTAAATATTGGGTAAATGGGCATGCACATCAGCAAATTTTAGGTCAAACTAAGATAATATTGTGGATGTTTGTTGAAAATTATACCCATTGATTCAATTACTTTTTTATATGAAGATGGAAATATCAAACCTAATCTTCCGTGTCCATTGTCTGGCATATTCTACAACAGCTTCCATAATAATGTTTGTTGTTTTAACTCCAAGCAATTTTCTGTTGTTCAGGGTATTTAGGTCCATTTGAAGCAAGTGTAGGCAGTGCATAATTACATAACCAAACATTACCATAAACTCAATTCCAGTGGAACATGTGGATTCTTTTAACGTCTATGGTATAACTATAGATAAGCAACTTAACTGGAATGCTCATATTGACAAACTACCAAACAAACTATCTTAATGTCTGGGCATTTTCAAAAAACTTAAAACATATTTTGTGCATGAGTGCTTAATTGAAAATCTATCATTCTATTGTGTTATCACATAAAGATTCTGGGATCTTGGTCTGGGGTTTTAAACTAGATAGAATGAAAAAAATTCAAAAAATATATTGCACATCTAAAAATGTAGCCAATATAATGTGCACACTGACCCACTGTATAAAAATCTCAAATTACAAAAGGTAAAAGACACACAATCTCTAAACTAAAATTCTATCATAGCTTTTAAATAGCAAACTCCCTAACAACTTGCTCAAATTTACATTTCAATTTAATGCAGACAGGCATACTTGTACCACTAGCCGATCTCAAAATTTATTAATTTTAAGACACAAGCACACATTTTCCCAAGAAACTGACTGTGATATGACATGGCCAATACATTAAATAAAACTTCTGCTTGTGGCATAGAAAAATTATTTACCCACAGTTTAAATTGCATGGCTATCTATGCGAAAATAGTGACGCTTTAAAAATATCAAGACACATGTATTATACATAACTCTTACATCTGTAGAAAAGTTCATCATTAGTCATCCTAAAATCACACAACTAGACTAAGTGAGTTTATACTATCTACTCATTGCTGTAGTCATGCACTCTGCCCTACCATAACTGCAACTATGTAATTATGAGTACCTATCACTAAATAATATTATTGTAGGGGGACTTCCATGATAACAGCAATTGTTGCCTCTGTGGGAGTCTCCCTGACCATTAACATACATTTTCTGTCTACTCATATGTACACTGTTACTGGTCAAATGAAGTCAAGTCTGAGTCTCAGTCTTGAGCCTGGAGTCTGAGTCTGTGTTCAACAGAAAGATAACCAGTAATTCTATGATCATGATTTGAAATATAAAAAGAATTATGAAATGGACATGGTAATTTGTTTTCTTTATAATCATCTAGATTATAATAATAAAACAAGTTTTGTGATTTGAATATCAATCACTAGATATAACATCAAGACTTGAATATCCACCAAGCAATACACTGTTCACTGAATACCTAACGATGATAATCTTTTCGTTTGACAACATAATGGTAATGGATATCATGCAAAATAAAAGAAGCAAATATTATCACTCCTACAGATAATATGTCTAATTGAAAGGAATTTGACATGGAGCAGCCTACTTCTGTCTGTACTTAATGTTAAATCGAGTCATAATGGGGGTAAACACCAGTAAGATCAGTCAGTACTTTATACAAAACACCCGCTTGGTAATTTCTGGTGACTATGTGGTGACAAACAACCCTTTTCCAGCAATCGATTGACGCAAACCTCAAGGTGCCAGTGCAGATTCTAGTAATTCCATACTGTAATCCTTCCAAGCGACCAGACAGCTCTTGCTGCAATTGTCGAAAGGGACACCCATATTCCAGAAACACCAGGACGGTGGGTAAATACATTTTTCTCAAGGTTTTATAGGCAGGTGTATATTTAAGCTTTGTCAAAAGATACATAAACTTAATTTGCTGAATCATTGTCTCTGATATGGTTGTAGAACACCTAAAGGGTCTCCTCCATGAATCACCGTGTATTTATAGAGAGGTGGACATAATCAATGTCCATCATAAATGTAAATTTCATACAGACTATTTTTGCCCTTGATCTCTCTTTTGTCCTATATACCTCAGCATTTGTGTAAGATAAATTTGTGCTATGCAAATATCAGCTAAATCCTGGACAGCTAATGTTCTTCCCTCCCGTTCCATTTATCTTAGAATTATTTTCAACTTGACATCTTGAAAAGGTCCCTGCTTCTTGCATGCCCAGTGCCCAGTGAAATTCGAACAGATGTTTTCAAAGTATATTAGTTAAGAAAGCTTAGGTTATTTAACTCTGCCCATAAAATCAAGAAAGCTACACAGTATCATGTTTCCCTTGTGTTTCTTTTCAAAGTAATTGGCAGCTGATGATGATGATTTATTGAAATCCTATTGAAATCCCTGTTGCCTGGTTTTTATTATGCAAGACTTTTAATACCATATTACGTAGTTTTACAGTCGTCAGAAATCATCATCGTCATGGTCCTTATTATAATTATTATTATTATTATTATTATTATTATTATTATTATTATTATTATCATCATCACCATCCTCTTCCTCCTCAAAGGTGTTAAATAGTGAATTGTGGCACACTGAGTTAAACAACTTTATATCTTCCACATGTTTTCTTTTGAACTTTCGTTTGTGATTTATTATTGCACCCCGTCGGGGGGGGGGGGAGGGAGTCATGTTGACCCAGATGTGGTAAATATTTGTTATGAGAGAAGCAGAAGTTTGTATATTTTCGCTTTTTTAATACTTGTTGTGAAGAAAGGCTTGTTTGCAGCAACAAATTATTATTCCTGTTTTTTCCAGTTTCGCCCTCTGCCAACTGGCCTCGTTTTCGATCGACTACCATAGAAGTGACTCATTAGGTATCTTGGACACAGCAAAATAGCACGCATAACGAAGCCAACTGCAAACCATCCCAGTAATCTCAAATAATTTGTGTATATCATTAACGTTACCCTCACTCTTGGGTCAGTGTCATTGGGTAATACAATGGGCCAATGGTTGTTCTCTGCTACCGTCAATTGGTCGATGAGTGTCTCTCCACTTTCAAGTATGATATGTTTATCTCAGCCTGAATTTGTTCCGGAAAAAACAGTGCAACACAAAGAACAGAGGAAATATCAAAAGAATTTGTTTTCATAAACCAATACAAATTTAAGAATGGCAAAATGAAATGTCATACGAGGTTTCAGACAACAGTTTCAGTTAATGTTATATAAAACTGAATTATTGTTTCCAACAGAATTCCAACGAGTTTGTATTGGACCTCTGCAAATTTATAAACATGAGGACATGTTCACGGATAATTCAATTTGGCATTCAAAATATAATCCAGTGTATGTTACCACACAAGACCTGAATTGCAAACGAAGCTTGAAACGTACACTCTGACTGGCCCTATGATGTACAAACAATTTATATTCAGAGTTTCTTTTGTTTTCACAATCATTAAAAGGATAACGAAGACAGTCATGACAAAATACATTCTTATAAGAAAACATGTTGTCAAATTACCACGACTGGAAAATCATATCATGGTCATTTGTTTTGTTTTGTTTTGCTAAGAATCTCCTTTCGGACCATTAAACCCTGAATGACCAACCACGTTTTTATATGTGGCGTGCTAAGATTGCAGTACAAGAACCGTTCACCCCACAGAACTCTTGTCCGGGCATTTACTCAGGAGAAACCTCGAGGCCTTCCACGATTAGCACAAACATGATTTCAAATAACCACAGTGAGTATTATTTCACATTGACGCTGTTTAGAATTTTGTGTTTTTACGTATAATCATTGCTATAATGAGCATACGCTCAATTGGAGTAAAGTAATTCTGTTATATTATTTTGCTTGTTGCGGCCATGTTATTGTAGAAGGGTAAAAAATGTCTTGTCATGCATAAAATATGTCACACACAAAGAAAAAATAGAGACAGTATTGCTAAGTGCTGTTACTGGAGATAGCTCGCACTATACTGTGAGTCAAGCACGGCAAATAAACCATTGCAAATTGAATTCCACTATGGAAACTGAAAGAATCTGTGGAAAGCCATTAATCTATTTAAAAACAAACCCTTTCATCAGCCAATCAAAGCTATCCGTGTGCGTAATGGATGGAAAGTTGGTGATGGTTGAAAGTACCGTTGTGAAATTGGTTTGTATTTACTGTATATTGTCCATTCCATTTATCCATGAAGTATTTATGTAGTTAGGATTGGAGGCCTGCTGTAATAGCTGCAAAGGAGTGGCCTAATGCAGGATATTGCCACCATCATGTTACATATGCTTTTAGATTGCTTATGAAACTGAATAAGTTCATTAATTTAATCACGATGGAGCAGTCAGGGAGTTATGTCAGCTTATACAAATTGATACAAACTCAACAGGAAATATGAAGCGTTCGTATGGTCAGATTTACACCACCATCTTATGGAAATATCAACACTTATGGTGGTCAAGAGAGAGTCTTTGCATGATTTGAAATTAGTTATTTGCTACCTGAAGCGAATGCTAAGGATAATTTTTCATCGAGCCATCAATAGTATGACGTCAAAATGCGGTTACGTCGACAATTTTATAAGATATTTATCAAGGTAAAATTGTTAACAAGTGATATACATGTAGTAAAGACCAGCAAGAACTTGAATAAAACAGGACAAAATAATTCAAGCTGACTGTCGTCTATTTTTCACACCTTGACTTTGATTCAACACACACACACACACACACACACACACACACACACACACACACACACACACACACACACACACACATATATATAGGTGTGTCTGTGTTTATACGTACATGTATTTCAAATCTATAATGAATAAAATATATGCATATATGTATATGTGTGTGTATATGTGTTATTTACATACATGTATTAAAAATTTAAAATGAATAAAACAGCATAACTAACAGGAAAACCACAAGTCTTTAATGAAAAAACTGCGACACCACATTACACGGTATATGGACTCCATCCCAACCGGTTTCGACGTTCCTCACGCCTTCATCAGGACAGGAGTCAGAATTCTATTAAAGTTAGTAGCTTAAGTACAATATTTCAAGGCTTAATATGGCTTTTGGCTATTCTGGAAATGACGTTACAATGTATATCTATTATATTCTTAGGATTGAATTACGGTCCTGATACATTCTCGGGATTATTACTGCTGTAGAGAATGTAAATATATTAGAAATAAAGAGTCAATGGAATATCTCCCTTGTCGAGATATTACTTAATGAATGTTGATGTTCATTTAAATCATGATAAGTATTATTAAAAATATCTGTTGCTCGGCAATGAGTCTTCAAAGTAATTAAAATTATTTAAATATCTGTTAGCTCAATATTGCCCCGGATTGGCTGCATAATAAGTCTTTATTCTAAAATATTCTATGTGTTAAAAGTTCATTTTTAAAGTAATAGTATCAAGATCTTGGCCCTTTCAGAATGGCTGCCGCATGTAGTTAGGAATGGCATCGTAGCACAGTTCCTCACGCTTATCTGCCGGAAAGGTCTTCTGTCCCTTGCTCGTCATAGGTTTCAGTGGGGATCTCAGCCCATCTGTCAGAATACCAGCTCTGGGATCGTGGCCCGTGCTAATGTAGTGATGCCTTCCAATCTAGATAGACCACAACGAGAAAAAAAAAGAGCAGTTCTGCCTCGGGTCTTCAATGCTCCATAATACTTGTCAAGATGATGCACATTCAATGGCTTCAATTCCGTTGGTGACCCCGTCAGTTACGTGGAGCGTTGTATGTAGTTGGAAATATTTGAGCGATATATGATTATCAGTGTTGTTCATTGTATAAACTGCATCATCCCGATCATCTACTGGAAAAATAATGTCTACCTGACTTGTGTCTCCATAATTGTAGAATTTTGGTACGGTCATCAGTATTAATATATCGATTATGTTGGCCTATGAAGGTACAATTATGTTAATAGATAACGATGTATTTTTGCATGATGTAATAAAAAGTGAATTACGTGACTACATGAACGTCAAAATAGGATTAGTGTCGTGTTGTTCAGTAGAGTTGATAGGGCTACGTTGAACTAAGTCCTGTGAGACTGGGGTATTAAACACTTTGCGTCTGGCTGACGTCTGTCGGTGGTGTAGATCCCTGGCGGATACATGGTTTCCTCTGATGGCTAAAACTCTAGGGTATTAAAATGATTCAGCTACACTCTGGTTCGTCACTAAGGGATGGCATCCTGGATCTCCATGGATGCTGGGGTATTCTAAAGAGTCCAAATGTATAGAAAATAAAACAGCAATATCAATAATAAATATATTACAACTTAACCAAAGTGACTAAAGTATAGAAAGAAAGGAAGACATTTAATCTGTTGTGGATGAGAATGGCATCTGTATGCTTTAGTATACTAACCGCCGTTCGAAATGTGAAAAAATAAAGACTCTAAGGACAACACAACGATTTAGAAATAAATAATCTGGTATGGAGCAATATGGGATTCTCTACAGTTTACGAGCACCCAGCTGTGATCAATATTTGTAGTGACAAACAAAATTAAGGTTGACCTAAAAGCCTTCAACCCCCTCTAATAAGAACAAAAATTAACTCGGGATTACGGTATGATGATATATAAAAGCTGACTTCAGCGAACATTTTGCTTGAGTAACTCTAATTAAAAACGAGTGTGACATTGTCTGGGGGAATCCAGCAAACAAAAACTGAATATCCGAGTACACAACAACGTCATGATGTGTCGGGTGGTTGGCTTGTACGCATGCGTGCAGATACACTTATACCATTATGGTGGATGCCAGAAATTCTTTTTAGATTTAACATTGGAAATTATGACCAACAGTGAAGTTGACATATACATAGTCATCATTTACTCTGTGCCGTATAAGGCACCCGTTTCCTTGCGGGAGGCTGAATAACAATTAACGTCAACGGAATGCTCCCTTTAATTATTTACTGGCTCCACATTCTTCATATTACATATATATTCATGAGACAACATATACCGTACGTCAGTCAGATTCACTTCAAACTCAGTGGGAATGTACCTGTGTGTGTGTGTGTGTGGGGGGGGTGGTGGTGTCTCTGCCAAATAAGTTCAAATAATTACGCTCCAGCAATATTTAGATTATGATATTTTTTGTTCAGTTTTTGGTAATACCTGAAAATATCCTTTTGAAAAACGGATAGCCTTGCCTTGAAATTGAACAGGATAACTTCTGAGGACTCCCAGACCTTAATCTGTGCAATAGGTAATGCTGCGATTCTTCTATTTTTACACACATTTTTCAATATTATCCTTTGCTAAAATAAGATATATCCTTTGGCGAGCAAGCCGAAGTGCGCAAGAGGTGACCAGAAAATCAACCAACTGAACAACATGCCACACCATGGTGCATTTCGTATTTTCTAGGTATCAAAAAATTGTCGTCTATTGCGATATTTGTAATTTTATAAGTACAAAAGTGTTAGATACCTACAAAGATAGCAAATGACAGATATCTAACAAAAGTACCAAATGCAAATACCACATGCATCCATTACACTCAACAGCAATTTGCTGGAATATATTCAGCAGGGATTTACTTGAACAGTGGTATCAACATTGCGAAAATATCCACCCAATACACTCAACAGCAATTTGCCGGAATAGTAGTATCAACATTGTGCAAATATCCACCCAATACACCTAACAACAATCCACTGGAAAGGTGATATCAGATTTTGCAAAATATCTCCCACATTACACTAAACATCAACCTTGCACAACTTACACTGAAATAACGAAATGATGTCTGGCCATTTCAGGCACCTCTGTATCTAGGCTATTGGTTAACTTGATGGTACCACAGAGAACCTTCTTATTCGATTTAAACATATTCTGGATAGCGTTGTAATATAAATAGTTGACTAATAAACTTAGTTTTTCAGACAGGGAGAAACACACAAAACATATGCAAAACACTCCACGCGTTGTTCACTTTCCTAAAACCAGACGACTTTTTCAGCAGTCAATGAATACATGGACAACAATGCAGGTTTTACGGTAAATATTTTTCTAGCAAGTATTTACTCAAAATTACTGCGAGAAATCATTATATTCATTTGTATGTAATTACAGAAGGAGTTTGCACAGCTAATTTATCAAGCAACCATCCAAGATCACTGATATTATATAAGCCACTCTGTCCGTCTCGTCCCTGTGCCCATTACCTTAAGTATATGTTTACTTGCATCTCGTAATTTCCTGTGTTCTTCGGCAAAGACTCTGACACCACATCTTATGTTATCTGCACTGTCTTTTACATGACACAAGCATGTTATAGAGTCTCGCTACCCTCCTTGCATGAAGTAAGAACAGAAGAGGACCAAGTGTGGATCTCTGGGGCACTCCAACTTCAGTTGGCAACCAGCAGGAAGTCTGGCCATGAATCAGTACACGTTGGCGCTGGTTTGTTATGTTACTCTCAATCTAAGGGACAAGTTGATGAGAGATACCCGTTGGCACAGTCTAAAGAGGAGACCAGGATGCCACACTTTGTCGCATGCCTAAGGTACGTCTAGAAAGACCATTTTGTGTTCTTTGGGGGTGCTGCTGGCCAGTATGAATATCATGACCGATGTAGAGAAAGTGATTGACTGTGGGATCGTCGGCTTTCAAATCAGAATTTTAGGAGTTAGGAGATTGTTTACTGCTAACTACAAATGAAGCACATTAAAATCCAGTCTTTCAAAAACTTGTCAAACATTGCATAACAAGGAGATGGGGTGGTTACAACCTTTTAACTGTCTGTTGGACGTTATAAACAGGACATGTTTTAGATATATTTCAAGAATTGTGGATTTGGTAAAGACTATGTAAAAAATTAAAAATTTTTTGGTAAGTGGTTTCCAGCTAGAGATCGTGGTGTTCTTAATTTTACTTGAGTCTTGTCGTCTAGTCTCATTTCCAACTCGTTATTACCCTATTCTGATGTTCAAAGACTATACTTTCATAAGCTTACCTGTCACTGTCCAACGTATATAAGTATGGGAGTACTATTGTACATAATCTCCGCGTTCATCGGCAGAATTTTGACATAGGCTGCATAAGCCCAAATATAGTGAAGGGTCTTCCGCGGTTAACTACTCAGAACATGTTTCGAAGCCTGTAACCGTACATGTCACTCTTAGTAGCGGCTCCTTGTCTAACCTGAAGCTAAATATTCAGCAATGACAACCCACAAAATAATGAAGAAATATGAACGTGGCAAATGATGAATTAGCTAAATAAGTGAAACTTTGGTTATAAATGCAGAGTTTCAATATTAATAAAGAATACCTATCAAACCACACATACTTACTAAATTTGTATAGTACAAGTTCAGATAAGAATAATTTGGCTTACCCCTAAACTAGTATGTACCCTTTTTATCTGGATAGCTTACCTTATTCCACCCACTTGCCAGTGTATGATCGGAGTAGAAACCAACTGGGGCATTATATTCAGTCCCGGTGATTATTAAATAAACAGCAACAGCTAGACACCTGTACAAACCTATGGATTCGTTACAAGCACTGTAACAATGGATATCCTGTTACAGAAATGTAAAAGAAACCCCATGATAATAGATACTTCTCGTTATCAAAAGTCTCTAAAAAGGTCAAATTCTATTTTGTTGCTAACTCTGAGTTAATGTTTCAAAAGAATGAGTCAAGTTTGTGATAATTGAATAAATACTGCCAATTGCTGGCCAAGCGCTCGAGACAGAACCATGACTGGCTCCCGGGCCCGCAGTTAAGGACAGATGAGACACCAAAAACCTTTGCATAGGCGATTTTGAGAGTTTAACGGTTTTTACAAGATAAATGCTCTTTTTATAAGTTGGCAAAATTTCCAGCTCCTAACTAAAGTAGAACTATGAGAAAAACGCAAAATAAACCCACCGAGGCATGGGGACATCAGAACGTCAATGTGTCATTCTTTTGGTTTTCAGCCGCCTACGGCAAAACGAGAGTGGTATCACGGCGGCGCGGCAAAATCAGGCGTCATGTCGAAAGTGTGTTGTAGACAGGGAAATGATGTGAACATGCACACATATCACAGCCTTAGTGGTTTACTTGATAGTTATCTTGCTTGTTTTGCGTTCAAATGAAGGGAGACTTTAAATGTTCAGGAGCAGTGATTAGAAGCTATCAAGAGTTGGCCAAGTTCACTCTCTGAGCGTGTGTGTGGGGGAGTTTCAGCCGGCACACCTGTCACTAGAGTTGGTTGTTATTACGAAAATAAGTGTGTTGCTTGCTATGGCGGCAGAGATTGGGATGGCTAACGTATTATGAAAAGTGTTACAAATCTTTGTGGACGAAAATAGATTCAGACTAGCAGTTTTCTACCATGTGTAGATACTTCTATCCAGTTGCATTACGAATTAAATTCTTCTAGGTCCAAACGCCTAAGACAAGGCAGAGATGAATGAATAAAAGTTAACACCCCATCCCTTGTACCTGTAAGTTGATTTCTGCAAAAAGGCCGTTGAAACTTACAAACAAGTAACAGTTGATCGCGGCAAATTCTCGTCAAGCCAAGTTTTGGACAGGGTTATAATGTTCAAATTTTTAGATTGGGTTGAAGTTGAATTTCATCAAGTGTCCCTGCATTGTCCCAGCTGAGAACATGAGCGTGAGAGACTTAAAGGCAGTTATTTTGGAAGATTGTTGTAAGGAGGACCAGGATTTGGATGTCGTCAATGGCTAGAATCAAAAGATTTTGAAGAGAAAGACAAGTAAGAGTAAAATCTCATTGAAAATCATAACAGCAAAGAACAGTCGCAGCAGGAAAAAATAACTAAGTACATGAAGATAAACGGTGGGGTAGAATTCAATTAAACTTTGAGGGAAATATACTTGTTCAGAAAAAGACCTGCTATGGTCACTCTCTGTTGGACATGCTGATGCTCAGTAGTTATGGCAATGTAAAAAGGCGAACTTCCGTGGTATATCAAATATGGCAAGATAGTAAAACAACACACAATGCAAAGTAAGAAGCCAAAAACAAGAGTAACACGAAAGAGGATTCATTGTATATCTTGCAGTGTAATGAGTCAACTGGTCCTGAGCAATTGTATAATAGGAATAAGAGGATTAAGTCATGGAGTGACAACATGTCTAGACCAAGTGACAAAAAAGTACATAAACCGATCAGAAATTACACGTCCGAGAGTTATTCAGGTATATTTAATAGTAATTTGTAACCTTTAAATGTAATGTATTTTCAGAGCACAGACACTCCCCGCAAATTGTTATGACGTGACCTATGAGGACAGACACTGTAGGGTATATGTAGCAAAGTATACTGAGCATAAATTCATGGAATAGTACGCTGTAATCAGTTCTGTCGGGCAAATTATGCTAAAGTACATGATCAACGTCAGCACATGCGTGATTCCTTGAATGAAGAATATGTTCTGTTCAGAAAGTTGTGTAAAATAAATAAATAAATAAAATAATTAATGAAAAAAGAGAGAAGAAAGAAAGAGAGAAAGAAAGAAAGTAAGAAAGAAAGAAAGAAAGAAAGAAAGAAAGAAAGAAAGAAAGAAAGAAAGAAAGAAAGAAAGAAAGAAAGAAAGAAAGAAAAAACCTCAGTCATATGCCTTTGGACAAGGGATGTTCACAGTTTCCGCCATTTGTTCTGTAGTGGAGGAACGCTATGTTGTCCAGAGCCATGTTGTGTTTTAAACAACAAGCAACACTTATAAAGTGAAAAACGTTTAAGATGATAAGTTGGACAGAATTGCCATGCTGCACTAGTTTGCAGGATACTGATTAAGATGCACATGTACGCGATATTACCGGGCAATAAAAGATGGATGTACGTATGTATGAATCAAAACCTCATTCTTCTTTTCATCTTCTTTACATTATCAGAAACTTTTCTTTTCATTTTGCGTAAAACTAATTGATTTCTTTACAATTCTCGGCAATTTTTCTAACATTTTGCATGGGTGCAAACCACAGACTTGCAATTTGTTTGACCCTTACGTTTTACAGCTGTACAAACTCTCCCCCGGCTGTCACCGCGGTAAGATGAGATTATTTTTGCCTGGTTACCAAAGTCGAGGTGTACAGTGATCTTCCACCCACACATGAACATCTGTAAAGCTTCACACCGAAAATATAAACTTTAATTCAGAAACAGAAGATGCGACATTGATCAGCAAACCATGGCTATTCATGGAGCTTCAGCATTTAGAAATGTTTGTTCTTTTTCATCGTTGAATGTTTGTGCCATATCCACATCGTGAAGAGTTGTAATCGCCAATCTTGATATTTTGACAATACATCCTGGTATTTCCTGTCTGGTAACATTTATGCAAATGCAAACATTTCTGAACCAGGCTGTTGGCTAAAGTTAAGTATGGATCATATGATGCTTGTACCATCATTTTAATTTCAATATTCAAATATAAACAATGAACATTCCAGTCAACAAAAGGTGATTCAAAGGCCTGGTATAAAAGCCAAATTTCCGTCAGTGCTGACACGATATTTAGAACCAGCAAACTACTTTTCGCCTTTGTTGCTCTTGGAATGCAAGCCACCATAATGAAAAAAAATAGCTGTGCTTACACAATAGAAGTTGGCAGGTGTTTTTACAGCCACCATTTCATTTTCAAACATTCACATTTTAGATACGCTAATACTGCTCTGCGGAAAGCTACCAGTTTCCAGCAGTAGATTATAATGTTCATGCCAGAATTTGATAAGGCTAATAATTCAAAAACAGGTTCAAGAAATTCATAGGACAAACCAAGTTTGTTTGCTGTGTATAAATGGTTATGAAGAGTGAGGGGTAAATAACACAACAGAAATGCGCCCATTATTAACGAACACGTTTTTAAAGCCCTGCGATCGGTCTTGATTTTTGCTCCATGTTTGGATTCGTTGGAAATTTTGTTTGCTTGTGCTTGCGCTACACAGAATATACGTCCATAAATAATCAACATTGCGACCACCAGAAACAAATGGATTGAGTCATAAATGATGAAAGTCGACTGGGTGCCAAATTGATATGCTCCGTATTTAGTGCATTGCTTCAAGTGATGGTACGTACAATCAGGGTGTATGGGTATGTTCATAAATCCAATTAAAGTCACTGATGATACCCAGTTTGCTGTAATCATAAGTTTAACTCGGGTTGTTGTCAATACAGTGTCGTATCGAAGCGGAAAAGTTATTGCTATGAATCTGTCTATTCCAATAGAAAGCTGATGAAGTACGGAGTTCGTCAAAACAAACTTCCTTGTGCTCATCAACAGACTACATGCGAGACTGGGCATGACTCGGTTAACTGCTAAAGTTGGACATGACCAACATAATCCTGTAATAAGATCCACCAATGCTAAACTGACCACGAAAGCATTGGTCTTTGTGCGTAAAGCGGTGGTGCGCAGTACAGCCATAATGGTCAACGTGTTGCCGATACATATGAAAACTGACAATACACCTTCAATGGCGAGAATGACAGGTCTCTTGTCTTCATAAAGAATGTCTTCAGTGTAACTCGTGCCACAAAAACCCGTGATGTCACTTGTATTCCACATATCATTGTTTGTAATATTACTGTTATCCCACCCATAAGTGAATGCGTTGTTGCTCAGGTTATTAAAGTCACAGTTTCTCGCAACCATGGAGCTACCAACACAACTCATGTTGGCAAAATCACCAATTGGCGTGTTAGGCATAATTCCAAACTCATTGTCGTCAATACCAGTTGCACTGACTGAAAAATCGGTGGTTGTAGTGTTATCAAAATAAATTTTCCCCAAATCACTCATGTTACTAAAGTCATCGCTTCCAATGTCGCCCATTTTACCGCATTTCCAATTGTCCATTTCAATCACCTTTCTGTGAACATTTCAGCATAAAGATTTTTGTCTTTCATCGCCATAATCTGAAATATTCTATCCGATACACTTTCAATGTAATCGACATGTTCAATCTGCGTGGCACAAACCAAATTTAACAGCAGTCGATCTGGCAAAAAGGTTTCGCTTGTGTCCGACAAATACGAAAAATGAAAGTCTTTAGTTGTCCAAACAGACAAAATTTCAGCTCGATACTTACGTCATTGTAATATAGTTAGTGTGTACCTTGTAAACAATTAATTATTTACAGTTTCCATTTTGTATTACAGGTATCTGATAATAAAAGTTTTTGGTGTCATTTCGCTCTCATCAGCTTTGCTTGCTATGTAGGACATTCAGCAAGTCAAGAATGATAAATTGAGACCATTGAGACATGTTCTGATAGCACCGACTAAAAAGTATATGACACACACAAAGAGACTTGTTGTCCTTTATGTCCTGTAATAAATAAATTCCATTACGTGATAGCGCTTATGACGTGTATTTGCTATTAATAATTACCCAAGGCTTTTAACATACGGCTTTTAATACCATATTATTCATTTTAAACAGTAATGGACTATCAGCTATTGGATCATTAATTCCTACCACTTCAGTTACAAATTGCAAAAAGGAAACTGGAATCTCTGTGTCACGTTAGGCTAAATCGTGGCTATGAAATATCATCCACGTCTTTACTGTTCAACCGTTTTTGTGATTTATTAGGTAAAGCTCCTGTTGGCCGGTTACATGTAGTTTATGTTGGTTGTGTATTGTAAAGCTATTTTCAAGTATTTGTTATCAGTGAAATACATTTTTCATTGTTTTAAATACTGTGTTGTGAAGAAGGGGTAGTGTAAAAACTACAAATTATTATTTGCATTTTCCACGGTATCGCCAATCGCCAAAATAGAAACTTGCCTCGCTTTGAGTCGACATTCATAGTAGCGACTCATGCAGTATATTAGCCACAACAAAATAACGAAATAGTGAAAGGAAATTTATCCTGACCACCCATTACAAACCAGCCTAGTTATCACACAACACGTGCTGTTTATCTGTAAGCCTGACGCCACTCTTGGGGTTGGTCAGTATAATGGGTGAATTATTGTACTCGGCTGTTTTCAATTTGATGCCGGGTATCTCCCTACTTGGAAGCGTGATATGTTTATCTGCGCGTAAATTTGTTTCAACCAGATTATCACTGGAAAAGACGAGAGGGAATCTCAAAACACTCGGTTTTCATTAACAACTGCAACTGTAGAAAACACGAATATACAATAGCATTGTAGGTAATATATTGGATCATGGTAAAAACTATAACCATAATTTCGATATGAAATGGCTACAAGCACTATAATTGTCACATACAAGAGCAACTTGTCTTATGCAATTTTGTGTGTTTAGTGCATTTTATAATAAATAAAACTAAACCATGTTTGTAATAGAATTTGCGAGTTCACATCGGAAATCAGTCTGTAGGATCATGAATATGTACATAGATTCACGGAATAACCTGATTCACTGTTTTAGCAAATTTAAGTGTTGAATTTGCAAATACAAGAGTCCCTCACATAACCCTCGCCCGGGCATGTAACCAAATAGGGAAAATCGTGAGTGCATCCATGAATAGCGCGAGTATAGGGAGGGCACAGGCATGATGAGTAAAGGCAACATGTAACCAAGCGTATGATAAACACAGGCAACGTGAAACCATGCACAGCATATAGCCAGCTGTATGGCAAATTTGCATAATTTCATTCATGTAAATCTTACATCACCATCTTATGCAGATACCAACAATTTGGGTGTCCTTACGGAAGTCCTTGCATAATCTTAGCAATGGGAGGTATTCATATTCACTTAATTAAATGCAGAAATGCTCAGATCCCTTCAGTTTCTAGGCAACAGAGCAATGCCTCCGCAATCATGAGGGCACTTTTTACCAGCTATTCTGCTTAACAATCGAAAAATATTTCTACCACAAAAACGAAATTTTCCAAATATGTTTAGCATCCTGTATGTTTCTCAAACCTTTTGCTATCATAAAAGCTAATTTAGTCCTTCTCATCACACACATCTGCCCTCCCTCAGGTCAACTTTCCTGCTGCAGTCTAGTTGACAGCACAGGGTCACAGCCGATATAAATGCCTCCCATTGGCTGCACGGAAAAAAGTAGCCTATACCCGTCAGTGTTGATGGCAATACTGGACTAGAAGATTGAGCGAGAGCCCGCTGGGCTTCGCTCTGTCTTACCCCTTGGTTGATATCAAGTGTGTGGTGGGTTGAAAATCTGACTATCTGTCCCCTCTATCGCTGTCCGTTGACAAAATGCAGTGATGACGCCTGCACTGTGTATTTCTTATAATTTTTACCTCCTAATGTGTGAACAAGGCCCCTCTTTACGTGAATATACGGTGGTAATAGGCCATTTGGAGTCAGCAGTCGGAGCCTGGGGACTGGGAATGGCATGTGCTGCGCATAATAGACCCCTGCCTATAACTTGAGAATTAGTCTCAGCTATAACCAAGCCGTGTTAGACACTTGAAGGTAAAACAGAAGTCTCAAAAAACAAACAGATTTCTGTTTCCGGGATGCAGAAAAAATTCCGTTTAGGAGTCCTCTGGTCCCTCTGTGAGCCCTCCAAAGGCAAAAACACTACGTACAACGCCGTTACAGTTTACCAGCCCCGCAAGGGTATCAAGCGCGTAAGAGCAATTCCAGACACGAGCTCCCGGCCCCCCCCCCCCCCCCCCCCGGCCAAAGATCCACCTCAGGCGAAATTTGGTACATTATCTTACTCGCTTTTGTTAAAGACATGGAGACCTGATCAGGGCACGTAGCGGCCCGGTTGGCTCTAATATGGTCCGAATTGTAAAATGAGACACATAACGAAACTGATGTTATTATGAAAATATCAATTTGTGTTGGTTTTATTTTCATCGGAAACGCAAATGAAACAGTGAAATGCAATATTCATTCAGACATTATGTAAAAGTTATTAATCGATGCGTGAAATAATTTTGTATGGAAAGCTGTTATTTACTAAAGGGCTATCAGTGGAGTGGATTACCTACACGAAATATTTCCCAAAAATCCTGATACGTTTGATACCGGTAACTACATGTCCTCACTAAACAAAATATATGCTTTCAGGCTTGGAGACGTACTTTACCAATAATTTCAGCAGGGTGTAGGATGGCCTTTACGCTGGATCCTCCTCCTCCTCCTCCTCCTCCTCGCCTTTGTATACACGACACATGCAGAAGTTATTATCTATGTGCCCGTACGAGAGCTCCATCTACAGGTCAAACCTCTGCTGCAAAAAGTACCTTTCCCATTCTGTGTTAAATACGATTCGCAGTTGGTTTTTCACCTCCTCGATTGATCGATGAAGACAAGCATTATTTAGAGGTCAACATTAATTTCAAACCAACTTTTATAACCCCATATATTAGGCTTCTTTTAAAATGTTTTAACCTTATATACACACACACACACATATATATATATATATATATATATATATATATATATATATATATACATACGTATGTATGTATGTATGTATGCATGTATGTATGTATATATGAATGTATGTATGTATGCATGCATGTATGTATGTATAAATGCATGCATGAATGGATGGATGCATGCATGCATGTACGTTTCGGTGTTTCTGAAATCATTTTTGTTAAATTGCACGCCGTGCTATATTAATTCTGAAGGTGATAGTGCATGAGTCAATATGTTTTCTCCAATTTTGGCCAGTATCAAGATCATGTATAGGCCTAACCACTGAAAACTCCACTATTACTACTTTTTTCGCCCTGCAAAGTGATTTCATATGGTAAAATGCTGCGTTCTTCCAGCTGCTCTTTCCCCTACAGCTTGCATTCCACTCAACCATTCTACTCCCCCCTCCGTTGTCCGTCATGCAGTCGACAACTCCTTGCTTACATTCCAAATCCATCCCTGCTTCCCATACAAAAGTGTTTAGTTTGCGGATTACTAGCTCCTAGCTAGCGGATAACTAGCTGCTAGCTGGCGGATAGTTAGCCTAAAAGCAAAAACTTAGCAGCAAGATTAAAAATGACTCATCAGCACATTGGTGACTGCTGAGCAGCTAGCCTTTAAGCTGCCACTACATGGCAACTGCTGAGCAGCAGGATTTTGTTGCTGCCCACGCTAGCGGTAGCTGAGTGGCAAGGACTTTGTTTCTGATCAACCTAGCAGCGGCTAAGCAGCAAGCGCTTTGAATCTGATTAACCTTATGGCAGCTTAGTGGCAGGTCCTTTGTTTCTGACCAGCCTAGCGGCAGATTATCAGCAAGAACTTTTGTTTCTTACCAATGTAGCAGCAGCTTAGCGAGAGAAACTTTGTGCCTGACTGACCTAGTGGCAGCTTAGCGAGAACTTTGTCACTAAAAAACCTGGAAGCAGTTTAGCAAGAAGAACTTTGTTTTTGACTGACCTTGTGGCAACTTAACAAAAAGGTCTTTGTAGTTCTTCAGCTTTAATAAACATTAACACGTTAAACGTTAAGATTAACACACATTTACAATCCATTCCATATTTCCATAACATTTATGCAAAATTTGAAATTTTCATTGCGCATTCATCAGCAAGTATCAATTTAGATTGAACAATTATTATCTTTTAATGACAAATAATTGTTAGGCATCTTTGAAGTGGATTAGTAGAGTACAAAATTTTGAGTCAAAATTTAAATTAAATCAGAATTTGAAATGAAATCATTGCCTTCCATCTGACCCACCCATAAGCAAGCAGTAACAACATAGATTTTATAAAACCATTTTTACGGAAAATATGTAAAATTCAACAACGATATTGATAAAAGGTAATGGACAGTCAACTAGCGCTAGCCTGTTAGTGAGTACAGAGGACCAGCCAATAGAATATTACTTAGAGTTAGCTTGTCCGCAAAGTAGCGGCTACTTAGCAGTAGACCATCCAGTGGGAGCATCTGGCGGCAGCTTAGCGGAAGATTGGACAATAGGATTTCTTCCTTATCTGGCAGAAACCTTACTAATAGGGTCATCTAGCGGCAGCTTAGCCAAAAAGCAGCTGTTACTTATCCACAAGCTAGCCGCAACTTAACATAAACTAGTGGCCTCTCATTGTGACTTGACTCTACATCAGTCAGATTTGTTTCTCCTACTATTTAGCTGCAAAGTCATTCGCATGTTAAATTGTTAAGCAGCCGCTACTAAATGGATAACTAGCAGATAACTAGCTGCTAAATAGCAGGGCCACTTAGCGACAAGGCCTTTTTATTGTGAGAGTTATCATTAAGATGGCTGACGGGGAGGCCCAACTGACCACCGTATGGTACTCTATGTTAATTATTGTAGACTTCTGTGACCAAAGAACAGATATTTAATGGATCATGCGGAGCCGAAATTACCACAACGATACAGAAAGAGTACAATTATTTTCACCTTGAATAATAATAGCTGTAATTAATGGCGCATGGAATATGAAATAAAAAATGTAGCATTTCAATACTCTCCAAAAGATGGCCTACAGTTTTCCAATCCAGCATAATGTAGATGTTTAATATTCAATACCATGACATTGCATGTGTAACAAGCTATATCGTCATTCATGTCTTTCAGTGCCAAAGTTTGAACCGATTCATCAAAAGCTTTCGCCCCAAGTGAGTCGAGCAGAGCTGCTGACACGAGTATCATATTTGCTTTAGAGGCATGTTGGTACTTCAAAGGAAGGTTTTCTCACCAGAAATATAAATCTGGTATCATCATTTTAATTCAACAACATTGGCTTTAGTCGCATCTAGCAATGATACAGTTTTTGTTAGTAAAATGTTTATCACTTTAGCAGGTATGCAGCTATTGTAACATGTGTATGGTGATTAGATTTAGTGGTCAGTCGCACATGTTCAAGTAATTTCCCAAAATATTCTACAAATAGGATATGGGGACCTTGTTAACATCACTTGAAAACTGAGTTCCCCACATCACAACATTCCTTTAATTACTTGCTGCTGCGTCAATGTTTTGTGCTCTGATGACAGATATTGTGAGTCATTTTCAGAACGTTTATGAAAGGTATCCCTACGTCATTTTAATTCTCTAATGATTATTGGTTCAGACCTATTCAACTATTCATAAAGCTGGATAACTAATCAAAGTAGAGTCACATTTCATCAAGACTAGTTCCCTATCACAGAGATCATGAGGCATACTGTTTTTGCCATGTATTATTTTCTTCAGCTTAAGGTCACTCTGAAGTGAGATGGGAGATAAAAAACTTCGAACGTGCCTCATTATGAATTATTCAACAATACTAAATGACATTAGTTTTCATGAAAAAGTTAGATTTGAAAAAATATACACAGCCTATTGGAAAACAGTACAGCATTCTGTGAAACATTTTAACCAGCAGTCACGCAAATACATGTATGTGCATACCTAGTCTTTAAAGTATGCTGACTTTTGAGCAATTAAATATTGCATATTTAGATATGTAGATATTTACTAATATATAGATATATGTATATATATATATATATATGTATATATATATACATATATATGTGTGCGTGTGTATCTTGTGGCTAACAGAAGACCATGTGTGTTTATGGTGTAGTTAATAAAGTTGTTTGTTCATCAATCAAATTGTACTTTTTCAGGCCGCCGAACACGTTTCTGACTATGCATAAAGAAATGTACAACCGGTGACACCCATATGGATCTCAAATGTGAAACATTTCAAATTCTGTAAACAAAAAGTTAAATTTCGTCTAACATGGCTCACCTCCAAAACAATCCACTCATGTAGAAAAATTATATACCTACTTTGCATAATTATCAATACATGGAGACATCTGAATAATTTACTATCATCATTCAGTACATATTCACAATCTTTTCCAAAATTAGAATTAAAACCCGCCAAAATAATAAAAAAAACCAAAACCTCAAGAACCTAAAAAATCGTTGGTAGCAAAATGTCAAAGAGGATATAAGGGCCTTAGTGTATTTTTGTGAAAAAGTCGAATAAACAAGATTTACCTCTAATTATCAACTTTTAGCAAACGGAAAAAATTCGAATATTAAACCTAAAAAGTGGCATATACAATGTTTAAACGTCAATATTCGAATTCTTAGTGTTTATATATCCACTATATCGTAGCGTATTGATATAACTTCAGATGTTTGGAGAAATGTGTTTGCCAGTTGTAACGTTTCGACAATTGTAAAAGTAACGTTTTAAGGATTGCACATAGATACATAAAAAAAAGAAAAAAATATGTTTAAGACTCAACAGAACAAAACAAAGAACAGTTGCAGCTATGGCTGGCTAAAAAGCGTAACAATAGGAAGGGTTCCAACTAGAAAGGGGACCATGCTTGACTAGTTGTATGCAGGCTGCAACTGAGAGACACATACACACTGATATACTGTAGCGGAGATACAGCGCAATAAAAAAAAAAATGATGATGATGATGATGATGATGATGATGATGATGATGATGATGATGATGATGATGATGATGATGATGATGATTGTACTGGATGTGCCCTGCATGTGTTCTGTAGGAAAACTAGCTTTTAGTAACACCCACCAACTTTCAACAATAAAAAATGTGCTCCGTTTATTCCATATATACAGCTTTGTACATCAAATTAAAAACAAAATTGACATGATGCTAAAACAATGGTAGCAAAATTGACATTTTGTGCTTGCTAATCCAAGATATTGGAAATGGAGAAAATGTTGAAGGGATGGAAAGTGTCAAATTAGACTGACAGCACTCCCAAGAGAGGCATGTGCAGCCACAGTGACGGTTAATGAATATTTCAAGTAACAAAAACAATAAATCATGCTCAAGGGTGGACAGTAGATTACATCAGATCTATAACAATTGGATTTAGTCTGAGAGGGCTCCCATGTGTGATTCGTCTGATTTTTTTAGAACTGTTTTGATACATCATGGTGGAAAAACAGTTGACTTTACCCAAGAGATGTTCCAGGAGCAGTTTCACTAGAAAACAACCAAGCCCACTGATTTAATGACATGATGGATCCCCGAGAAAAAGGGTAAATGGCAAACTTAGCTTGCTATATCTCCCTAAAGAGGCATATCTAATTCTGAGTATTATTTATTATAAATCAATTTGAGGGCAATTATAAATATTACAACTTCTACTAAAGCCCATTAGCAGATTATTTGAGAGAACACCAGGATGATTCCATGACACAGTAAAAGTTTTTTTTTTTTTTTTTTTTTTTTTTAATAGAGTTAACGTTTGCCTAAGAGTATGAAGTTGGGACCATGCCCGATTTATATCCGTACAAAAACCACTATAGACATGATAATTTGTAATAAACAATAATACATAGCCAATTATTCATGGTCAAGGATGTGTAGGGTTTACATAATAAAGGTCAATGTTGGATAGGGGTGTATAACAATTGAATTTAGCCTGAGAGGGCTCCAAGGTGAGATGTGTCTGATAGTCAAAGATGTTTTTAAGCAACAAAGTCCAAAACAAATTAAAATTTATCTCAAGCTTAAGCAACCAGAACACCATTTATATATGGTGCTGGTCACTCATACGTATTGAACAGGGTGACGAAAATGTTCAACTTTGTCTGACATAACTCCTCTGAGAGGTATTCTGATCATTCCTTGCAATGAGTCTGGACGATATGATTGATACACAGCGGAACTGATGTTGAAACTAATTATCATAACAACTGAAAGGACTCCAGAGTGGAAATATGGCATGACATAGACGCAGAAAGAGTGGAATATATCCTGACAAGGCTCCCGGGAGAGGTATACCCATTGTTGAGATGCCGATGATAGTTCAACACGTAAGCAATTTTAAACAATAGTCTTACAGTTGTAAATGATAAGAACAATAGATGTCCTCAACTGTTTGTTTAGCTGATTGATATTGCAGAAAAACAATTGAATTTAACCTGACAGATCCCCCAGGGACAATTCAACTGCCAAACAATTAAAACCATATATATAATGAAATGATGGATCCAAGATCACCAAGGAGAAAGTCAAATTCCAAATTTAGCTTGATATAGCTCCCTGAGGATGTACATCTAGTTATGAGCACTATTTATAAGTTAATACGCAGGCAACTATAAATATTACAGCCCCAAATAAAAACCCATACAAACCCCATTTCAGAGAACGCAAAAGTGAATCCATGAAAACGAGACACGAGTTTAAAGAGGGAGTTAAATTTAACCTCAGTACTTTGGCAGGAGTATATCAACTTCCCACAAGATTTACTTTTTTCCCAAGCAAAAAACAACTATGGTCAGGCGAGATTTGTCTGATAGTTGAAGATGATTTGAGGAACATCAAAGTCCATAAAAAATGATATTGGTAGCGGACTGCTACCTACCATGAACACACACTCAAACCTTCTGAGGTATCATTCAGAAATATCCTTGAAAACAATGCCAAAATGAAACCTTGGCCTGCACGGCAGACTCACAGCTGTAACCATATTAATTGCTTCATGTTGCCTTGGCCTGCACGGCAGACTCACAGCTGTAACCACATTAATTGTGTTATGTTGCCCTGAGCTGTACGGCAGACTCGCAGCTGTAACCATACTAATAGCGTTATGTTATCCTGGCCTACATGCTCTGCACAGCCGTCACCACATCAATTGCGTTGTGTGTTTGGTCACTCAAATCGTGGACTAGACTCAGATCTGCTTTATTTGACTAAAGGGGTAGTAACAAACAGTGGTATAAAAATGTAAGGCAAAAGAAAAACAAAACAGTTATCATTCGTTTGAAAAAAAAACCAGAAGTAGAGCGATATTGCATCCACACCTGAACATCTGTACACTCCCAAAACAGAGGCCGCCCAACTCAGCAGTATGCCAAAGGTTTTAGAAGCAAGGACGACATAATTGTTATCAATTCCAATAAAATCAATTAATTGAATGCATAATCAAATAACAAATCAAGTCAACAGCAGTTCTCATATATGTATAAATGTCGGATTGCGTTTGTACAATTGCCAAACTCTTTTATACCTGAATGCTGGCTAAAAATAAGCACAGATTATATGATAGATGTACTGTCAATGTAAATTTTAATATAGCAGACACTGACGATTCCAATGCACATGAACTCCTTATTGACCTTATACAAGAAACAAAAAACAGTCAGTTCGACACCTATGTATTATTCGTTGATACTGCGCTTGAACTGTAAACCTCTACATGATGAAAAATGTTTCTTACACTGTACAAGTTCGTAGGCGACTTTACAGATTTTGTTCCATTTTCAAACATTCAAATTTTAGATGTGCTAATACTGCTTTCCGGAAAGACATTAGCTTCCAACAGTAAATAAAAATGTTCATTCCAGAATTAGATAGAGCTAGTAATTGAAGAAAAGGTTCCAAAAACTCATACGACTCACCAAGTTTATTTGTTGTGTACAAATGGTTATATACAGTGAGGGGTAAATAACACAACAAAAATGTGCCCATTATTAGCGAACACGTTTTTAAAGCCTTGCCGTCAGTACTGCTTTTTACTCGCTGTTTAGATTCGTTGAAAATTTTGTTTGCTTGTGCTTGCGCTACACAGAATATACGTCCATAAATAATCAACATTGCGACCACCAGAAACAATTGAATGGAGTCATAGAGGATGTACGCCGCTTGGGTGCCATATTTATCAGCTCCGTATAGAGTGCATTTCTGCAATTGATAATACATCCCGTTAGGCTGTGCAGGTATGTTGGTACATCCAATTAGAGTCATTGATGATACCCAATTTGCTGTAATCATAAGTTTAATTCGGCTTGTTGTCAATAAAGTGTTGTATCGAAGTGGAAACACTATTGATATGAATCTGTCTATTCCAATAGAAAGCTGATGAAGTACGGAGTTCGTCAAAACAAACTTCCTTGTGCTCATCAACAGACTACATGCGAGGCCGGACATGACCTGGTCAACTGCTAAAGTTGGACATGACCAACACAATCCTGTAATAAGATCCACCAATGCTAAACTGGCCACGAAAGCATTGGTCTTTGTGCGTAAAGTGGCGGTACGTACTATGGCAAGAATGGTCAACATGTTGCCGATGCATATGAAGACTGAAAATACAACTTCTATGGCGAAAATGACAAGGTTCGTCCCTTCATGATCTATCTCGCCAGTGAGACTCACGTTACAAAAACCTGTAACGTTACTGATATTCCACATATCAATGTTTGTAGTATTACGGCCATTGCATGTGTTACTGTGTGTTGTGTTACTCATGTTATCCCAGTTACAGGAACTTGTATCAATTAAAATACTCACATAACCTGTGTTGTCCAAATCAGTAATTGTTGTATTACAAACTCACTGTCATCAATTCAAGTCGAATTATGAGAAAAACAGTGGTCCCGACGTTAGTTTTTTTTTCTAATATCACTCATTCTGTTAAAGTTACTTCTTACATAACTCCTTTTGCTGCAATCATCATATTGCCTGGAAATCAGATTCCGGTGAACATTCCAGCTATTTTCAATGCGTCTTTTACAGTCATAATATGAAGTTGAATAATTCAAGTATTTTATCCGCTGCACTTTCAATGTAATCGACATGTTCAATCTCCATGGTAAAATTAAACTAAGCACCAGCTCGAATTTCTTGTAGCACATTTTCAGTAGTGTCCGACAAATACAAAAAAATAAAACAGCATTGCATGTCCAAACAAAGACAAAATATAAGCACAAAACATCACTCATTCGCTTTGGAAAAGCAAACCAACGCCTGCAGTTGCATATAGCAGTGGACGATACCACACAACTTCTTTTAGTTAAAATCAACGATCCTCCTGTCATTGTATTAGATTTGGCGGGTGCCCTGTAAATAGAGATTATATACAGTTTCCATTTTGTATTACAGGCATTTGATAATAAAAGCTTTTGGTTTCATTTCGCTCTTAACAGTTGTACGTGGCGTGCGGGGCATTCTTTTAATCAGGAATAATAAATTGGGACCATTAAAGAATGTCCTGATAGCGTCCATTCCAAAGTATATGACACACACACAAAAGTCCTTTTCGTATTTTATGTACCACTAATGCGTACATTCCATTGCCTGAGCGTGTTTGCCAATAAAAATAATACCAAGCCTATGGCTTTATTATCCCCAGCTTTCAATGCCATATTATTCATTTTAAACAGTCATGGGCCATTACATATTTATTTTGTATCATCGAATTACTGATTCCGACCACTGAAATCACGAAATGTCAAAAGGTAAATTGGTATCGGCACGTCACATTTTGATACACTTTGGCTGCGTTATATCTTTCATGTGTTTTCGGTTGAAGTATTGTTTGTGAACATTATTGTTATCTCTCCCTTTTTGGGAGTGGGGGTAATGTTGACTATGTACTGCTTTCAAGTATATGAAGAGGCCGACGCTGACACACTTTCAATTTTTTACTTCTTTGTTCAATAGACGTGGGAGTGTTCAATAACAGATTATCGCCATGTGTCAACTCGCCTCGTTTAACATCGAACATCATAGCAGCGACTGACACGCTGCTGGTTATTTGTTTATTCCTGTTTTTCCGCTTTTCCTTTACAATCTTTTTTTTTTTCGGGATGTGAAACCATGAACGACTGATCAAGTTTGTCATAGCAAAGCGCTCATATTGTGATGTAAGTACCGGAGGCCCCAGAAATCCGGGTATTTACCTCACAAGGGAAATCTTCAGTTTACGAATACGACAAGTGTAGGCACACAGGAAACATGAAAAATCGACAGCAGTAACTTTGTACATATGATGGGAGCAGATTTTGCAAAATTCCTTTGGTGCTACAATATAAATCTAAGCGGAACAAATGACCACTAAACGTTCATTTGGCAAGACCTGGCAAAATTTCGTTTGTGTAAAATCTACATTGCCATCTTATAGAGATCTCAACGTTTGATGTCCACGAGCGCTACAAGTACTTGTACCATATCAAATTAGCAACTGCCTCATGATTTCACAGGAAGGGTTTTTTACTCAGTCCTAAACAAAATGATGAAAAGTTCAAGTAGTTCCATAATCTTGTCCGGTACTTGTTTACGGAAGATTGCCAACAAGTCATATCTTTGAAACGGGCAACAACCTGACGTAAAAATACACAATAATCCAAAGGGTTTCCAGAGGACAGTTAAAATCAGAAAGAGGGAGGAGACGGAGGTGGTGGTGGTGGAGATGTTTCTGTACTGGACACTTTTTTTTAGCGCACTAGCGGACTGGAGGCTGTTTTGCTTAGGCTACTGTGTACCAGTCAAAATTTTGAAATGGGGGAAATGGTAAAAAAAGACTCGTGGTGGGGGTGGGGGAATACAGGGACCTTGAATTTTGAGTTTGGTCCAGGAAAATACCGGGAATTTCATTTAGGTGTCTTTGTTTCATGGAAAATTTTCGGTAAACAAATGAAGTTCGTGGATATCGGGAAGGGAAATATCTATTATCATAGGGAAAATACAGCGAATTTCATTTAAATAATACGTGGGTAGGCCTACCCTCTATACATGAACGTACATACATACGTATGTATGTATGTATGTATGTATGTATGTATGTATGTTTGTATGCATTGCCTCTTATACAACGTTTAAATGAGGAGCGTATAAAACAGCATCTATGGGGAGGATGGGAGATCTTCTCAGAGCCTGAGAAAAACTTCTGACACTGCCTGTGACCCGCGTATACAAAGATGTGTATAAAGGCACTTTCAAACTCGAATCAATGCTCGTTGGGAAAGTTTAGAAGCAGTGGATAGCACAGCGAGTTGTTTTTTCATTTCAACCATTGCTCCCCTCATTTTTAGGGGTGACAAATTGGTTTATCTTTTTTCCTCCATGGAACTGTTTGGATCCCGGAAAATGCAAAATTTATGCCTACCATCTGTGCTTGTGACGAATGAGGCCTTAGCGACAGATTTGGGACATCATTCTATAAAAAGGTTTATGGGTGAATGATTTTCACAAACTGGAACAGCCATTCGCCATAACTGAATAACGAAAAAATTGGCTCAGTCTGGGCAAATAAGCCGATTCGCTTTGGGCAAGGCTTTGCCATGAACCGAACTGATATATTTTCGCCCTGCAATGTTTTCTCCGTTCACATTTTATTTCAATTTATGGTATCTTTTAACTGTGTGACATAGGATTTCTTTGTCTCTGTATAATTAACCGATATACCAACCTGACAGTTTAGGAGCACTTTTTACCCCTCTGAATTTGTGATACGTGGCAAAAGTACTTTAATAGCCAGTGTGAAGTTGCCAGAAGAATAGTTGTTCCATGTCAGTGGTAGAGAGCTGGTGGGACTATTTTCATTAAGCAAGAGGATGCAAGAGGAAAGCTGGGTCCAGAAGGCCAAGACATGGGGAGGGCGGGGGGGGGGGGGGGGAGGAACAACCAGGCACAGGCTCCTTTTGGCAGAGAGGTTTACTCAGCAGTGGCACCAGGCTGCAACATTGCAGCATCATGGCATACAATCAACAGGAGACTTGGTGCTAGACAAACTTAGTTAATGCCTTCCTGCCATCTGTTTTCCTCTCAGTCCTGCCCACAAGAATGCACAGAAACAGTGGTGTAAAGGACATGCTGACTGGACCAGAAATCTGTAGAGGAGCATGATGTGATCAGACGGGTCACAATTTTGCTTCAATTTTGATGAAAAGAGAATATGGGTAACAGGAGTGTGATGTGATCAGACGGGTCACAATTTTGCCTCAATTTGATGACAAGAGAATATGGGTTAGACGTACGGGGCCTATGCCTTCAGAGAGATTTGTGGAAGGATGCATGGTGGAATATGACTGCTATGGAGGAGGCAGCCATTGGGGGGGGGGAAGCTTAGGGAGGTTCCAGACTGAACTCGAGGATCTCCATAGTCCCTGAACTTTTCCAGAACTCTTTGGGTCAGGTGGATCAGAAGATAGGTGCACACCATATATTCTCTTAACTTATAGAGACAGCTTTTACCACCCAAGCTGAATCGTCGAAAATCAGAGATACATCTCGGTAACTTCTTATTCTTTTTCTTGTGACAAAATGGTCTAAATGAGTCCTCCTCCTGAGATCCCATAAATACTGGACAATCAGCAGGTGAAGTGACCACTCAGTGCTGATTACCTGGTGCTCATGCAAAAGATGATCAGCCTCCATGTTGAGGACATCTTGCTACATGCACACAGAAAATATTTATGCCCCTGTATGCACACCAAAGCAGGAAGGTCTTGGTTGAGTGCAACCACCCACCCCCTTGCTTGTTTAAATATGCAACCACTGTCCAATCAAACTAGGACATGTTTGTAAGAAAGGTCCTAAAGGATTCAATTGTCAGGTGATTGATCAAAGGTACCAGCCAATAAATGGGCAAAGACTCATATTGAGGAGGCCAGACTCTGGATACAGTCTTTGAGTTCATGTACGTCACACAACTCTGAGGGAACACTGTAAAATTGATTTCCTGTAGACTGAACGGGTCTGGTGACTGCCCCTGCTTTTCCTGTCAGGAGGCTGAACTGGTCACTTGGAAAAATGTGGTTCATTTATCGTTGACTTCGTACATTCTGCAAGACTGTGGAAGGCGGTTAAGAAAAGGTGAGTGTAATACATTTTAGGGCTTGTGAAAGGCCCTCATCCTGCTATGAGAATGTGAACACTCACTTTATTTTAAAACATGCTACGAAGTCAGATTTAAGATTTCCAAAGTGTACGACTTTCCAGAAAATAATATGGCGTGTTAGGGCTTAACTGCCGGGTGATCTAGTCACGGTTATAAGCCAAAATGCAATTTAAACCTCTTGAATGTATATTTTATAACTTTAGATGGGGATGAAGTTACTGCCAGGAGTTCTAGGTGTGTTTATGTAGTAGGAGATAACAGTTTTCATATTCCAAATGCTGGTTTATGGAGTGGTAAAAGTTTTCATATTCCAAATGCTGATTTATGGAGTGGTAAAATGGCTTCTGTTGTGGGTACAGTTGGATACTTTCTGGAAAAGCTTGGCGTCGGAAATGAGTAGATAAGTGAGAAACTTAGGCATCCGATTATGGAGCAGGGATGAATGGTCTTGGCAATAGCCAAAAGATGTAACATGGGTGTTGCGATGCCCATCTTCTGAAAACTAGCAGAACTCAACAAAGAATGACATACAATGATATAACTTTAACAATAACAATAAAGTAACAATCAAAATCAGTACAAAGTAGGTAAACTTATCTCTGCTGGTATTTCAATAGTTAAACAGTCTTAGGTAAATCATAATCCCTGGTGAGCTTATCCACAGGTAGTGTCCCACAGTTCCAAGTCCTTTGACAGGTGCCAAATGATTTGGTACAAATCCCACAGAGGTACGTTTTGGTTTTAATGTGTTACTGAAACGTGCGGTGCTGATCAGAATCCCAAAGAGGTGCAGTTTGGTTCCAATGTGGTACAATTAACACCAAATATACCAGTCCATTCAAAGATACAGTCCAAACTATTGTAATAACAATAGGTCACCATTCCACTGGCTTGTAGTTACACAGCTTCTGTCAGATCTTTCCGAATTCTCTCTCCAGTCAGGAAAATAGCTGCTCTCTATATGTAGACAGAGAAATCCCACCATTGTTCCAGAGTTTTCCAATTAGTCACACATCCCAGTGAATTGAATGTGACCTGTTTCTGATCTTTCTATATCACCTCCGAAATGTAAATAGACAGTACAATGAAATGAGTCATATGAATGTAGGTCAACACTTTGTTTACAAACCTGAGAGTCACCCCAACAAAGCAGGCTAACTCTGTAACCTTGTACTGGTACACATTCTATTAGTACGGTGAGCTCTAAAACAAACAGACATACCCACATTCATAACAATGGGAAGTTATGGAGGCTGAGTATCAGAAGTTATTTTTGGAGCTCTCTAGAGCTGTTCTAGTTTGCACTAATTAGCATAATAAAAATTTCCATGAATAGTACAGAAAAACACGATCCATATTCATTAATTCCAAACCCAACAATGACAGCAAATTTCACTCCTAACTTGAGACAGGCAGTCACCCAGAAAAAGCAACTGGTGGTTTTAAACCGGTCCTCTCAACCTTAGAAATATTCATCATTAACTGGAGACACTAGTTCTTTTCCAAAATGTATAGGCCTAACCACCCAAAACATAAATTTCATTATTTCTGCCAAAAATAAAAAGAGACCTGTTAGGCCTATCACCTTTCAGTTCTCCCGACTTGCCAGTACCCTATTTTCCTGCTCAAAATATAGTACACAGCTTAATGATTCTGTTTCGTTTTTCGTTTTAAAAAATGGAAATGAAATGAAGTTCTGGTGTCAGAACAGAGATATAACTGACAGATGAGTAAAACTAATGACTGGTAAATTTATCGGGGAATTAGTTTTAAAATTCGATCTCCTTCCGCATGAATTTTGAAATTGGATGTTTAAACCGTATATTCATATTCACATTCATATATATATATATATATATATATATATATATATATATATATATATATATATATATATGTATATATATATATATGAGCGTTGTTTTTTTATAATGGACAAAAGGTTTATAACATATTTTGCAATTTAGAGTTCCAGACTGGCCATATTTTAAAAAGTGACAGAAAGAGTCATACCGATATATGTTGATTTGTGTTTTCTGGTCTAACAAGTTTTGAAGATTAGAATCTTGGTACGAAACGTGCTATAAATGTATAAAACAGGTTTCTTGATTATTAACCATGTGGTTCTAATTTTAAACTGGTCAAATCAGAACCCTGTAGATTGTATCCTGTTCAATGGAAAGATCACTATGGTGTAAAAAAATATATATATATAGTTATATATCTATAAATGAACATTTAATACCGTCAAGTATTATTCTGTTATATATTTTGTCCTGAATGTCCTATTGGAAAAATAAGAAATTGGGATTCCGATTGTTGATTTTTCAGGAAATATCTGGCATGAATTGCTCATTAAACGGAAGTTGACCTGTGATGTGAAACATCATTGGATGTTGGCCTCATGGGTCAATGGTCATCATTATTTAATAGCACATGGTTGATCAATGTTGAAACACTGGTCTTCGTGTGATGATATCGGAAGAAATGGTCCTTATGAGTTGATGGTGCTGAAACCTTGATACACATCACTAATTTCAAATTAATATGATTTTTATGACCTTTATCTTTATTAGTACTGTACATTCAAATTAATGCAACAGGACTGGTAAAATGAAAATTATCCTGGCGACTTTCACTCATGATACACACACAGGTAGTAAATCGTCTCCAAGATTTCCTGGAATTAATTTTGGACTATTATTCGAAATAGGCATTTTTAAAAAAAATGAATATGTTTTTAATTAAAAGTATTTCATATGAAATTTCTTTTATTTAAAATTTCAGCAGTTAGTTTTCTGTTTACATAAAGGTTTTAGAATCATGCAAAGATAAAATATTTTTGCAAACCTTCATATTGGAAAAGCAAGTTATAAATACCTTTTGTGCTGCATAGATTAACCAGTGCTTTATGAAGTATCTTATTATAAAAAGATTGTAAATGGTTACCAAGTCTAATTCAAGAACAGTCAAATCTTAGACCCATTTGTTCTATTAGGGTAATGAATGAAAATTGTTTTAAGGAAAAGTATAAATTAATGGGAGTATCTTGTTAAGGCCAAGGGGCATATTAAGAATTGCTTCCTTAATGATGCCCACTTTATTCCAAATCTAATTAGCCCTTGAAGACTTAAACAATAACACTTGGACCACCTAGAGATTTAGGTGAAATTATAACACATGGACAGTCAACACATTCGATATTTACTATACAAGGACAATCAATGCAATTCATATTTATTTTTCAGACTTACGATATATTTGAAATAGCAATATAGACACCTTTTGTTTTTTTTGGTGAAAGTAAAACTTAAAAAGTTATATATCTAAGCTTTGAGATTTTAAATAATGTAGCCTTCCAGCCACAACAGAAGATAAATTGGAGTTCATGGACTTACCTGGATTTGTAAAAAAATAGTATTCAACAGTGGATCAAGTGGTCTTTGTACTAGATATCTTCCAAAACTTTAACTTTAAAAGTTCATTACCAAGTGTTATTCAAACTTTATTTTCCACTCATGTTTGAACTTTACGATACACCTAGCTCGGGTATAGGACCAGGACCAGAGTTGAACCAAGTAATGGCTACACTCTTTTTACCAGTCTTCACTGTAAAGACAATGCCCACTAATCATTGTCTACTTCAAGGCATCACCCATGTAAACTTAAGAGTTTTCATTTAAATAGTACAGAAAAACATGATCCATATTCATTAATTCCAAACCCAACGACAGCAAAGAGATTTCAGACCTGCCAAACCATCAATATTTCTCTTCCAATACCAATGTCAAGAAACAAATTTCACCCCTGACTTGAGACAGGCAGTCACCTATAACAGGCAACTGGTGGTTTTAAACCGGTCCTCTCAACCTTAGAAATATTCATCATTAACTGCAGACACTAGCTCTTTTCCAAAATCTATAGGCCTAATCACCCAAAACACACATTCAATTACTTCTGCCAAAAATAAAAAGAAGCCAGTTAGGCCTACCCCCGTTTAGTTCTCCCGACTTGTCAGTCAGCTAGGTTTACAGCAAAAGAGTAAGGTAGGCCTACATTTTTTTTGTGAAATTTATGAATCTGGAACATTATAAACAACCTCTACCTCCACTATAACTATGAGTCGGAGTTTGTTATATTGTGACAGGTCTCCCACAAATAAATGTTATTTAATTATAACTTGAATTCTTGGTTGTTATTTGATTAGGTCTGTGGCATTTTTTTTTTTTTAATCATGGAACCAGACTAGCATAGGTCCATTCGTGGATAAACGATTGTATGACCCCGCATGGTTACAAAATACATCCATTGGAAATGGTGGCAGCAGTAAGATGTCACATGACCTTAGAAGAACTGTTAATAGTAATTAGAGTTAAATAAAAAGGAGAATTAATTAATTGATTAAATTTTGTTTTGTTTTTTGAATTTGAGTTTTTAGGACCCCTTTGCCTCAGGACAGGTAAACGACTTCTGTTGTATGGGTTACCCAAAGATACAGTTCATAAATTGAATTTAAACTTTGTTGTATATTATTGCAACTGGTGGTTATACATGACTATTGTCGTTTTAATTTCTATTCAACTGGTGAGATGGCAGAAGTCACAGCAGGAGAGGGCGTGCTCCCGGGACATCCCACAAAGTAGCCGCTCAACAGGTGAGTATGGCTGGGGGGTTCCCGGAGCACTTCCTTCAGCCAGGATAGGTGGATGTTTGGTAAATTTTGGTGAACATTTAACATTTCAAGGCTATACTCCTGTTGAAGCAGGAGTGTTTGATCCTTTAAAGACACCAATGGATCCACCCCCAGCCATACCTGATACAGCTGCAAACATATAGTCAAATTGGAAGAGGAGTGGAAAAACCAACCAAGCATAAATCCTGACAGATACCATGGTGAGCAAACTTTTGATGACTATTAAAAACATTTTGAAATAGTTGCTGGTTTAAACAGCTGGGAAGATGAATTGAAAAAAAAAAATTCTCTTGGCTGTACTCCCAAATAAACTACAGGAGTTTGCTTATGACTTACCAGATAATATCAGGGCTGATTATGATTCATTGTGTGGAGCACTTATAGAACAATTTGGAGCTCACAAATTAGTTGTTAGTTAGAGACAAGTCCTCTTGACCTGTCAACAGGGCAAGAAGGAGAAACTACTGGCTCCAGAGTGAAAGATTAGTGACTTGAGCCTTTCCATCCGGTGACTCACAAACTAAAGAAAGTATGACTGTTCCTCTTTTATACAAGCCATCAGAGAACAGTCATTGTGTATACAGGTTACAAGAGCTGGCCCTTCTACTTTGGAGGAAGCTGTAACTGAAGCTATGAGAGAAGAGAGTATTGCCTCAGGTGAGAAGGTTGAGTTTATACATAATACTCAGACAGCTAAAGAGTGTAGTATTGAAGGCACTAAACAATTATTGGAGAAGTTGCAAAAGTGGATCCAGAAATTGGAAGCACAACTAAAAGATAAGCCTGAAAAGAATACCAAGGAGACAAAAACAGGTATATTGTGTTGGATATACCTGACTATTCTATAAATGTGTCTTGGGTTCAGGCATCTTAGATAGATTCCAGGTTGTTATTGACTCATATAGGAGCAAGATTAGGTCAGCTATACAAGACTTGGTACTCACCAAGAGACATGTGTATTGGCTGGAGGCTGTTTGTGTGGTTGCCAACACACATTTACCTCCTTGCAGTATAGTTTTGGTTTCACCTCAAGTTACCGGACAAGAAAGGAGGGGACTTGCTTTGATTCAGGCTGCCTGTGTTATTGAAAGTAACACTGTGGAGGGATTAATTCTTGGTAGAGATTTGGTGGGTTCAAGCCAAAATCAATTTCCTCTGCAAATTCTTTGTCTTAGTGATTTTTTTCAATTCAGGTTCCACAAGGAGCATAGGTAAGTACAGCCATACAAATTCAATATGTGGCTCATGTTTCTTTACAACCTACAGAGAGTTCTACTCAGTTCTATTCAGTTGTACAAGAACTTATAATAAAAATTGTACTAAGTTAAAAAGGCACCCCCCAAAAGATTTCAGAGCATTAATGTGTAAAGAGTAGTCTATTTTTGCCACAGATGACCAGGATATAGGTCATTGTAAACTTTTGCCACACACCAATGACACTGATGATGCACGACTTATAAGGTAAAGAGTCTCTCCTCAAATGAGACCTGAAATTGACATATGCGTAAATAAAATATGGAAAAAGGATTATAGTCTCCAGTGGTAGTTTGTGGGCTAGTCCCATTGCCATGGTAAAGAAACCAGATGGTTCATGGAGATGCTGTGTGCACAATGGGAAGTTAAATGAATTTACAAAAGTTGATGCAGGGCCACTTCCTGGAATTGATGACACAATTGATGCTTTGCAGGGTAACATCTGGTTCAGCATAATTTATTTGCTTTCAGTCTACTGGAACAATCAAATGGACCGTAAAGACCTAGAAAAGATGGCTTTTGGAACAGGTACGTCTCTGTGTAAGTTACCAGTCTTACAATTTTGGTTTGAAAAATGCTCCTTCAGGATTAAGCCAGTTAATTGAGTTTGTTTTTCCTGGTTTACACTAGTTAAACTATTTAATTTTTCTCGATGATGTAATCACATTTGGAAAGACATTTTCTGAGGCCAGAGACAGGTTAGATTTGGTACTATGAACTCTATATAAGGCTGGTTTCAGTTAAAATGTGCTTTTATACAGAAGGAGATTGAATACCTTGGTTTGTGCTGTCAGGCAAGGAGCTACAGATCCAAGTAAATTGGGAACAGTAAAAAAAAAGAAGCCTACACCTAAAAATTTGAAAGAGCTCAAAGGTTTTACAGTATTGACATCATATTACAGAAGGTTTATACCTTCCTATGGTGAGATTGCTGCTCCGCTACATAGGATGATTAGGAACAGAGTACCCATTTCTTTGTCTCAATAATCCCAACATGCTTTTTGATCAGCTTAAATGAGCTTTATTTAATCCACCTTTGTTGGCTTTCCCTAATTTTTTCCTGCCATTCATTTAAGCCATGGATGCAGGAGCAAGGTCAATAGGAAGTGTCATGCCCCAGATTCAGGACGGAAAAGAGTGTGTAATTGCTTACGCCAGTAAAACCTTAAGTCCAGCGGAATGCAATTATTCTTTTAACCCTTAAAGGGTCAGGGTAATTTTTGTACCAGTGAAAATAAAAGTAACGATTTTCATTGAGCACAGTGCACTAGGAACAGTTTTCTTTGTAGCATACCAAAAGTATATATCATTGTGATACCCGGAATGCAAAGTTTCATCACGTGCAATAAATTGCTCATAGTCACGTGACTGGTTGCCATGGCAACCACTTTAAACACTAATAAATGGCAAAAAAACATTTAAAATCTGCTAAATAAGAGAACAAAGTATCTCCTCATTTTATGTGAAGCACCCTTTTCTCAACATATGCATGGTATTTGGATAACCAGAGAAATAAACTTTCAGTAAACTTTGAAAATAAAACATGATCACATGACCTGTTTCCATAGCAACCGTTAAAATGTTGCTTGTACTTGGCTAAAAACCAGAAAACTGCATTTTTACATAAGTCTGCAGAGCCGGTAGCAGGCAGTTACTTTGCATAACAAAATAAGTCACAATAACTATTCATAGATTATGTTCCAGGTTAAATATTATGTACGAAAATGACTGAAATAGAACAACACTGCAGTATTTTTATAGAAAATTGGTGGTTTTCCTCCATTTTAATATGTTGCCATGGAAACAAGTTGGATCCACAATCATATGTGCCAGGCCTTATACTGACATGTAGTTTGCAAATGTGGATGACACCATGCATGTATACGGTGTACATGCAATAATAGTCATCAATTCCAGTGCAAAAGGCAAAGTAGGCCCTCCCTATTGGCTGCCTGTCAGAGTCTTTGAGACTGACAACAATATTTATCATGTATCTGCAACCATGCCCCTCCTCCCCCCCCCCCCCCCGTGTAAATAATTGAGTGCATTCAGAGAAACAATTTAGGTTTGAATGCAAGGTTCCATAACTGGGCCAAGGCAAAAGGTCTTATTCATAAAGTTTATTGATAAACACAGGTTTGACAGGGAAACATATTATGGGATACTTGGAAAGAGCAAGGGCATTGCATGACTCAGTGATTGTGTGAGTGATCGGCTGCAACGAGCCTGAATGACTGGGTATGGGACCCACCGTGGAACCACATGGTCCATTGATATGCTTGAGTTCTGTGGGCTCCAGCCTCATTATAAACAAAATACTTACATCCTCACACCCCACATTGACTTCACTGTCCCCCTCCTTTACATAATCCCTCCCTGCCAACTCCTGACTAAGGTTAATAGCCTCGGCACTTTTACGTAATTGACGGACACCTGCAGCTGAACTGGTACTGGATGCTGCCCTCTTCGTGACATCATGCACCTCAAGGGAATCACCGGGGAATCCCCTTGACGATAAGCAGGGATGCTAGAGGGAGTGGTATACATAAAGAGATCGATGTGCTTCGTGGTGGAAACACAACAGCTGTCTGTGCACAGTTTGGTGATGATTTATGGGTTGTTTACACAAGTAAGGCTAAGCTAGTGTGAGCCCAGCATAAAATCACGTGATTACCGGTCGTTAACGACCAGTCTGACCGTTTAAGGGTTAACAGTAGTCTATTTTGTACAGTATTTCAAGATTTATTTTTTTGGGAAACTGTTTTTACTCCATACTGATCATGGATCTTTCAGATAGCTGCATAATTTTAAAGAACCTCAAGGTAAAGTAGCGCACTGGCTAGAGATCTTACATCAGCATGATTTGAGACAGCCTACCACTGTGGCATCGTTCATGGAAATTCTGACGCTACAAGGAGATATCCAGTACCAGAACTTCTTGGACATCAAAAAGTAAGTACAATAACCTTAGCACCCTTTCTTTATACTCAAGAAAAGCTGAAGAACCTGCAAAAAGCTGATCCGGACATTGGCATTATATGTACTTCAAAAGAATAGCATAAGACCAGGCCAAATGCAAATATGATTGCCACTGACAGCAGGAGGTGTAAGTTACTTACATTTTTCCCAGTGGGAACACATTGTCTTACAAGATGCTCTGTTAAAACAAGTATGGATGGAGAAAACAGGGAATAAGTACTTACTGGTTGAATCACAAGAAATTCACCGACAATTCCATCCTATTTTTAGCCCAGGATTCAAAATCAGGGAGCTATTTTGAGATAGACAAGACAAAACTTCTGGTGGACTGGTCTCAGAAAGTTGGTAAGGTTCTATTCATCAAGCTGTAAAAAATTGTAATAAAAGAAAAGGTGGGAATCCTAAGTGCAGAGCCCCTTGAGCTCGGAGACTAATCAGCTAACCAATGGAACGAGTAGCTCTTGATACAAAAGGGCCACTACCTACAACAAAGGTAGGTAACAAGCCTTTTTTCCCCCCTATGGACCTTTGCACTTACGTTTTGGTCTCTTTTGGGTAAAGACGAACTATAAATTTATGTGTTTCAGCTATACATACCAAGGAACATTGCCTTTGGTCCGAATTGACTTGGATTTGTTTTGTTAGGAGTACGGTTTGGATATGGTAATCACACTGTCTAATTTCCTATGGCTAACCAAGAGGCTACCACAATTGCAGATATTTTCTGTAGAAAATGGGTCAGAAAGTACAGTTGCCCCAGGCAAGAACACATGGGCTGTGATAGTAACCTAGAAGGTAAATTCATGAAATATCTGTGTGAAGTGCTTGACATTAACTCATTCCATACTATGGTGATAGGCCTTTGTCAGTGGTTCTGGCACTGCCTTAAGACTATAGGCATGTTGGTACTTGAATGAAAGCTGTTTTCATGAAGAATTTAAATATGCAATTGTCATCTTAAATGTAGGTAAATTTACGGAAAAATCAGGGACTGGTATGGAATGAGTTAAGAAAACACATACAGTAGCTTATAATCCCAAAAGTGATTGATTGGCAGAAGGACTAACAAATCTATTGCAGAGATGCTTTCTCCCTATCTATCAGAAGACCAAAACAATTGAGATTTACATTTTATTTCATAAAACACACACACTCAGCCAACTTGTCACTTTCTCTTAATATCTTGATTACTAGAACAGCTGCATCTGCCCACTTTTCTTTGCTTCCTGGTATAAAATGGATGCCACTTTCTGTCAGCCAATTTGTATGATCAATATGCAAATTCAATATAGCATTTTCTCAAAATTAATATGATTGCCACATTTTGTTTAAATTTGAAAAGAAAGGTTCGTGGATAAAGCAATCAGAGCCCCTAATCTATTGACTAAAGTGCTATCTCATTGATTACATAGTAGCAGTTAGGTTGAATTACTTGGTAGTGTTTGAAGTCCTGGTCAAATCAGACCCCTGCGGCCAAAACTGGCAAAGAGAAATGGGGGTAAGAGTGAAACCCATGGTTTGAAATGGCTCTAATCCAGGTACCTTCAGCTGAAGTGTACACGTTTTTTAAAAAAATCACAGATGTGGAATATCATCACCATGTAAACAACTAAGTTTGACCTTTCCACAAGTTTCTGAATCTAATGGTCTTGGAGAAGTTAAGGTACATCCCCATCAAGCTTGAAATGAATATGGCCTGCTGTTTTGTTGGAGTTGAAAATGTGAAATGCACAGGAGTAGACAGGTGGGCTAAAGATCACTAACCATCCATTTACCTATAACCTCTACTAAACTAACCCCCCCCCCCCGATTTGCGAGTCCCTATGGCTAGAATATGGAGTGCCTTCCTCTCGAGTTTGTGTGACACCTTATTTGATAGCTTCCGCAAAGCACCAAATAGAGCTCCGAGAGATCTGATTGTAAACATGAAATGCATGTTGATTGTTACACACAATTGACAATTTTATCTTACTATACGATTTTATCTGTTTCCTAACCCACAGGGCGTCATTTGATGCAAGCAATTACACCTGTCTAATACAACCTTTGACATGGATCTTGGGTCTCAACTAACAAGACAGACGGACCCTAATTGACCAGCCAGAAACTTCATATAAGTGTTATTAATGTGCACTTTCAATGGCTTGACTAAAGTGGACAATTTTTCTGGGGTAGCTGAAGCACTAGTTAACAGCAGTATGCGAAGCTGCCAATCACTTGGTCTGGTGTCACCAATAAGTAAACTCCTGCAATTGTCTTTTTGGTGAAGATATTTTCGAACTGCTTGAATCACCCTGTCTGCACAAAAAAAACAAACCAACAAACAAACAAACAAACCAAAAAAAAAATCATGAATGTAGTGGCAATATATATTTGTAACTTTCATCGGCAGTGTCAACTCAAAGAAGGCTGGCAAGGCTACTTGAGCTACCACTGAAAGCAATGTAGGGCTATTTAGAAAATGTTCCATACACAGATACCCTTGTCTGCCAGTCTTCCCTTGGGACTTGCAAAAGGAACTCAACACAGGTGTCAGTATAGTAACATGACAAACTTTAATGCACTCATGTGTCACCTTGATCTGATAAGACTCCTACATGATAGATGATATTTATGTACACATGTACAGATATGCTCACTGGTGTTGACAATAAATTCCAAGTGTGTATTAAGAATACCTACCACATACAAAGATATCAATCATACAAGTGTCATGACCAATAATGGATTTACCTAGATTAAACCAGATATTCATAAGTTCTTTTACAAGCAGCAGTAGACTAATACTTTTTCCTAATAAGTTTTCAAAAATAAGATACTTTACTCATGAATGTTAATGAATATGTATGTTCATTATAAATAATGTGTTCCTCATGAAAAGACACGCCTTTTACCCTAAATTCTACCATACAAATAAATAAGCTATTCTTGATATGAAAAGCAGTTAAAATACCATATTATCACCCTTCAGTTCCAGAGCCACCGACACATATATAATAAAATATGTCTATGTAATAGATTAATGAACATTAAAGGTTGGGGGGGGGGGGGGGGCGAGAGAGAAAAGAGAGTGGGCCACTAATGAGCATTAAACAAGGTCATACAAGGTCATATTAGTTAGCTTGAATATCCAGGTCGGCAGTGGAGAATGTGATGTTACTTGCATATTTACTGAAGAAAACTTTCCGAAATTCTCATGGTCCTTAGTTAGAAAAATAAAAATTTTCAGCAATTTAAGTAGTGAATAAAACATCTGTAAAGCTCCTGGTTGTCACTGCTTTCATATTGCAATCTTGTTGTAGCAGCAGCTGGTTGTGGAATACATGGTTACCCAGCAGTGTGAAAGCATTGCCTGTACAATAATAATCTGTGGACTTCTGTCCATCCTGTGTTAAAACTTAATGTGGAAACAAGGGCAAGGTAAGTATACTCTATGAGGTAGTGTTGGGACTATGTGGGCTCCTCTGCAGCATTCGGCAAGCACATGACATGGACAGCAAGACCTTTTTCTTTTAAGCCACTGAAAAAAGTGTACTAATGTATTCTTTTTTTCAGTTAGACCAGTTTGACACAAATACAGCAGTTCCTGGTCACAGCTGTTTCTATATCTTGGCAACAAGAATGTGTACATTTACATGGATCCTGTGACAATAGGAATATTTCATAAACAGTGGTCCCCATTTTGGTACAAATACAGGAGTTCCTGGTCACATTGGTTTTATATCATGGCAACAACTTACAAGTATGTGTTCATGTGAATGGGTCTTGTCACAATAACAATGTTTCACAAACAGTGGTCTCCATTTTGAAACACCTCACTTTTCAAAGACTTCCCCAACCTCACAGACCACCTTCCTAGGTACCAAACATAATAAGCACTTTTCATACTTTCTGTACCCTAAAAAGAAACTGCATAAAAGCTAACTGTGAACACTACTTATGTGTATTGCATATGTGCCATATATACACATACCAATTTAGTGACCATTAGGGAAATACTTGGCAAATTAGGTTATATTGCATACATATACAATGCAGTCTTATTTGCAATGTTAAAGATCACCCATCTTGTCCACTTGTATGCTGTCACCATATTTGCCATAAACGACCACCTCTTCAGTCATATATGCCATGTAAGACCATCCCATTGGTCATATGTGCCATTCAAGACCACTCCATTGGTCATATATGCCACATAAGACCACCTCTTTGGTCATATATGCCATGCAAGACCACCCCATTGGTCATGTATGTCATGTAAAACCACCCCATTGGTTATATGTGCCATATAAGATAAACCTTTTAGTCAAAATAGATATTGTTTGTGTAATTCTATTAAAAGTGTGGTGACAAGGAAAATGTAGTCAAGGGCTCCTGAGTAGCAGTTTAGTTTAAATTAAATCACGCTGCTAATGACAGGAGGTCTCTCAAAATAGTGGTCCTGAATTGCATATACAAAACTATCCTCTTCAGCAGAATTGTATCACATCCCCTTCCAGAAAGAATCTTTAAAATGGACATTCCAATATTTCTGATCTGTTCCATACCTGTCAAATCTGCCCCCATTTGGCTGGATTCTCACACTTTTCAGCTTTACCTTTTATTTTCAAACAGAACATTGTCCAAGATCAATATCCCCCAGGAAAATCCATTTGATTCTTCTTCAGTGTTTGCTGAAGATAAAAATTCCCCCATGGTAGCAGAAAATTTCTCTATTTCTGTCCATAGATACTAGCAAGTATGTCACTCACATGTAGTTTATGAATAAAGATGAGGCACCATTTTCCTAAAATCAGATTAAGGCAACAACCATGAAGTTCCCTAGGCTGTAGACAGATGAGTTAATGATCACTCTACATGCAGTTGTGTCAAATGTCTAAAGCTGTCATTTAACCCGTTCCCTCTTGAATTAAGACTGAGTCAACAGCTTTCCTTGGCATGGGTTGGGCACTAAGTGCCCAACCCATGCCAAGGAAAGCTGTTGACCTTGGGCATGTGATCTTGATAAGTCTCATGTACATTTCTCAGTCAAACTGTTTTTCATAACTGTTGAAATTAATTGAAAACACAGAAGCAGACGACATTTGACCACCAGCCAGTTTTGGCCGGTTTGAGGGGGAAAGGATTAAAACATGTCCAATTGGATGAAAGAAAGGGAAATAAAGAGTTAATGACACCTGATGGCATTATTATTAGGAATATGTGGTTCACATCTTATAAACTACAGTACAAACCAATGGCGTTCTGGCCACTGGATATTGCATCTCTAAACTACAGTATAAACCAATGGCGTTCTGGCCACTGGATATCGCATCTCTAAACTACAGTATAAACCAATGGCGTTCTGGCCACTGGATATCGCATATCTAAACTACAGTATAAACCAATGGTGTTTTGGCCACTGGATATCACATCTCTAAACTACAGGATACATCAACAGTGTTCTGGCCACTGGATATCATATCTTTTAACTACAGTATAAACCAATGGTGTTTTGGCCAATGGATATCGCATCTCTAAACTACAGGATACATCAACAGTGTTCTGGCCACTGGATATCATATCTTTTAACTACAGGACAAACCAATGGTGTTGTGGCCACTGGATATCACAATTTTAATTGTTTACTAGAAGTTCCTCTAGCTATAGCCCATATATGTAAAGCTGGAGCTAAAAAGATTCATTACAATACCTGGGCACTTGTGGCGGTGTTGAGCAAAAGTTAACCTTTTTCTTTATATTGCTGTCAAACATTGATATTTTGACATGACCCATTTTACCTATTTGGTGGTGTCACGCTTATAAACATGTGGAGACAGCACCATTATATCCTGAGCTTTCTCTGCAGAGCCAAGCGTAGAGTGTCCATTTTATTGCATAGGTGAATGCATGTATTTCAGATATAGCAGGTAATCTTGCCCCAGGTACACCAATATGTGTTTATATTTCCACTTATAATTCAAACAAATTTGTTCATTATCACCATACTAAAATATATGAATACTATCCTTAAAAAGTATCGCTCTGATTATCCAGCAGGCATACTAGCTGAGCTCTGTGAATGTGCATGCACCTCTAAAAAGTCCTGTCCGAAGATCCCTTGCAGTGGCAAGTTGTCTGGTGGTAGGTACTTGAGGGTTGGGTTCATTTGATTCTCTTGTTCATTAGCCCAGGTTTCAAGAAAGTACATATCCATCACAATAAGCTTATCTGATTTTCTCATAATTGTAGTAGTTCTCTGTACTGTCGCCATGGTTACTCCATGCGAACCTTCTTGACCCTTGCCTTTGGCCTTACTTGTTCTGCTTCTTCCTTCTGTGTATTGTCTGTGTTACCAAGCAATTCCCGCACAAATTTAAACCTGCACAGAAATACTTTCCACACAATGTACCATCCTGAAATACAACAAAAGTATGACATGTTAGTATGGCACAAGATAAAACTACCTTGCTGGGCTTGGCATTTTGCATATTCCCAATAACAGAACAAGTGAAAATCAAATTACTGCAAATAAACATTTGAAAGTGCAACCAATAGTTTGCTTTTGTAAGCTGGATTTGAATGGCTGAACAGGTGGGCTATAACTGGGGGCAAGAACAATATTAGCACAGATTAACTAGGGTAAAAACACACAGATGGTCATACAGACTAGGACCCAGGGACCCAGTGCTCTGCTGTTATTTAAATAGATGGATTCAAGTACAGTTATATATGGGGTGGCACCTGCCTAATGACTCTGCTTATTCTGGCCATTGGCAATTTTTTAGCAAAAGTGTATAGCACCTGGCTATCATCATCCCTTCTATTTCACTCTAAATTCAATACCAGTAGACTTTCGGAAAAGGCTTTTGACACGGTGCACAGGATTGAGATTCTTGCGTTATTATTATTACCAAAGCATTGTTCTCATTAACCCCAAAATGAGGGTACACTACCCTTTCCAAACATGAATTACCCTCTGAGAAAATTCTAAAGGGCCACAAGTCCTGTTTATTTACATTTAAAATTGGTGAAAATCTAGTCTTCTCCCCTGAATTTCCTTTTTGTGACCCCCTGAAAAACGGAAAGACAGCAAAGGTTCAGTTTTTTTCACATGTACACCCTGCCTCAAGATGGACAATCTGTATGTGTATCAGTGCTGGTATGGCATTTTCTGGAATGGACTCCCAGGCCATGATCTTTTGTTAGAAATTTTTTAGCATTCCAAACCTTACCCATGGAATGAACTGTATTATCTAACTAAATATAATTTTACAAAGCTAAAATTCACCCAAGGTACACCCATTAAGGGATGCCTGAGATCACGGTGACCTCATATCTGTAATGCACATATTTTAATATTTTCCAACATATGAATGTTCCTTTTTTAAAATCTGAGAAACAAGTACCTCTATACATGATCAAAATGCATGTATTGTGTTTACAAAAGTCTACTTGTTTGCAGACCAGTTTTAATATGACAAATATCATGTCCCTAGAAAAACTTTAACAAGGAACGCCCCAAAGACAGATGGTTTCAGCAAAACAGCAGGTCAGCGTGGTAATTATGATGTAGGGGACAAGAGGCTGTGCATATTCCTATCAGTGACCAGCACCTGCACTGCCACACATCCACATAGGAACACAATTATTAAAGAGCATGATAGTGCAGCACTACACAATACAGCATGTACCTCATGAGTGTACATGTACCTCACCCAAGCTCTAATTGTAAGGTATAGCTAAACATTCACTGGACTAGGCTGTACCTAGTCCACAGCCCTCCGTCCAGTTCTCAAGTGTCAACATGACAAACAAAGAGGAAAATCAGATTCTGCTAATTGTCTAGAAATTGCAGGTAAACAAGAAGCATGTTCAGTTGGTCTACATGTTATGTTGATATTTTTTGCGTGTAATTTTGGTGACTTTAGACAAGAGAAAATTCATTGTCATTGCGTCAAGTCACTCAATTTGTTGACTTTGACAGTGTCACTGATTTGAACATCTAATCTTGCGTTCACTGTCCAGTTACACATACTTAAGACAGTCGGCCAATCAAAAGGTGTTAACATGGGAGGAATAACCTACATGAAGAAACATTGGGGAGACTTGAAACTTTACTCTGCTTCATCTTCACTACTTATAATATAGACACATCAGTGCAAATTGTAATACACATTGTGTGTTCATACCTTTGACATGTTTGAATAATGTGCATTCATTTTAGCTGCTGCCGAGGTTTCACAACTGTGATCCTCAGCAGTGGTGTTATATTTCTGGGTGCTCCTGCAACTGCCGATTTGTCACTTCATGTCATGAACGTACAATTTAGGACAGAATACACCCCCTTTAATCCTAAAAATTTATCAGATGACTTCACTTAATGCTGTAATTCTTGCTGTGTTTTGGCTATTTCACTCATCATCTGCATAATAATAATAATAATAATAATAATAATAATAATAATAATAATGGTGTTGTGCTTGTTGTTTTTATTGTTGTAAGTAAACATGGAATTAAAAATGTTTCACATAACATCCATGCCTGAATAGTCCTACTAAAAAGTTTGAAAATTTCTCAATATCAGGCAAAAGTAGAATACAGTATTAGGATAGATTTCACGAAATGATCTGAAAAGAAAATTTATAGAATATAGTTAAGTCAAGAAACAAACTTTCATTTCAGAAAACATATGTTTGACACCGAGCTGCAGCTGTACAAATTAAACATATTAATGATCATAAATGTCAACATCAGACCACAATGACCTAAATTGAACAGTCCCATTTTAGTTTTTGCCACATTATGGCATACTAGAAAAAAAAAGCCCATTAAGGTGACTTGCGCCCACAGTCCGGCGCCCTCGATCAGAGAGCAAGACAAACAACATTAATTGATATTGACACATTTTTATTTTTCTGACGCAAATCCCTGTGCACCAGACTGCGCATGATTATGCAGGTATAACTGACATGGTATCTGCTGCCACCTTTACGTTGTTTTGAGGGCAGAACAACAGTATACTCAGGCTATTGGAGTTGTATGCTTCATGAACCAACTTGAAATGGTAATATATAAAGTTGTTACACACCAGTTAAGATTTTGGTCTTACTATAACAAATTGCAGTGGCAAAAGCAAGGGGGAAAAACATTAAAAAATCCACCCCCGCCCCCCCCCCCCCCCAAAAAAAACATGATAAAGAAGAGATCGAGTCCACAGTTTTAGGAATCTTGAAAATACATTTGTAATTATTTCTCCCTGTAATTTCATTGCATTGAGTGGTTGTGCCATGCCATTGCATGGTTACACTTTTTCCTGTACAGTGGTACCTGCTGTTTAAGACCACCCTTAAAGCCAGACAAAAGTGGTCACATATGGCAGGTGGTCTTTCACTGCAGGTAAGCTTACAAAGAAATTAAAGGCCATTGTCTTGAAATGGCAGACTTAAAAACTAGTGCGGTCTTTCACGAGAGGTGGTCTTTAGAGCAGGTACCACTGTAATTGTAAGCCCATGGATACCATAATTTCTTGTTGGATACTTATTAAACTGCAAGTTACGGTTTCATACAAGTATATGGCGAACCTCAAAATCACCAAGAAGTATAATCCTCCATGCAATGGAGTTGCAGGTTAAGCCTGTGCATTCAAATTTCTTTTGCGATAGGCACATTTTTTTATCGTGGAATACATTCAGTTGCATTTTACTCACTTGGGCTACAAAGTTCCTTCAAAAAAAGAGGGACTGAGTTTAACATTAGAAGATGTGTGTGTGTGGGGGGGGGGGGGTGGTGGTGGTAAAAAATAATGACCTTTTATGTTATGTATCTATCCCAAGAATATGAGTGATTTCATGCCATGACACTGTGCCTGTCTTCTGTTGTCAGTAACTGCAGCGCAAATGCGATTGGATTGCATTTTGAACTTGATCAGAAGTACGTCAACAGCATGACCATTAATTTGAATGATTCTACGGTACCATAATCACAAATACATTCTGCAATGTTCATCCTGTGTGCTTTTGGTATTAAAATGCTATGTATTACATCACAGGCTCAGTCTGCACAATATTGCAGTCCTTCTGATATGAACAATAGAGGAGAGTGAAAAATCACTCTTCTAAACCAGCTTAGGAGAGTGATAACTCTCCTGGCTAGGGAAGCGGAGTGACCGAGCAGAGGGGGGGGGGGGAGTGCGGGAGGGGGTACCCCCTCCCGCAGGGCGGCCTCCCCCTGAAAATAAGGGTGCTCAGATGTGGATTTTGAGCATATTTTGCACCAAAAATTGACTTTTGTGGGCCCCCAAAAAGGATAACTTTTAGACTGAACAAATAACAATTTATCCTATGTACATTGATTTAAATAATTTAATATTATAATCATGTGTGGCATGTGAATGAAATAAATTTGTTTCACCTCAAGTACTGGTTTCTGTTTTAGATGCTCGCTTTGGTGACAGGTGTTGCGTGGTATGGGAATTTGTGTGTAACCCGCTTTGTAGTCTAGTAGTACCTGCTGTATGCATGATCATTGAATAATGCCCTTTCCTTTAACTTTTCACTTACTTAGCTTGAACAAATTTGTTGCCTCTTTTTGCACCAGTCCAAAGGGTTTAAAAGTAAAGATCTCATAAGGTCTGAGTGCCTGGATAATAATGACACTTTTAACTTTATAGCACAAGCAACTGTAGCCAACACAACTACATACAGTGTCACTGAATGACTCGATCAGTCTGAATCTCACTTTTATCTTTAATATTAAGGTACCGAGATACAAATGTGGTGCAAATCAGCACGGACAATTTTACGGCCCTGTAACTTTTAAGCTGTTCACATGAACATAGTAAAAGTTGCATTTTTGGATTTTTCTAGCTCTGTACTATATGTAGGGAAAAAAATCGGGACATTACTGACTGTAATTGTTGAATAAACAAACCATGAAGAGCATGTCTTTTATCTCGGACCCCAGCGCTCTTGGCTAATAACTTTTTTAATGTATAGGCCTACAAAAAACTTGTGACAAGTATGCCATTTTATTGGTAATATATCAAAATTCAGAAGTGTCCTTTTATTTGGCTGTATGTATTTTATTTGCGTAAGTGCAGGCATTCAAACACGGTGGCATCACTTAATCAGCTGAATGCACTGAGCATTGACATTCTATACAAGGTTAAAACCCAACTAGTAGGCGCAGAGAAAAATAAAAGGACACTTTTAAACTCCACATAATTACCTTTCCAACCCCGTTTATTTGAAGGAAATCCGCCGGTAAGATTTTTGCGAAATAAAATTAACAAGTTCTAGTCGACGGCCTTTCATCTTTGTTCAGGAATGGCAATCAAAGGTTCACTTGTCATCTTTGAACCGGGTCTGACAACAATAACTCGCGCAATTTTACTCAAACACTCATGGATTTTTGCATAGTAAGAGTTCAGAGTATGTTTGAACAAACATGATAACTGTCACTCATGTTGTTTACTTCTGAAGAGCTTAATCGCGTTCACTAGTAACTTGTTTCGGCGTTAGTGGGTGCGTTTCTGTGTTTCAGGGCGTTTGCTGGCGTTACAAACGCCGGCAAACGCCGACTAACGCTGGCAAACGCCAAAATCCAATTAAGCCTTTTGGGACTCGGAGTTTGCCGGCGTTAGTCGGAGTTTGCCAGCGTTAGTTAGGGCAATACCCATACACCTCAATGGATAAATCATCATCACAATATTAAAGATAATTATGTTGTATTGCCCATGAGTATAAAAAATGAAAGTATATCAATGATTAGTACAAGTACAAGACATAAATTTCCATGGATCCTTCTAATCCCAGTTCAACTGAATTCAAATTTTACATGTATCCCATTGAGTTTGCCAGTTGAGAGGACTACAGGGCGTTTGCCAGCGGTAGCCGGCGTTAGTCAGCGTTTCCCGGCGTTGAAAGGGTGTTAAACGCCGGCAAACGCCGAGCCCCAAAAGGCTAAATTGGATTTTGGCGTTTGTAACGCCGGGAACCGCCCTGAAACGCCGAAACGCACCCACTAATGCTGAAACAAGTTACTAGTAGTTGTTTATTTGCTATTTGCGATTAGATCACAAAACATGGTTTCCCTGTCAAGCATACCGCTTTGCTACGCTTCATTTTGATTGGCCAATCGTGGCGACGTGAGATGCCAATCATCGTCGTGTGTTGCCAGTTTAGGTGTTGCGTCTGACATATTTGCCATGATGGCCAAGGTAACACACAACGCACACAATGTCGAAAGAGCCATGCTTCACCTCGCCATTTTTGTGTTCGGCAGCGTTTGTAGAGATCGACAACCCACATGGTCATCGCTTTTTTTTGCATGCGAAACCTAACCTAACCATGGCAGATAAGTGCAAAGCCACAGAAATTTTATTTAGTGTTCTCATTTCTAATTGAATGATGTTTATAATAGTATATTCTATAGAATGAATGATGATAACTTTCACTACATCAAAACCCCGATCAAACACGTGCTTGCCTGCATGACTCAGTGACTGACACTGACGACCTGGGTCAATATATTTTTCCCATGGTTCAGATCGTGGAAAACATGGCGCACAAAACACTTGTGGTGGGTGTGGGAAAAAGTCGAGTCTTATTTTGATCCATAGCTTATGAAATACGGCGAATTAGGCTCCATGGAACGTGTAGAATAAAGTTAAGACAGTGAGTTATGCCATCAAAACAGTTTAGGCTCATTACTTTGCAAGCGAAACTCCGTACCAGGTGATGCATCAGGCCCATTGAGCGTCATGGGAAAATGATAAAACTCATGACCGGCAAATATTTTCAACTTGCAACACATATATTTCAGCGCCCAGACAAGAGCAAATTATTGAAATAAAAATTTTAAGGGTTGTAATTAAATTAAATAAATGATTTCTTTTCAAAGCATATGTAATCGATCATGATGAACAGGTGGTGGCAGAAATTTGCATACCTTGCTACCACCACTACAGGTTGCCCAAGATTTGAGCTGTTGAGGTCATGCATGTGGGGTTCCTCCAATGAGCGACTACCTGCATTATACGACCACTTTTTGGTCTGTGCTAGGGGTGGTCGCTCAAAAGAGGGACTACTGTACTATGAAACTTAACAGTGTCTCTGAGTTTGTTCTTAGCTGCATCAGGTGTAAAATTACGAGACTGCAAGGTTAAATTTACTAACTTGCATATCCAAAACTTTAATTTTCAAAATTGAAGACTTATATCCCAATATGAGCCTAATAGGAACAATTTGGAGTACACTTTTTGGGTTCATGGTGTTTGGAAGAAAAGTGCATCATTATTAGAACTTCAGACAGGATTTTACTGAGAAAGGCATAAATTTAAAATACATGACCCCTCACATCTAGGTCTTTTGTGTTGGCATATTTACTCAATTAGCACAATATTTCCTTGATCTGTATGTGTACCAATTCACACAGCCAAACTATCCAACTTCAACACTGTGTACTTTCATCAAGCTATACCAAAATTTTAAAAGCAGCAAAAAGGCAGATATAGGCCTTGGCCGACAAATTTGTACCTTGATACCTGGAGTTACTCAGGACCTCGAATTTTGACTTTCAGAAGTTTAACTGGGAGTATATACAGTACAGTGGTACCTGTCTTGAGAGACCCCTCCACTGAGAGACCCCATATCTTTTTAAGACCGCTCTCTCAGAACACTGTGCTATTTTTCCATGTTATTATACCTCTAATGAGAGACCACCTGTTTTGGGAGACCACACTTTGACCTGCCCTAGGGGTAGTCACTCAAGACAGGGACCACTTTCCTTGTAAAATTTTTAGTTCTTTGTAGTTACTTTCTGGTTTGGTTGTATTGGCTCTATATGGTTTGGCTTTCGATACATGATTTAATGCTAGAGACAGTATAAGTTTAAGGAATCATACGGATACAATAAACTTTTTGCAGTCTTATAGATGATATTTGTATCCACTGGCATCTCAAATTTAAGAAACAGAGCTCGCCAAAATGTACATTTACACTCTATAAATTTGAATGTTGTGAACGCAAAAAAAAAAAAAAAAAAAAAAAATAGGGGGTGATGCACCAACTGAGTGGGAGGAGACTAGGGCCAGAAGTAGAAAATTTGAAGCACTGGCCCTGCTATCCTATTAAAAGTTTGGGACTTGACACTTGTCTAACCCCATATCATATGCCATACCCGGGAAGGAAATATTGAAAGCAAAGGCTGAGGCCAGTTTAGTGAAAATTGTGTTTCCGATATCAAATTGTCCGTGTGAAAATTGTCTCAAATGCCAGGAAAAAGCGTCCGAGAGTATAGACTTTCCAAAAATTCAAGGGGGAGCGCTCCCCACCCTCCTGCTGTCAGCTTCGTGCCTTCGGCATTCGAACCCCCTGTCTACAAAGTCTGGATCCGCCCCTGAAAATAGACTTCACGTAAGAAACACGGTACCCTGATTTTAGTCACTCCGAAATGTGCATTTCCGAATCTGTGACACAGAATGTGTCATCAGTCTCTGCAAATTGATCCATTATCGCTCGATACGCGTTGTTTCCTCAAGTGCACTTGTCCTGGCCATCAAACCATTATATAAAGAGCTAGTACGGCATACTTCTAATCTTTTCACCCCTACTTACCTATTGTGATAAAAAGTACAACAAAAGTTAGAGACGCAAATACTGATGCTGCTGCCGAAACAAAATCTTTCATCCTGTAGGATTCTGTAAAAAAAGGTGGCAGTGACCACCCGCTACATGTGGTACGTCTACCGGTTATTTCAACCACCGCACAGCGTGCAAATGGCGTGGTCCGGCCAGTGTTTTGTACTTGGAGGGGGGGGGGGGGGGGCGGGAAAAGAATTGAAAGAAAGTACGTGTTCTTTGATGTAGGTACATAATAGCTGGATGTAAAATCGAATTTCGGGAGCTAAAAACAACAACAAAGAAAACTCACACACACACACACAAAACCACACGGGATTTTGATTGATTTAAAGGTATTATATTTCACCTTAGTTGAAATATTATTGGAAAACAAGCACCATGCTTAAGTTATATCGATTCCTTTCCGTGCAATGCCGCTATATGGAGGAAAGGCGCTGTTTACAATTTTCTTATGGCAGGCCTTCGACAGGTTCGTAAACGTCCCCTCATGTAGGCCTACATTGCTGACTTTCTTGGGGATAGAGTCTCCAGATGCCTGGTTAACTCATGTACTACTAAATTGGTCCAGACTAACGTCGGTGTCTCTCAAGATTCTATCGTTGCCCCTATTATCTTTCTGGCATACATATCAGACATGAAGGCAATGACCTGCATATACAGCAAATATACAGGCGACATCAGCCTTTATGCCCATCATGTAAACATCAACACTGCTTCCGAACGCCTCTCATTCGGTTTAGCATCCATTCGCAAATGGTCGTACCGGAGGAGAATCCCTATTTGAATATCCCAAAATCGCAAGTCACGTGTCTCAGTAGAAAAGGTCACAAAGCTATTTACATTAAAATGAATAACACTGTGCTAACACAGGTCCACGTAAAAAAATAATCTTGGGTGCTCTGCCGGATGAAAATCTGAACTATAGCAGTCATCTGCAGTTGGCTGCTGCACAAAAGCTAATAAAGCTCTTGGTAAGATCTGTGTTTTTACACGTAAATCCGAAAGACCAAAATGCAAATTATGTGCATATTTTATAACTCCTGTGTCAGAGCGCTGTTGGAATACGCATATGGGCCAATGCAGCTTACTGATGCCCTTGCAGTACTACCGCGTATAACGTATTTTATTTCAGCGCACGATAACCTAAACTCTGTCATTTGGCCATGACAATGCAATCAGATGTTATTGAACCAAGACGCACTTTTATTTTGATTATATACCCCAAAAGAAATAATTTATAACTGATTTGAGCGGGAAAAATACCGTTTTTTAACACAACGATCGTTACTTGTCATAAAAGCTTTATTTGTACATTTTCTTAACTTACTGTTGTCATCAATGTAAATTGACCTGTTGCATCAGGCACGTGGGCGTTCGACGAGCGCGGTGATATTGCTTCTTTAATATTAGGCTGTACTTTTTTTCTAAGGCTGCTATTAATACCATTACACAATGTCAAAAATGTAACGATTGGAAAATCCAGCTTCAGTTTACGAATAAAACATATATAATACTCCGAAAGGTAAATTAATATGTAAAATTACGGCATTTCATTACACACAAGTACTTCTTTTGGAACTATTTCCGACTGGGTATGAATCACGTGAAAGTGAAAACAAGGTGTTGTATGGTTTGTCAATAAAACATAACGATCGAACAGACGAAAAAGGCATTATCTGCAGATAAAGGATAGCTGTCACTGGCAAAGGTAAGGGTGCGTTTCATTATGAATCATATAGGTACATTCTGCAAGTTACTTAAATTGTTTTACATTATTCCAAGTTTGGAAATAAAGGAAAAGTACTCAAAGATAAGGTCGAAACCAAAATGAGGATGCCGTGATTGTGTCGATACTTACTAAGTTTTGACAGAGGCTGTTTCAACGTTAAAACATTTTGACATAGTCTCTCGATCATTACTTCATTATGGTCACCATAAACGAAAAATTAAAAAGGTGCGTATTCATCCCACAATAGACCATAGGTTAACGGATATGATGTATTCTTAATTTAAACGAAACTTTGAGTGGCTAAAATGATAAAAAAACCAAACAAACAAAAATAAAACAAAACACCCCCCCCCAAAAAACAAAACAAAAACCAAAAAACAAAAACCAAAAAAAAAAAAAAAAAAAAATAGCTGTTTGCAACGTATTGTTCCGATCGTATTAAAATTTTGATATTATTTGATATCGATCTTGAATTAATTTGACATTATTGTGACGATTGAGCTGTGCTTTTTACTCCAAGAAACAAAATATTGTTACAAAAGTCCAAGCATTCATCCCACCTAGATTGACGGACACATTATATAATCACTTCATTTACCGCTTTGTAAACATGTGAACAACTGAAACAGTACAAATGTATTAAATTTGTCCTCGTTGGGAATTTTTGGAGCGTTTCCAAATTTTGACATGATTTTGTTTTGATCTGTTATCGATTTGACATGGCTGTGTCGATTGTGCTTCATTTTTTACACAAATTACCATCGTTACCAATATTGTGTAACTATATTGAGACAATTTAGCAACGTTTGAAGTGTATGTACCGCAGTATAAATAAATAAATAAATAAATAAATAAATAAATAAATAAACAAATATATATATATATATATATATATATATATATATATATATATATATATATATATATATATATATATATATATATATATCCATGTAATCTGTATTTAGGAGAAATAATTCATGTGCACTTCAGCTGGATTCCCATATATTTGTAGGCCACAGGGAGGAGAGTGGTGGCTACAAGGAAACATTCGCAGGCCATTACTGAAGGGCAAAGCAGCAGGCGCACAGGTCTATCACGATGTGCTTCATGGAGACAAAAGTTAAAGGAAACAGATTCACTTAAATATGCTGAGCTACTTGCTCGTGAGAAAGAACGCAACAAACGAGCTAGAGCTGCCTTCACAAATGAAACGAGTAAGCAACTAGGAAAATAAGACACGTGTTCGAGGACAAAAAAAGCACAGGATGCAGCAGAAAGAAACAGCAAGAAACGAGCCAAAACAGCCTTGACAGTAGAAGCAATAAGAAAGAAAAAAAAGACAAAGGAAGGAAAAAAAGTACAACAGGTTAAAACAGAGAGAATATAGAGGTCAAATGCCCCATCAGAAAAAGACAGCTGTTAGAAAGCGAGGGAAGGGTTTTAGAATGAAGAAAAAGCGACACAAGGACTAGTAAGCATTCGAAGAGCCGCACATAGAATAAGGCGAAAGTGCTCCAAATCACCAAGCAAATTTGCGAAGGCAGTGTCACAGCTTACTAGAACAGCAGGCCCACTAAAGAAAGCACAGCTGAAATAAAACGAAAAAAGAAAACAAAAAACAACAAAAAAAAAAAAACAACGTCGTGTTGGTCAACATGCATCTTTGCATGCAGCATTTACATGACGACTTCATGCCTTAAAATAGAAGCAAAACATACGTGAACGTATGGAGTATAATGCATTGAGACATATTCAAAATGCGTTGGCGACAAAAAGGAAGAGGGCTATGAAGGTAATTACTCAGCATCGTATAATTTGTCGTCTAACGGTTAGCAAAACTGCACTCCTGATTTCTACTGACGTGGAGATATCTGTTGTCCAATTCTAAGATCAAAAAATGTAAAGTGGAACCGGGTGACATACCTCATGGAAACCACTACTCATGATACTTAAGTTATAAACGTTTCAAAGAGTCGCATCCTAGCTGTTAGATTACCTACCGTACATTTGGTTTTCATCAGCTTGCAGATGTAAAGATATGTACAAGCAGAGATCTTATAACATGCCAATATGAATATTGTGTAAACATTCAACAGAAATTGAATAGCCTTCGAAGATTCATCTCCCAGATCAGAGTGCAAAAACGAAAACGTCAATATGCAACAAGTACCCACAACACTACATGCAGCAAATAAACTCACACTTTGTCAAAACGTTCCAAAAACCTGTGAAGGTGAATTGCTTGGTGTGGAGTACAGGTGCAAGGAGTGTGGTACTCGTCTCATAGACAAATTTGTTGCACCTCTTCATGAATATGGCGAAATGCATATCAAGTGGCTGAGATATGAAAAAAAACAACTACCCAAGTCCTGTTGCAAGAAAATTCCAGGAGGTGGCGCTGAAACTGTGCAGAAGGAATGCAAGGATTATGTGGTATATGATGCGCCTTTCAAAACATTCAGGATAGAATTGAAAACTGAGCTTGAGCCATTTTCCCTGCATCTTTTCAACGCCCACTGGCAATTGAATGCCTTTAATACCTTGGTAGAAAATCTACCAAAAGGATGGCTGGTATCCGTTCAAGACTTCAGTGAAAATTACTAAGCTCAATTTCAGCTTGAGCCACAATCTGCATATTGGGATAGATCTTCCATGACAATTCATCCAATGGTAGTGTTTTACTGCGACGAGAGCAATGAGATTGCATGCGAGACCATAACAACAATCACAGAAGACTTGACACATGACCACTCAGCTGTCTGATGTTTCTGCAAAGCGATGATCAACCATCTTTGGGGAACATGCAAAGTGCAAATTAAACACCATGTAGGTTGGAGTAACGAATGCTCAGGTAATTATAAATCCAAAGACCCTTTTCTGAATATTTCATATTCAGAAAAGACTTTGGCACCCACTATGAACATTGCTTCTATGGCTGTAGACACGCAAAAGGTCCTTTGGATGCAGAAGGGGCAGTGATCAAATCATGGGTCAAGCATCAGGTATCCCATGGTGCACTCATAAGAAACGCCAAGGAGTTCTATGCCTTGTGTTCCACCATGCCTCAGCCCCATTCACTTGATCCATATCAGTAATCTGGCAGTGCAAAGTACGCATCTAAGGAATTTTACTTTATGTACCCACAGCTGATATCAATGCGGTTTGAGACGAGCTAGCTCAGAGAGACCAGCTCAAACATTGCCATGTACTAGAAAATGTCAGGTGGTCAGCAGCCCAAACTATGTAGGCAAAGTGCTAGTACGAGTGCAGAGTTGTTTCTGTGCAATCTGCATTTCTCACAGTGTAACTGCTTATCAAAGCATACCACTGGTCATTGGCTAGAAGTTGCCTTTCAGTTAACCCACCAGGAGGTCATGAAGCAGGACCAGGGTCGGCACCACAAGACAACGAGGATCAAGAAATCACCACCGATCAACATGAAGCTGAAACTAGTACAGATGGCCAAAATATGGCAGCACCTGAACCAGAAATACCAGAGTCAGAAGACATTTTGGCTTAAGAACTGTTACAAGATGTTGGTGATGTTGAGGGAACAGATCTAGATCTTGCACCAATAGATGATGTGTATCTGATATCTACAAACTTCTGAAGAATGTGTCTGACAAAGATCTGATGTTCGGAACTGCTGCAGGTATCTTGACCACCAAATGATCAGTCAGAGCTGCAAAGACTACCAGTAAATGATACAAGAGTCACATGGTCTTGATTTGGAGCCAGTAACATCAGCTACAGTATCGCCAGATCCATGCCAGGAACCCAGTCCACAAAATGATAAGCCAATGCAAGTAAAAACCACAGAAAACTTGCAAGAGCCACCTACTTTTAAATAAGAGCCAATGGCATCAGCTAAAATAGATTATTGACAGGAATCCAGACCACAAGTTGATAGCCCCATGCAACAAATTAGACAGTGTCATTACCATATCCAAACCGTAGTCCTAACGAAACAAATCCAAGTCAATTCCGACCAAAGGCAATGTTCCTTGGTAAATATAGCTGAAACATATAAATTTATAGTTCGTATTTACCCCAAAAGCTCCAGAGAGTATGCAAGAGTCACTTGCCTGCGAGTCAGAGCCAAGGGCCTCAGGTACAGTAGTACCAGATCACTACGAACATTCAAGACTGCTGAATGATGAACCCCAATGAGGAAAGACACACAACACCCCCGCCCCGAGAGCAGTCATCTTCCTTCGCCATGCAGACAACTACGTAAGCATCACACTATGTATTCTCATCCCTGCCAGAGGATACAGAAAATGCTTGTAGTCGCACCAGGTGAAACGACACCCCCTTTAAATGACACTGAAGAAGCTATTGTACCTACATCAGTTCCACACATGAGCTCCAAATTACGGAATACTTTTCCAGACCTAGCACCATCTCTTATGCAAGCTGATAAGCCAAGCTCTTCTGCACAGTGCACAGAACCAGAGCAAGTCCTTGCATCACCACACACTACAGAGGAGACCAGTGTGACTGATGATAGACTGGAAACTGGCACTGGTAGCTGGGTTGCAGCAATATTCAATGATGTTATATGATTTGGGTAAGTGTTGGATGTTAGCACAGACCTTATGAGACTTCGTGTTGACTCACTGGTCCCTGAGAATGCACATATGTGACAAATTATTTTAAACGGGCACCAGAGAAAGACATAACCACCATAATGCATGATGACATTGTGGGCGTTCTTTCTGCTTCCCTGTTATCATGTGGAACTGGCAGCAGAATGCAGTTTAATATGGCAAACGATCATGTAAACCACTTGTATGACATTTTGAATGATGATTAATGATTTTGCATGTTTCAAACACTTTCGTTTTTATTTGCTTCATAGTTTGAAAGTAACAATTTGAGACAAATCTTGGGTGTTGGCATATACCTTAAGACTCTTTGCTCCCTCACTAGTTGTCCTATCAAGGAACGTATGCCACAGTATGAGATTTACTATCATAATGGCAAAAGATGACACACACACTTGTATCACATTTTTAATCACGTTGGGTGTTTTAAATACTTTCTGTGTTACTAGCCACAATTTGATATCTCCATTTATGTTAATTGACATGGAAAACTAAACTGAACACATCATGTTTACATTTATGGGTGTTAAACATACAGTATTATGGACGAGGTGAATTGATGTTTTGTCATCAGCTTGTCTTGTTTACTCTCAAGCTGAGTATGATTTCCCTATTTAATTTGAAAAACAAATAAAAAAATGACAAAAATAGTCACACGTTAATAATTCTAAATAATAAATGATATATTACTGCTTTGAGTGTCAAAAGTCAATGTCGGCACTGACAAAGAATCTTTGCTGTAGGTTTTGAAATGTAAAAAACCAATAAAGAAAACATCATATTGAGTTTCGAGTAAAATCATTTCTGGTAGAAAAATATGTTCAGCCTTCACAGTCGGAATATTGCATGAACTGTACTGTAGACCCACAGTTCATAAGGTAACCAGGCTTTGAAAAACTGAGCTTGATGTCTCTTGAGAAATTTTGACCTTTTACACGCTGAGCAGTAACATAGCATTTCCTCATTAAGACTTCAGTATCACATTGACTGATTTAGCTCTTTCCCCTTTATAGCCTATTAAGATCGTAGACCGAGTCAATAGCTTTCCTTAGTATGTGTTGGGCCCAACCCAAGCCAACACAAGCTGTTAACCTGGAACACATTGTTTCGATATTTCATTTAAAGGCTTATTTTTCTTTCAAAATATTTTCCATTAACAATGAAAACAAGTTGTGAAAACAGTCAATACTTTAATTCTAGCCCAGTTTGGGCAGGTTTAAGGGGTATAGGGTTTATGTTGTCAAATGTATGCAAACTAGATGTTCTGTCAAAATATTGGAACAGATGAGACCTTAATATCAAAATACGGACATGTATAAGCCTACATGTGCAATACCTAAAGTCAAATTTGTATCGTATTCTAAATTTGAGTTCAATGTAGTGTAAGGTCATATTATCAATATTATGTAGAATGATGGAGTAATATCTACATGGCAAATGTCAAAATTATGTAACGTCCCGCTCGGGAAAAGCTTGAAATGTCAAAGCAAAGTAATGTCCTTCAACTGATATCTATGCTAAGAACGCCAAAATAATAACCTGCTGGACTTTAAATGTCGAAATAATGTAGTGGGTAGAACGTACAAGGTAGCGTATGGGACGTGAAATGTCAATGTAATGTAGTGAGCAGAATACGAAATGTGAGACTAATGTAGCATTAGGGATATTCAATGCCAAATATTATAGCGTGTTGCACCTTAACTGTAAAAAAAATGAGACGTGTTGCACATTAAATGTCCAAAAAATGTATTGTTCAGAACATGAATGATTATCAATTTGTGATCAATACAGACATGTTCTTGCTATAACAAGGTATTAAAATGTTTTCATGCTTGCATACTAAATTGTTTTAACTGTATATTTGATCATGGCTGATAACATATTTTAAGGCTGTGATGTAACGTTTGAGCCCCCCCCCCCCCCCTCCGTAAACTGCAATGGCCCATGTGCTGTGTGGGCACCTGACAATACCCTGGCCCCATCATAGAAAATTCAGTACAATGCCTTAATTAAAGCAACAGCTGCCATGCAACACTCGTCTCGTGGAGTTATCACCAGCATCCTCCCACTTGACACCAGGCCTAATGAGGTTTACTTCACTCTTACTTCTCAAGAAGAAGGGATTCATCAAATATTAAATCTTTGATCTTGGGCCTCATCGCCGACCCCACCCACTGTGATAACAGACAAACAAGTTCAAGATGGATCTAGCAAGTTTCAACCATATTAACCTCGACGAAATAAAGCCAACCTTTATTGAAAAAGTCTCTCACATCTTCCATTGCAGAATGCATAAGGACCTGATCGCCTGGTACTCCCCAGGAAACAGTAGTAATAGAACCAAAACCCAATATCATGACGGCAAAAAAACTGGCTACCAAATACACTGCAGATTTGCCAGAGCAAACACTTATTTTCATTGATGGATCAGCCCTGGGCAAGGCCCTGTGGGGCTGGTGCTGCAATTTTCTGGACAGGCATGAATAGTACTCCAACTCTCCTCAGGAGCCCATTTGGATGATATCTTGTAGTTACCATGGCGAACTGGAGGCTATTGGTTTAAACATATTTTATTTTTTCAACAATGTACAAATACAATACTCTCATTGGCAATTAACAATTGGGAAGAGGGCTTACCCTATATAAATCCCTCTCGTGGAAGATTAGACAAGAATTAAACAGAACACCAACAGACACACAATTGCTGCACAGTGAGGGAGGGCCCACCGACTTGCTGCGATACAAGAGTGAGAAGACATCACAGTTGGACAGGGACAGATAAGGGGGCTCATATGTTCAAAGCAATTAATAATTTTGTTTACTACGTACATAATTCAGATAAAGTTTTTGAGAAAGAAAAACAAATAATTCCGCAGCCAATACCTGTTTGTGTGAATCTTTCAGACAGCACAATAAGATCTTGAACTGCAGAGAAAATTTGGGCTTTCTCTGTCAGGGTGCAATTAGGAGAACCATACAGTACAGTTTGCAATGTAAAATGAGCATTCAGTGAACAGGTATTGTGTAGTTGGGATCAGATGACAGTATGCCTTGGATCAGAAAAAAAGAAATGCCAAGCATCCTCATTACTTGCACCAGATTGACAACTGGCATGTGTTTTGACACCAGTCTTGTACAGATGGGAATTCAGCTGATTGCTACCCAAGTGGAGGCGAGTATGGAATACAGAACTATTGACCTGGCCTTTGAGGTAGTGGTAAGCAAAAGACCATGTTTAAAAAATAGTTCCATACACCTTCTCACAGATTGTCAAATTGCACTCCTCGTTGTAACAACCCCAAAGCTTCCACAAAACTTCGCCTCAGTGATCTCATCCATCCAATAACGGTCCACACCCTTCAAAGTACATGTAGGGGCAACATGGTAATTACTTTAACATTCCTGACATTGGTACTGGCCAATCTATAACAGCTCTGACAGTCATATCAGGATCAACAAAATGTCTTTTGCCCAGCACTTATTTATCAAGAAACTTCATTTGGGTCTGAAGTAAATAAATGATACTTCCTCAGTTTTTAGCTTCAGATTGTATTGATAAAACTGAGCCTGTAAATTTCAAAAAAATTAAATTATCTACGCATTTTTTCCCATGATAACCACATCATTAAGATGAGGTAAAATGTAGCGCCAAGTTAACCCGCATTAGCATCAAATACATAGATCTTTGGAACCTACCCCTGCCAACCCAAATACCACTAGCTGATGTTCAAAGGCTGTTTTGTGTCTATCATGCTTGTCTAGTTCGATTTTACCCTGACCTGGCTGCCTGCACAACATCCAAGCTGAAGGTGAGGGTGTTATGCTGCCTGCCTGGTTAGTGTGCAGGTGCAAACTCCAAGCTAAAGGTTTTAATCACTTTTTTTATCATGATCAACTACCTAAAAGCTGTAAAAATCACAGTCACACAACAGGCATCACATCCAGGGCTATCAGTCTGTTGATGAAGATTACTGCCATCTAGCAGTTATATTCAAAAAAAGGTGCCTCGGATAGCAAGGACATCGTGCATGGCACTGCTACTTTTTATAGCTCCAGGATCGTGGCGATTTCACATGGGACATGTAAACTTCAAGCATGTACTTCACGACTGTAGCACTATTAGAAACAGAGAGCAAGGTAATATCTACAAAGATGACTAGAACATTTTATCATGAATGAATTGAAAGGAAAACATGACCGGAATGTGACATTTGAACATGATTTACGAGGCCAAGGCTACGGAATTATTGACATTGTTTCACACAGATAGTGCTATAGGCATGTAAAGAAGGAAGTGCAAATTACCTTTCAGCAGCTTAACTGCCGTAGCAGTTTGGTTGGCAGTGAAAAGTTTTTGTACATTGCCCAGGAATGTTGTTCAATTCTTCATCCCTTACATGAGCAAATTGAACAGTCTGTATGGATGGAGGGGCAGATAGATTCATAGTACCTGACCACTCGACCATAGAATCACTATCGGTATCTAGTATAAGGGCTACAAGCCTTCACCATAGACTACCTGCTTGTCGAGTTCGTTTATGTGCCCCTGGTGCTTGTGTTGTTTGTGTTGAGACTCAGTTTATTGATTTTGATGTGGTCACTCCTCTTGAAAGGGACAATTTCACAAACTTCATAATGGAGAGGACCCAAGAGGAACCCTTAGATAGCCAATGATGACAGAAACTGCATATGACACCCATATGGACAAAATCTTGCAAAAATTATAAATTTATTCTTATTTTATATATTTTTTTTACATGAATAAAGCCCACTCTAAAAAATATAAGCTGACATTACTCATTTGAGAAAAAAAGAAACTGGGGGGTCGATGTACTGGTAATATGACCTGGCAATAATGTTTTTCTGTTAGCTGACCCTTGGTAATGGGGTAACATCATGATTGAATAAACATGCTAGACCTTAACTGGAGTGAAGTCCCTATATCAATACACCACTTCACTGACCATCTTTCTTCGTAATCCAAAACTCGTGTGAATGCCCAAACAGATTCAGAAGGAGTAATTGCCTGATGAGCTGCCTTTGTTGGAAGATGTTTTTCTTTTTCCTAAAATCCTTATGGTATTTAAAGTCGTTCATTGACAGGAGCTGACTAATACGCTCTATGCATAATTTCACCAAGCGGGAAAATTCTGAAAGTTGTCCCATTACGAAAGCGAGGCATGGGGGCTGATTTTTTGCTACCAGATGGTGGTTGGACCAGAATGGGAAGGACACAGAGAGGGTAATACAGTTTGAATGTCGCTAACTGTTTAAAATGTAAAAAAATGCAGGATACGAGATTTCATATTATTAATCGAGTATGTGTCAATATGGATATCCCATATAATGAACTGGATTTTTTAATTATGGATCTTTTCCCCCGAAGAAATAAATGTTTTTTTGTAGTTCAGTTGACTTGTCAGTCTGCTGAGCTTTTGTGAGGGTCTGTTGTCCGTCTGACTGTCGTCTGACCATCCATGATTCACATTTTAAACTTCTACTCAAAAACCGTCACCGAGATTCACTTCAAACTTAGTGAGGATATGCCTCGGGCGGGTCTCTACCACCTTTGTTCAAATGGTAATACTCAAGTGATTTTTTTATGTTTTTTTATTTATTTATTTTTTTTGGGGGGGGGGGGCAAACCTTGAAAATGTTTCTCCAAAACCTCTCATCCAAATTGGCTTGATATCACATAGGAACACTCCTAAGGACTCCTGGTTCTGAATTTGTAAAGTAAGTGGCACTGCAAGGTTTTTCAATTTTTTTAATAATTTTTTGTGTGTTTTTGCTATTTTGAACTTTTTCTCTGGAACCATCACTCAGATCAAGCTAAAACTTCGTGGTTATGTACCTTGTGAAAAGGTCAAATAAAAATGTTGGTCATCAGGTGGCAGGGCTGTGGAGTCTTAGTTTTTAATACTTTTTTAGTTTGGGTACTTATCGGTAAATGGACCTTTCTAATTGATTATTGTGTAAGTCGGTGGACATTCTAATATGAATTCAACCCTTGGACTTCTCTGAAGAAATTGTCCATCCAATTGACTTCAAACTTAGTGGCAATGTACCTTGGGTGGGTCTCTACCACGTTTGTACAAGTGGTCACGCTCTAGTAATTTTTGGATTTTTTAAAAAATTTTTCCTTTGGAAAATCTCTTGAAAAGTTTTAATAGGAAACTTTACCATGGGAATTTCTTGTCATGGTTATAACTCCAATAAAATTTTGGCCAGATTTGTGTCAAATTTGGGAAGGATGTACCTTTGACAAGTGTCTGCCTATTTTGTCCTTTCCCAAATTCGCAGAGCATCAAGTGTAATCAATCTCTAGGTTAGCTGGGCATGGGTGGTTCGGATAGCCCTTTTGTTTGTTTGTTTTGAACACCTTAACAAACTTTATTTTTTTTATATTGAGTAGCCTTTTATTTTGACTGACGATTCAACTTTCTTTCAAGTATCATTTAAACTATTTGACAACTGTTCATGTACAATTGTAACAGTGAATAGCCACGGAAGGTAAAAGCTTTCCTGAGATCGATTAAATGCTTATACATACTCATTTGGTATTCATACACCTGAAAGTAAATTAACTAGCACCAAAGGGTAATTTGCTTGTAATGACCTAAACCTTTTGACTCCAATCAAATATGTATAATACGGACTAAAGGCCCTGAGGTTCAATGGTGTCCCATTGGTTGCACTTTTATGTTGATCTGTTGAAGTGATACATGGTATGACACCAACATTGAGCTTATGAGATGCCGGTTACAGAAGCATCACATTCTGAACTTCAGAGTGTCTACAGGTTGGACAGGCTTTCCCTTTGAATTACTGTAAGCTTTCAACCAGCACATCAAGGCCAGGAAGGCATCATATAGCACTGCGCCATGAGGACACCTCGCCTCAATAAATATTGCTTTGGACAGGTGTTTCTCATATTGAAACACAAAGTTGATGTCACTTTTTTAATCAAGCGACTCATCCAGCTGAAAAGAAGTACTTTTAGCTAAATTACATAGCAGTGTTGTGAATGGAATGAAATAGAGCACTGAAACATATGGGTGTGAGAAAAATATTTATTAATTCTTGGGCATTATCTGTGCAGAAATGCTATAAATGTGGGCAAACATAAATGTTTGCAGGCTGCTTGTCACTGTTTCACCCACAAAAAGTGTTGGGGCCAGTTTATTGAAAAGAGGGGAACCATACTGAAAACCTACTTTTGTACTTCAATAAAGTAGACGGCAATTTTCCGTGTCAGGCCAGATCTTGTCAGTCGTTTTTTCTTTTCTTTTTTTTAATTCCGTGCTTCTATTGGGAAAGCAATTTTATCCCTGTTGGTAGATCCTATCAGGACTAGCCTAAGGATACTATATTGTGATGTGTGTTATTATATTTGAGGTAGGCCTGTATACGCATATTAATAATAGTAATATGCCTACTGTTTGTTGATGCCTGCATTGGGATCATTGTGCAGCCCATTGGTTTTTTTACTTGCGTCCTTCCTGTGGTCATTTACACCCTCTGCTTTACCAGGCCACAAATGAAAAAAATATATGTATTGTTATCTGAACTTAAAACAGGTACATCCAATATAGTACTAGGTTGTTACATGTGCTATGTCCCACAAATTTTATTAGACCTAGCTTCAACTCCTCTTCAATAGTACACTGCTTGCATTACAATATAAAGCAGGCAGCTGACGCATGCAGTTCTTCATTCAACATTATCAACAGCTTTTTTTGATAATGCCTGAATAGTTTGAACCAGCACACTGTCAACGCTTATCATTCTATTATTGTTTGATTATATTGATAAAATTGCCAGAGAAACAGTGCATATGTTTGTGCCATAATGTCACATAGAATACCACAGCTTGGAACACACATTAAGGATGAACACATTGATATGCACATAACTTTCTTCACCAATGGCATTCTCCAGTGGATCTTGTTATTTTTTTAACAGAATGGTGGTCTTGTGGAAATGGCAATCAGACTGTTTCTAATTCTCAGTCTGTGAAAAATATATCTTCCAGCATGTCAGTGCAAGGCTTTGAGCCATGTCCTTTGCAAGGGCCATTCCTGTCCATTACGTTTAGAGATCAGCCGCTGCCGTCTTGTGGCGACGAAGTATCTTGCTGCACACTTTGCCAACATCTTCCATGTCCATTGGCTTTTCATTCACATACCGGTTGACAACATTGGGTACTCCACGTAAAGCTACTGTGAGAGAATCCTGTAATGTAAATAAACAATAATTGTACTTGGAAGAATTTTTTTTTGTTACCATTGAAAAGAAAAAAAACCCAAACTTATTTCAGGTAGTTCTTTTTATTGTGAATAAGGTATATATAGGAAAAAGAAATATATACTCCTTGCAAAAAAACCTGGCACCCCCATAGGTTTAACATGGGCTGCTCGAAAATTAACTTCTCTACAAATATGAGCGTCACATGTACTATGACGTAAAGTGGATGGTATAGGAAAGACTATGCCTGAGCGGGCACAGAAAAACAATACGCCTAGAAATAACTTAACAGCCACAAGGGTGACAAAAATGTGTTAAGGATTGGGTTGGTAATTGGCTTCATAAGGGTCACTGGCAACACAGGGATCAATGTGAATCCACAATGCCACAGCGTAAGGGTTATTTACAACTATCGGAATTCGACAGACACATAATCATTGGCATGTTGGTGGCTGGTCTTTCTCAGCATGAGGTTGCCAGCAGAATGGGGTGCTCCAAGACAACAGTACAGAGGTGTAGGGATTGTGTAAGGAAACAGGAGGACGCAGGAGGAAGGCTGTTACCAGATAGAAGGGGGACCATTAGTGGTCGTTAAGTTAGGTGTAGAGTAACATGAGACAGCTCTGCTACTGGGAAGGGCACAGTCTGCAGCCAGAATTTTATTTAAAAACAGCCCCCCCCCCAAAAAAAAAACCAAACAAACAAACAAAAGCAAATAAAGAACTAAAAAAAAAGCCCCCCCAAAAGCCCAAAACAAACCCCCCAAACCCTCCCCCAACCCCAAACCCCAACAACCCCCCCCCCCAACATACATAATTACTTCAAGAGGTCACAATGAAAACAGCCTTTTACATCATTTTGTCAGTGTTTGGTAAGGCGTTCGTTGCGTTTCGAGTCTGTAACTGTGTCAGTTTTGTAACAGCAAAATGTTTCAATCTAAGTAGCAACCAATCTACAGTTTGATTTTTGTTAGTGCATACATGGGTTAATGCTGAGTTTTGATACCTTCTTTCAAGTTCAGGTTTTCAAGCTGTCATTGTGCACCTTTCCATGGTCTGTTCTGTTCAGTTCCCTCTCTCAGAAGGTACACGAACATTATAAAACTCTCTTTTCTCAGTCAGTTTAAATGTAAATCTTGTTAGTTTTACCTCGATTTTTGCTTATACTAGTTTATACAAATTCTGACAATATTGAAAATTATTATGGAACCAAAGGCTTGTAATACTGTATGTGTTTGGAATTTTGTCATGTTGCTACATTAATAAATTTCAAGTGGGTTGTCTTTACCAATTACAGGGTAAAATCAACAGTTGTCATCAGATAAAGCATGCTCAGGAGCCTAAGGCTATCAAACATGCTTTGTGATTTCCTTTGGTGACTCATTCATAGATCCATTTGGCTGTTGTAGCCTTAGCCCTTTGAGTGCCAGTCACGGCTTAAGCTGTGCTGATGAAGCTGAATTACTGTAATGATTCCAGATTCATATTTCTCATTAAAAGACCTTTCATTCAAGTACCAGCATGCCTATGTTCCCAGTGAAAAATTTGGTCCAGGTCAACAGCTTTCCTTGGGGCACTTTCCGCGCGTTGCGCGGAAAGTGCCCCAAGGAAAGCTGTTGACTCAGTCTCTAAATTGGCTCTGTAAGAGTTAATTTATCCAAATTGTGAATTGAAAGTAACAATACTGATTGATTAATGCATTATATAGGTTTAGGCATAGACAGTGACTGGATTTAGTGTCGAATGTAGAGCAATTGGGTTGCGATTTTTAGAGGCTTCGTCCGCAGTGGCACCAGGTTCGCAATATTGCATCACCATGGAACTAAGCTGCCCCTCTCTATAGATTTTTGATTAAGCAACCTAGGTGGAACAACTTTTGATACAGTAATTTGATAAGACAACCAAGGTGTTACAACTTTTTATACAGTAATTTGATAAGACAACCCAGATGGAACATCTTTTTATAGAGTAATTTGATAAGACAACCCAGGTGGAAAAACTCTTTATACAGTAATTTGATAAGACAACCCAGGTGTTACAACCTTTTATACACTAATTTGATAAGACAACCCAGATGGAACAACTTTTTATACAGTAATTTGATAAGACAACCCAGATGGAACACCTTTTTATACAGTAATTTGATAAGACAACCCAGATGGAACACCTTTTTATAGAGTTATTTGATAAGACAACCCAGGTGGAAAAACTCTTTACACTGTAATTTGATAAGACAACCCAGGTGTTACAACTATTTATAGTGTAATTTGATAAGACAACCCAGATGGAACACCTTTTATACAGTAATTTGATAAGACAACCCAGGTGTAACAACTTAGAAGCCTCGTGGTTTGGTTCTATGGTGTTTACCTTTATTGCATACAACAGAGACGAGACACACGGATATATATAAATATTGATAATATAAGGAGAAACATGTTCTGAATAATTACCTGCTGAAGACCATTTAACTTATTTGGGCTCATACATTTTATGTCGAAATTCTACAGAAGAATGTGTACAATATGGACAAGAGTACTTCCATATTTATATAAGTTAGACAGTGACAGGTTAGCTTATGGAGAGTAAAGAGTTCGGACTGCAGAAAAGGGTGATGACAACTTAGAAGTGGTTCTGGACAAAAAGACACAAATACAATAGAATAGTCGGATTTTACATATACTGACCTTAATATGTCTCTCTATGATGAGACATTATACTGTGTGATACTCGCACCAATGTACTTGGCCAATGTTTGATGCATTGATATGTAATAATACTAATGATTAAGTGTGCTGCGCATGAATATCTAAGAGTCTTGGTAGTTTTTCAAATTGTTGTTCAAAACGGTGGTGCTCTTCAAGCGATGGGCACGGCAAAAATCCAGGTAAATTTACTCTCAAACACGGAATAACTAAAATCTTACATGTTTGATTGGCAGTTACAGTGCTTTTTCTCAATCGTGGTGCTTGATGTGGAAAATCATTCATGAGTTTGCTCCCTCGTGATTTTCCACATCCGCAAGGAGAGAGCACTTGTGACAAAAAACATGGTAACTCCTTTTCTGCAATGTAAGATTCTCTATTTACACAAGTAGAGTTGAACAAGCTAACAAGGTGCATTTTTTAACTTCAGCATATGAGAATGTGAATAGTCTGATCTCACTGCTCATGATATGACACCCCAACCTATGGATATTTGGACAATGTGTTAAATTGTTCATTTTGTCACACTTCCTGTACAAAATAAGTGTTTGCTATTAGCATTTGTAACCGTATCTGCTTTATCCTTGAGTAATACTGGGATTCTGTGATGTGTATGCACATTGTGTTATGTGATTCGTCACAACTAGGCACTACTTCCAGGTCTCATTGCTAGAGGTTGAAACATTCATAACACTTTCATGCACTTGTCAACTCGGAGTGAACAGACTGTAATACTGAAAGGAAGGACATTCACATTGCGTTGCATAAATCTCCCATCAAAAGATAGGACGTCCAAATTGCTGTCCATAGACCTCACACTGAAAATCGAGTTACTCCTTTGTAACATCGCTTTCGAAACAACTGACTATGGAGATAGGGATGCTGATCTACATTGCTTTACAAAGATCTAGCCTTGGAGGTCGGATCACTGATCTTATATTAAATAAATATTTCATTTGTCATTTGTACATTGTCAACTTGACTTCAATTATTTCTGACTCCCCTTTGCTCCCGAATTACAGTATTTGCAATTTGAGTTCACAATCTTAAACTTGACTTCACTACGTAATTGTTTGTCAGTATTTATAAGTACAATTGTAACATATATAACATGATTGTAACATAAATCTGTATCTAAACTTGGTGTACTTGTAACTGACATATCTGTAGCATGTATCTGTAACCTGGCTCATACAGAATAAGACAGTTTGTATAAAAACTCCGTGTGAACAACTAGATTCATTTATGAGATACCGTATTCTAATAATCGAATTGATTACTCTTTGATTCACTAGTTCATCTCTTTATAAATGTAATTAAGGTCCCACAGAATATATATATATAATCTTTGTTTTAATTTTAAAGGATTGTCATCTGGATGCACACGCCAAACCTGACTTTCAGCGCCTAATTGTGACATAAAGAAATACAATAAGTCGCGGACATGAGACACGAATTAATTAACAGCTTCCACCAATGTTAATCGGCAAGAGCTTGCAAATGCATTTGAACAGAGCTTTTTGTAAGCTTCTGAAGCTTTCATAGGAAAACCTTCAATTGAGGAGAATGTGATTTTATTACTCTATCTCTTTTGCCCACATATTTCTTTCTAATGGCGTAATGTTCAGTTTTTCTCCCAATGGACAAGTTAACTAAAATGCAACAGACGAGATTAACCATCAGTCATGTCGAAGCGTTTAAATAGGTAATACATAACTGTAAATAGTGCTAATACATGCCTTCTCTTGGCGAACTACGACGTCATCAACGTCCAATCCCGCCATGCAAAGACCAACGTCGTGTAAGCTTGACACTGCACTGACAATAGCCTTCATTAACTTGTAGCACATTTTAATATTGGTAATATCACTCTGTTGTAGGAAATCCTTAAGTGTCGTGTTCCCAAATCCATGATCCTGGCAGATATCAACTGCAAAGGTCAAATAAACCATATTAAAAGCATTTGATTTCATCGCTGCTTTGTCTCTCTTGGCTACATGATTCAGGGAATAATGCAAACAGTAATTTGACCTAGAAATATTAAATGCTATCAAGTAGCGAACCAATTTAATCTGATGCGTATGACGCCCCCAAATGAATAAACCGTATCAGACTATCGTTTTGTGTAAGGATTGTGTCGACTTTACACCACAATCCAACAAAGATAGTGAATGCTGCTGTCAAATATTAGTAAGCACTAACCATGTATATGGTTTGAATAATAGATGATGAAATAAACATATAAATGTATATTGGCAAATACCATGTACGTTAGTGAGTGCAGGGAGAGAGAGAGAGAGAGAGAGAGAGAGAGAGAGAGAGAGAGAGAGAGAGAGAGAGAGAGAGAGAGATGTACGCAAAGTGCACTAATCTATGCTACAAACTATGTTTGGTTGAATGTACGATACCAATGTATTTATGACCAGTTAACAGCTGTATTAAATAGTATAAAATTAGCTACTTAGCAATGTTCTGAAAGTAAAATATTCGGTATCTGGAAACGCCTACAAAAATACGTGTTTTGATTTCGATTATGCTAACTCGTGGATTATTTTTGTAGCAGTTTTGATACGTAATTGTTCAGACAGAAACACGGTACCAGATTATTTATGACCGTGACTCACAAATCCTTCATTCGACCACAATGTTTGGAACAAAATGCAAAGGTTGTGTAATACACAGTGGTCAGGGACTCCCATAAAGGCCACAAACAGCCACTACCATGGGAGCCTCGCGTTCTCTCTACTTTTAGCAGCAGTTAATAACACGATATAAACAAGTTACATGTATAATGAGATTAAAACTGTTTACACATGCGTGAATTGATTTCATATTTTTCATGTAAACTTGTCTTTGCAATGCAGGTATTGCATGTGTGTGCGCATTCTATGTATTTTTTTTATTTCAGTCATTCCACTGATTATGTGCATGCGAGATATCAGTGAAGATAACCGTCAACCATAATGTGGCTTGAGTTGACTTTTGGTTTGTGCTGATATGTCTTCACGACAAGAATTGCAGACTTTTTTTCGCTGATGTCGCGGAGTGCCTTATTTTACTGAGGACAACATAAAAACCAAAATGTGGATATCTCCATTTCGGTGGTGAGCGAGTTAGTCTCGCTTTCAAAAGTACTTCGTGTTCTGTGATTTGTTCCTGTTGGGTACTTTTCTGTCACACATATCAGTGCATTTAAGGTGTTAGTGGGATGAAGTATTTCAAATCTTAAAGGCAGGTAAATTAGTTTTAGTTACGGATTCGGGACTTCCCCGAAAACCGTGGCCCGTTGTAATGGTCCAGCTCCTAGTTCCCCGTACTGACGGGAAGTTTCTTTCGGCAGTATTAGAGTTAACAAATTGCATAGATCTAACACACAGCTTGTGAGATCAGTATCAAATTGATCATGAAATACAAATTATAATATTATAATATTTGTCAATCCTAACTACAAACGCCAGCGCGATACCTGCATTTTTGGGATTATGTCTTGGCACGTCATGTATGTATGTATGTATGTGTGTGTGTGTGTGTGTGTGTGTGTGTGTGTGTGTGTGTGTGTGTGTGTATGTATGTATGTATGTATGTATGTATGTATGTATGTATGTCATTGTGTCTGTTGAGTTACAAGCCTTCTTTATTGGCCTGTGGTAAACATTATCGTCTGGTGTCACACTTTCACTTTCAGCAAGTCATTTTTGTAAAATACTGTAGTAAGCATTAAAATATAGGTTCATTGTCTTTGATTCTCTTCCTTGTTCCACAGACTTAAGCGCAGCGGTATCATACGTCGTTTACACTTCAGCTCTTGAAGTCTGGAGAGCCTGTTTTTTAGTATCTCGATGTATACTATTAGGTGATCCAGAATTAATAAATATGTTTAAATTGAAAAAAAAATTAAGTATTCTTCCGTACTGTTGTATTATAAGTTCATGTCTGTTTCCCAAATTTGTATGGAGCTACGTTTGGATGTAGGTACAAACGTACACACACACACACACACACACACACACACACACACACACACACACACATATATATATATATATATATATATATATATATATATATATATATATATATATATATATATATATATGTGAATCAATGTGGAAGCTCAGTGACCTACATGTCTACTGTATGTTCGATTTTGGGTACTTATCTATATATATATATATATAATACTGGTCGCACACAAAAATATATAAAGCATGTTATGTCAGTCATACAATCAGTGCGTAGCATTAATAATAATCAGGTTTTTTTTAATTGATCCATAGATCCCCAATTGAAGCCCCAGTCTCTCTTATAATTGTCATTTTGAATTGACATGACGCCTGAAATGGTAGAGCCAAGTGAAGTGGTCCACTACTTTTGGTTACGGAACGACCTGTTGGTTTATGGCTGTTCCTGGTACATGTAACTTGACAGGTCTATCCCGCTACCTGCCTCACCAAAACCTTTTGTTGAATTATTAGTCCTACCTAGCTAATGGCTTCTGGTGGGGTTCTTGGCCAATCAGTTCCAAGCACCTGCCCACATGTTTATTAAGATTTGGTTGACATTTTATACATGATTACTTTATTCCACTAGATGGAGATGTTTCTTGTTAATGTCTTTTGCGATTGTCAAAATAATACAAAGATATGACGATGAACAATGAAAATTTCGATAGGCCAAAGCTTTGCACTTTCCGCAGAGGGTGAAAGAATATAATTAATTTGACAAGTGATGAATCTGACACGCACTCATTCTAGAAATCATCTTCCTTTGTTTTACTTAGACGTGCTTGTGTCATTTAATGTACTTTATACGTCATCACGATTCCTTTATTATACCATCAAAGTCCTGGCGGGAGATTAAAGCTACGACACTGCGCCAGAGAGTCTGGTTAATGTACAGATGACAGCTGAATAAATAGATGACTAAGTCCTAAATTTCAGTGCCTCTTTAACCAAGATAAAACACCGGCTATACTGCTCGGTGCCTGCAGAACTGTTAAAGAAATCCCAACTAGAAGAAACATTCGCTAATGCGGTCTAGTCTGTATGCTTTATAACAAATACATGCCAAACACACACCATAGAAGCTATATATTTACGCAGCCTATAAAATAAAATAGAAAATGCCCAAAATTAATAATGAGACAAATTTCCGTCGCTTCTTCCCTGTCTCCTTTCCCGTTGACATAATGATTAATCCAAGACCTGATTTTAACTTTTGCAAATCAAGATTTCTGTTATAAAGGATGTAATGGCGTCCCCGTGTTTTGTGTAAGGCTGGGCATACACGATGTGTTAACGCAGATGCAAATGTGTAAATACAACATTGCTCATGAAAATATAAAAAAGGCATTTTTTTTCTAATTTCAATGCCATAAAATTTCAAAAGTACCCACGATACGTCAGCCATGTTCGCACCCTAAGAATATATTAAGTTCAAAAATGACTGAGAATAGGTTTGAACAATATTGCTTAGGCATTCTGGAGGGAAATCAAAATATACACTGCAATATACACTAAAACTCACACAATATTGGCAAAAAGCATCTCCACCCCGTTAACAAATTAAGGTGTATGTGTCCCTGGAAATATTTCTATGTAACTTAGATGCATATGGCTTGGTGGTTGAAGATTGTGGAATGTTTTCCGCAAAAATAATAAAAACATTAAAAAACAGCAAATAAAAATACTGGAGCGTGAACATTTGACCAAACTTGTTATAGACCCACTAAAGAAGCATACTCATCAAGTCTGACATGAATCTACCCAACCATTTCGAGGAGCTGGAACTGTAAAATAGTTGACAACGGACGACAGACAATACAAGACAACACATGGAAAACCGTACTATAACCTCAAATGACTGACAAGTCAGCTGAGGTGATACACATTTTTGTTCTCATTGATTTCGCCATATTTTAGGTGACAGAAATAAGATATGACTTTGGGAACTAATAAGGGTCAATTGAATGTTTTGAATGTTAATTTTTCTTTATAATGCAAAGTATTGTACACGTGTCGATTCTAAATATAATGTTATATACTGTGTCAGTGTAGCTCATTCCTTTGGCTATATGTGCACGTGCCAGAGATATTAAAATGGTGCTCAACGATAATTCGCATTAAGTCCACCCGATTTGTGCTGCAAGATCTGTGCTTAAAATTCACATTTTGTCTTAAAGGGACTTTGCTTTCCATTCTGATTCAAAGGTCCTTATGTGATGGTCTGTCTACCAAGCATTTACAGATACTAATGGTTAGCCTTTCTGTTCGAAAGGAAGCAAAATACTTAACAATTTTACTTACTCCGTGATCGTTTTATGGCTGTTGCAGATGTTTCATTATTGTCACTTTTCTTCAAACAGTACTGAAACACATAACATCAACGATACATTATTATTACAGTTGCACATATCAGTGTATTTGTATAAAAAAAAAAAGAAACCTCATGCGGAGAAAGGACAGTAATAGAGATAATACACTTACACGGACCAGCCGTACTGATGAGATGGTATATAAAATGGGATTGATAGCCGAATTGACAGGTAACAGGAATACCACAGTCCACGCATAAACCTCTCCTGGAATGAGAGTACCACTTAAGGCCAGAACCCCTGAAACAAAACTCAAACTTTTCAGAAACGACTACATGGAAAACTGTTACGTAGTAGCTGTGCTATTGTTTTACGTGTGGTCAGTTCTATTAGAAGTGGAGCTAAATGACTGTCAAAAATGAGTGATCTCATTCCATAAAGGACAACAAACCAAGTCATTTGCTGGTCTGCTATATTACAGCCCCCCCCCCCGCTCTTGTGCGGCTAAGATCACCCATAGATTGTTGTTATCTGGGTTTATCTTGGCGTTATGCAGAGCTACACTACACAAGATGCCATTCTGTCCAGTTGTACGAATTGTGCAATAGCATTACCAGGAACTAATCGTGCATAAAGAGCTTAGTGCTTTTACATCAAAAACATATTACTGCATTTATGCAGATATGTTTATTTTGCTATCGTATAACTATCAGAAAAGACTAAAAGTTGTATTCAAACTGTCCACAATGAAATGTTTCGTAATCTATGGATAAGGGTCTATCCAAAGTCAGTATATTTTACATTTGGATATGTCTATTCTATTTATAAAGCCTGGCCATATTAACTAAATTCCCGTGAATTAATAAACTGAAGGGTGTGTAGGAATCTATTAAACAACCCCATGATATATCATCCCAAGAGAATAAATGATCTCAGTAGATGACGGAAAACGCAATATGTTCCTTTACTGTCACCCAATACCTTCTCCCGAAATGATGTACATAATACAGTTGTGCTACTAAAAAAACATGTTATGTTTTAATATTATCAATTGAAATATTATATTTACCCATAAGGTTTATAGGTATCCAACAACAGAAATCAGTCAAAACGATGAATGTCATTTTTCTTGCAGCCGCCAAGTCCGACTTCCTCTGATCACTTCCAGCTGCAGAGCCAACTGCCTTAATCACTTGGTACATGTATCCATAGGCAGCGCATATAAGCACAAACGTGAAGAAGTTCAAACCATGGAAAATTGCTACAGAGTACTCCCAACCTGGTGAATTTTCAATTGTTATATGGAGCGAAACACACACACCTGATCGTGAATAAAACTGGCCAGAGAAATAATCTAAAGGTAAAAGAGGGATTGCAGCAAGGAGAAATACTAAAGCCCATATAGCTGCCATTACGATCCTAGCATTATTCATATTCAATGCCTTTCCCTGGAAAGGCAACACAATGTTTTTGAAGCGATCACCAGTTATAACACATAGACTGAACACTGACGCCTCACTTGAAACGGTGGAAATAAAACCAAGAAGCTGACACCAAGCACTGTGCCTCCATTTATGGGCATTCTCTATATATGTACCTCTGTACATGGTGTCAACACTACCAATAGATATCAGATATATCCCCATGAAAAAATCTGCGAAAGCTAAATTGGCGACCAAGAAACCTGGAACTCTGATTGTCTCCTTCATATGTAGGCGCCAGACAAAAACAAAACAATTGCCCAGAGAAGCCAGACTTCCCAGGATCCACAAAGCTATTCTGAGTATGTTATTACGGAGGAGATCATCACATGAAGAAAACTCGTCTCTTTTGGGAAGGCAGTTCTCCTCCATCACCCAGTCAGCAAAGCAACAAAACTTAAAGTCATCAGATTGCAAGTAAGTCAATTTGGTAACATGTCTAAACATTCCTTGAGAGAATTCCTCAAGAATATTGCCGGATATATTTAGTTGCTTTAAGTTAAAAAGGCCGTAAAATGCATCATGAGATACAAAGTCAATTCTATTATTGGATATGTCAAGGTGCTCAAGAGCAGACAAACCATCAAAAATACGAGGGGCTAATTTCCTAATAGACAAAGCCTTCAAATTGAGACTTGGAAGTTTTGACAAGCCGTGAAATACACCTGGCTCCAAGTGGCTTAGCCTCGAATTACCTGTCAGATTTAGAATAACCAGACGTTTTAGGCCAACGAAAGTTTCATTTGACAACATTACAAACTTGTTATATGAGAGATCGAGCGCATATACATTTAGCAACCCTGCAAATATCCTCGGTTCAAGATAAGAAATGCTGTTGAAGGACAGGTCTAATTCCGCCAAATAAGCAAATCTTGAAAACGTTCTCGCATTTGGCACAATTACATTCCTCGATAGGTTCAGCCTACGAGCTTCTGACGAAATTTCTGGCGGTACAAGACTAAGATTTGCTGTACCACATAGATACTCGTAACCTACACATATGCACTCTGAGGGGCACCTGGTGTCACATAACCACTCATCGTCCTTAAAAGGACAATGGATCTCTCCATCACATCGCTGACTGATTGGTAGGCAGTTGTTCCTTTTACGGCATTTGTACATGCCAGGGCACGAAAAAGACCCTGCAAGCAAAAGTAAAGGTTTTATATAGAGCATGTGGCAGTGCTTTTCATAAAGTGTGTTGCTGTAATACATTTCCCTCCCCTTCACACAAGATTTGAAGCAGGATAACTTCTGTATTTTTTTTTAGTTATATTCATGTAGTGCACATAAGGTATGTTCGTTGAAATTAGGATGATTTTTTGCATGCATTATTCATGTTTCTAGGTGGCCTTGTCGAGTGGGAAAATCTTAATAAAAAAGAGCTGTGTGAACAGCCCATCGTCAGTTAACCTTGTCATTCAGGCCATAATAGTAAGTTTCAATCTTGTCTGTTTTTACCCAGAAGTGTTCCAGCGTAATTTGAAGCAATTTGTCTAGCGGTTTTAAGGGGCGAACTGGTTAAAGATACTGCTAAAAAATGAACAAAAAAGAAAAAGCATGTATGCATCAAGGGACATGTACCCGAAATAAACCAGTTAATCAAAATCTGAGATCCACCCCTCATCACGACATAGTAGACTCTTTGTTTGACCCTTTCACAAGTTACATTTCCAACAAGTTTCAGCAGAATCGATCTGCAGCACAGTTTTGGATATGAAATTACCAATAGTGAAAACACACAAAAATTATTTAAAACTAAAAAAATGTGCCTGCCTTGAAACTATTATGGTCTACGGGTCCCCAGGAGTATATCTATTCTATTTTGAAGTCAAGCGGTTTTGGATACCTCTTTTTCAGATTTTCCCAAAACATTAAAACAAAATTAAAAAAAATAAAAAATCTAAAAGTTTAACCATTTCTGCATATTTGGTAGAAAGTTCCTGAAGGTAGATCCGAAGCAAGTTTGAAGCACATCCATTTTATAGTTTTAGAGAACTAATAGAAAATGTGAATGTGTACGGATCATAATGAAGCCGACAAGGGACAAAGAACAACCACAAAACGTCTGCTGACTAAATGCCAAAAGAGGTAAAAATGTCATTGTTAGGAAATTTATCCCCAAATGTTTTGATAAATGAAAAATAGATGGAACAGTTCATAGTCTGTGGCCCAGAAAACATGTTGCTTTTTCTTTTGAATCTGGCATTTTGCATGCATCAAACGTTGTGCCGTAGATATAAGCACGGGTACAAGTACTACGTCCACAGCACAGGCAGAGTATTGAATCAAGAATGGGTAAAACTACTGTATCAAATATGTGGCCTGAATGGGCGTCATCAGAAAGTCAAACAATAAATCCACTCACATGTTTATTTTATCTAACCCTGGATTTAAGACGCTCTCACGTGAAAGGAGACTTCAACTTATCTAAAATTTGGCAAACCAGATTCGTGTGAAATAACGTCATGAATTTTTATTTACCACATCTGATTTCATCCTCCCCAATGGGACAGTCACTGGACCCATCACATACCATTCGGTCTGGTATACAGTAACTACCCGGACACTTAGAGAAGAATTCAGGACAGGTCATGTTAGCTGTGAGGAATGTATATTTAAGAAATATAAAGGTCTTTACGTTGGCAGAATATTTGGGAAAAAGTGCTTCATGGCAACACATTGATAGACAAGACTGTTCCTATATGTTTATGTTCCATCTTCATGATTACTTATACCAAATCAAACTGACAATCAGTTGGTCAGAAATTGTAGAACATGATTCAAAACAAAGCATGAACATGTACTTGATTGATCAATGCAAATACCTGTGCTTTTACACTTAAGTTGACTGCGCAAGACAACCGAACGATAACCATACTATTAAATATGGTGTTTAGCTTATATATTATACTAACATGGGCATAAATGAAGATGCAGGTGTACAGGTGATCTAGCTGTTTGCTTCAAAGTTTGAAAACTAGGCGGAGTAGGCATTTTGTTTACCAGCTGAGATGCAGCACGGAAATGAAAAAAAAAAAAAATTCGAATTAGCTGGTACACCTGCATCCTTTGATGTCGATCTTACTTTCTTATTTCTTTAGAATTTTAACGCTTACTTGCATATGGATCAATTAACTTGTAAGCATCTCCTGGTTTTAAGGTATTACCACAACAACCTTGCAAAAAGTTGTTTGCTGCTGAAGCAAGGTGTTCGTATACAACGCAGCTGACAAGAGATAGTTTATCATTAAATAATCTGACAAAAAGACTTTGCCTTGTGAGATGCAGGTATATCCACAAAATAGTAGATTATGTTTATATAATGAGGTTACTACAGGGTTGTGGGCTTTCTTGTACTCTTTCATTTCTTCAAATTCATAGTATTCGAATAAGATCAGCCAAAAATGCAAATGCAATTATCCGTAAATGTAGATTCATTTTGCAATGTTTTGCCCACAATTGAAACATGGGGATCCCGAATAAATATTTATACCTAAATGTGCGCTGGTGATTGTAAACGTTCATGATGTGCTCGCTTTGTTACGTATGTCAGAACTGTTGTTTTGTAATACGACTGTAATGATGTGAAGCTTTTGTTACATATGTTACAAATGCGATTTTGTAATACAAATGTGATGGGCGGTTTGCACCATTTGTTACATATGTTACACGTAATACAAATGTGAACACGTACAGACAAAAGCACTGCTTTTGGCATAGCAATGGTGAATTCATTCCTGAATTGCCCTATGAAATGTTTTCTCATTTGCATTGCTTTTCAGTGATCAGAAATTGAAACTGTAACAGGAATAAAGGTGAAAGTTTTGCCTTTAGTAATCTGTATTTTGTTCATATAAATACTTCAACAACTGGCGTTCATCGCTGTACGTGGTGCACACAAAGGATGACTGATGTTGGCTGATTGTGAAATCAGAAAACGCTCTATTTCTTTCTGGTCATCAATTATGATTAGTTGGTATCTTAACTGACTGTAAAACATTACTTCCGTTGTGTTTTACCATCAGATGAAAAACAGTAACAACAGGATCTTCAGATTGTCATAAAGGAATTGGAGTTAAGTATAAAATTTCAATTTGTTGATCTGATGAAAAATAATATCACAGGACCCATGCATTGCGAAAGTTCGTCTGGTGCTCTCAAACTGACCAGGGAAGAGCGGTTGCTATTTGGCAAACTTTATTACTTTTAAACTTTTATTTATGAGCAATTTGCATTTGTGCAGTACTTAATTATCAGACCTTCATATTTTTATTATTACACTATATATAATTATATTTGTAAAATATTCAGGAAACTTTCAGTTCAATCGATGCATCAAGCAGAGAAGGGCAAGTTAACTTTACAACACAAACATTGATCCTAATTATATGGCCAGTCATACTGAGGCCGGGGCAGTTTTATCAGTTGTAAAAAGTCTCTGTGGCACAAACTTTAAATCTATTTTGAAAGTTGCTTTCGAAACCTGATTCGTTTGTCTATATTATCATGTACACCACATGCCAGATTTCCAGTATTACTCAATCAATATAGATATTTGATTTTAAATATAATATCAAAATTAAATGATCTTAAATATCTGTTTTATAAATGTAAAGTTATTCATTTTATCTGGTGATAATATTGAAAAAAATACTGACCACACTGTTGAAGATGTGTTGCATCCCTGCATCCCTTCAATATTTCATATTGATCCTTATCATACAGACAGTGCTGCTGAGGAAAGTAGGACTGCCCATTTCTGCACATTAGCTTTGCTACTGTCCTGTTGTATTCTACAAGCACAGACAAAAACCTCTTATTTACTGTGCAGGTTAGTTACGCTTTAAGGTGTTGTTTACCACACTACGTCAAGTTTCGCCTCTTGCAAGCTATCTTCAACTATTGGTTCAAGCTACCTGATGCAAACATCCCACAAAGTAATGATATCCTGCAGAAAATTACATGCCGTCCAATTTGTGATTGAAGATAAGCTCACACTAAAATGTTAAGTTGCATATGACACAACGAGATTGCGATAGCTTCCTAACATTTAGAGCAAAACTAAATATGATTAATTGAAACGCTTAAATGAGCATAACCAAGCCTCATGTTCAAAATTGTTTAAGGATGCTTACTTTTGTAGCACCTCAATGGACCAAGCACGTGAATAATAGATTCGTGATCTTCTCCTGTGTCACTCAGGGTAAACATCATGACTGGCAGTTGTGTGGTGTTCTGCAGATAACCCATGTCCTTGCCAGTGCCTTTTTCACACAAACAGCTGGAAAGATAAGTGTAAGCATCCGTTTCAAATTAATTTTGTTTCATTTAATTTAATTTTATTACGATTTTATTGCGATTCATTTTCGTCCATTGTCCATCTGTCCGCCTGTCATTAGACTTTTTACATTTTCAACTTCTTGATGCAATACTTATTCTATTTAAAATGGATTCTCTAATTTATTAAAAAAAAAAAAATCATTTCAAGAACTACTTGGCCAATTGCTCTGATAATGTAAATAGGGTCACCTGGGGTCACCAACTTTTAATTTTAGTGCTGCAATTTTATCCTAATTTGTTCACCTATTCTCAAAAAGAGGCTCTTGGAATATTTTGATTTTGCATATGGATGTTCCCCAGGTGGACCTCTATCAAGTTGTAAAGGAAATGATAATGAAACATTCTAAACATTATTTTGGAGAATTTTTTTTAATTGATTAAAAAAAATCTTTAGCTCAAGTACTTCTCGGCCAAATGCTTTGAGTTGCTTGTTGGCCACCAGGTGGCGCTATAGGTTTTCTTATTTTTCATGAGATTTTGTGTTAAGGCTACTTTCAACTTCTCTATAGAGCAGCTGATGAGAAGTGCTTAAAATTTTATCAGAATATAGTTTGACTTAAGACAATGAAAGTATGCCAAACTGATAATGATATGTGACAATTTGTGACGAAGTTAAGGAAAATCAAACTTTGAGACCGTAGGTAAATGTTACCATTGTATAGTTTATATGGCTTTTGTATTTATTTTTCCAACTCCGTCTCAAAAACTGGTGCCTGACATGTTTGGCTTGGCCAATTGCTTTCATACTGTCTATAGGGTCTCCTTGCGTCACGAAGTTTTCCTATTGGCCACCAAGTGGCGCTATAATTTTGCATTATTTTTGTATGAGTTTTTATGTGTTAAGGCTATTTTTGACTTCTCCAGAACAGCTGATCAGAATTGCTTAACATTTTACCAGAACATAATTTAACTTTACACCATAAAAACTTGCAAAAATGATATGGATATATGTAAATTTTTGACATTAAGTTATGGAAAGTCAAACTTTGGGACCGTAGGTAAGTGTTACTACTGCATAGTACATGTGGCTATTGTATTAACATTTTCGACAATTTTTCAAAGACTGGTGCCTGGAATGTCTTGATCCTGCATTGGATGTTCTCCCAGGAGCCCCTCTACCACGTTTGCAAAGGAAATGACGCTGGAATGTGCCTCTTTTTTTAAATGAAATTTTAATTGATTTTTTTGAACAAAATCTCCATCTCAAGAACTCCTTGGCCAATTGCTTTCATATTGCACATAGGGCCACCTCGGGTCACATAGCTCTTATTTTGGCCACCAATTGGCACTGCATTTTTCTATTTTTTTATGAATTATATATCAAACTTTGCTACCATTATATATGTATTTATCTATATAGACTTCAGTGCATGTGTACTGTAAAAGCATATTCCTCTCAGCAGAGGACAGGATCATCATGATCCTCTGGTTTCATTTCAATGAACATAAAGTTGACTTTGTCGCCAAATACTTGTGGAAATTTATTCCAAGCAAAAGGGCATGATAGTTTAACAAAACATGAGATTTTCTAATTGTTGGTTGTAGATTTTTCCTAAAAACCACAATATTTTCGATATTCTAAACATTAAAACTACTTTTTGATATTCTTCTCATTAAAGTATTAACATTATTTACACGTTTGCAAGATAAAGACTCAATGTCTATTACCACGTGCCCTCCATTACATTATAATAACACAAAAGTACAAAGTATTTCTAACATGACCTCTAAGACGTATTATTTATTGTGTCACATCACATGACTGTAAGAGTACCACAGATAAACATATGGTATTGATCAAAATAGACCAAGACATGGCTGGCTACAAAACCTCATCTCATATTTTTCATAAACAGTGTAGTGTAAAGTTTTCTGAATTTTATAATTTTTTCCTTTCACTAAAATTTCAAGGATCTATAAAAAGATACTTAGCCCTTTTTGAAAGAAATCTGAGATACAGCATTTTAGACACAGTTACTTGCATCAATTAGATATTACAAAATAAATTGCCTGTCAATTTTTTAATATGCTTTTATTTTATGCAAATTTTATAAATTGTATATAAATTATATCATGTGCATCTGAAATATTTACGTTTGAAATAATTTTACCTTGTGCATATTATTAACTCAGTTTTTACATGTCTTAAATTTATTTCACCATAGCTTAGTGATGCATTTTGCCAATTGAAGCAAAAAGCCAGCAGGTACCTATATTCACCACAGAAAACTGAATATATTGACTTTTTAAATGCTTCCCAAAATGGTTTTATACACATAATTGTAAAGGAATGGCAACCTCACAAAAAAAATACACATATGCTTGTATTCGATGATGGAATGCCGAAACACCCTGGATTCTACATGTAGTTACTGTCTTTTGTTTCACTTACCTAGTCGAGTTTGAGTTTTTCTTTTTGCATATTTCGTCCAGAAAGCATTTGCACTGATTTGGTTTTTGTTGCCTGTAGTTGTTCCTGTTTCCATGAAAGTCAACCCAGTATTCACCAGATCCAACCGTTGTAGCTTTATTGCATTCTATGCTCATGAACTGTTCGCACCTGGGACAATTGACATGCAGGCAAAATGATGTATTAGAATAAAGGATTTTGCCCAAATAGTCTATATTTGAAATGGATTCACGTCATTTCTGAAAGGAAGTTTTGCCGAAACAAAGATCTGGATTACTATATATTAGGAGAATGTGGTTTCATTATTTTATCTATTTGCCTGTGAAAAAAGGCACCAACCAGCAATACAAATAGAGCCAACGTCTCCTAGCAAGTTAGCCTTTTTAAACATTCCCTGTACTCCATTATGTAGGCAACGGGGGTGGGAACTTTTTTTCTTGCATCCGAAGTCCATTTTGTCGCCCAGAAACAATATACCTATATTATGTCATTATTATGAGAAAAAGAAGATGAAAAATGTGGCATGGGTGTAAAGGTGTATATTTGACTGATTATAGTATTGAAATATATACACACCAATCTGATGCTTGTTTCACCGCTGTCATCTGAGCTTTGGTCATAAAATAGTTCACAGATCTTTTGTAGGAGACAACATCTTCAAAGCCTTTCACATACTTTTCCTCTTCAGTGTTGTGATGTATAATGGTTACAACTTCCTGTGAATATGACGTCATGTCACATTCAACTTGCATTCGGCCTTAAGAATAAAAACACATATAAATTTTGGCAGTGTTTAGTGACAGCTTGAGCAAAGGACACGTTTTAATGAAATTTTCTTCATGCTGTGAACCTTCAAGTTACCAATACTCAGCCGAAAGCTCTTTTTGCGCAGATTCTGTTCCCCTATTCCTGAAATTGAGAATGGAAAGCAGAGTTGGGTCCACAAATAAACTCATTGGACTCAATACTGATTTATTATTTTATGTCATATTATGTAGTAATAATTGACATACGCTTGTAGATAACTACTGAGAATCACTGCCTGACTTATTATTTAATTAAATTTATAGTCAGTTTAAAATAAATCTATATTTAATATAATTGCTTAAACTTGAAATCAACATATTGATCACATGAATGCATTGTGTTTGGTCTGTGGAAGTGCCCTACCGTGTCAATGTACAAGCCACACCTGCTATAACATCACGCTGGGTCCTCGATCAACCTTTTTTGGGGTTGCCCCGATGGCCTAGAGGTCAGCGTGTTCGATTTTACATTTGGCTAGGCGTGTGTGCCGCAGATAGTGGGTTCGAATGCCATACATACATAAAGTTATCGTACTTTTTACTTGCTAATTTTTGAACTGCATGTTGCACTAAATAGTTCATATCTGTAAGTGTGATCGCCTCAAAGCCTAAATACAAATGTATCTTTTAGTGGCACATGGATTTGAAAAGCTTAAACCTGAAATAGCTTTTTTTAAAAAAAGACAATCAATATTGAGCAAGCATTGAGAGGACACAATTTTAAATTCTGCACTGTACACAATTAACAAAAATGTCTCTAGCTCCAGAATCAGCATTTACAATGTCCTTAGCATATCAGTCAACTTTGAATGTTTGTGTAGGACAATATCAGGAGATTATATACACTGCCTACCTGTTTCCCCGGGGTTTATATGATATTTTCCTGACGTGAAGCCCCTTAACCTCCACGTCAGGCAGGCTTCTGCACTATCCTCCACACAAGCCTGCGGCTCATCCTCCTTGAAGAAACCTGAACAGTCTACATTATTGTCACATTTCCGACTTTTGGGTATGCACCTGCCATCGAAACACTGGAATGCTATATTTGCCGCACAAGTAGCTAGTCAATAAATTTAAATGATATTAGAAAACAGTTTAGATATAATTACAAAAAAAGGTTCAAATATCAAGTCTAGCTAGTGCAGGTGGATAATTCTCTCAAAATGCAACGCGAGGCTTTTGCCATCTGGAGTAGTAACTCAGCAATCCTTATGCATCATAGTATCATATTTACCCTGAGCAAACACCCCCCCCCCCGCTATTTATGCACTTTCTATCTCTTATCAACGTGACTTTAGACCAGACTCTGAATAACGTAAAGTGACGAATTACCCTAATGGGACGCGCTGTTGACCCCATTTTGGTTCTCCAGGTTGCATCATTATCATGCAAAGTGGCACACAAATAATACAATCGCAAGGGATCAGCTATTATTGGAAAAAGTGGGTTTGGTTTCTGTTTCACTCTTTTGTTTTTTTTTACAAAGTAGATGTAAATCAGCGTAGTTCATTATTTATCATAGTGATATATTACGGTGCACTTATATTTGAGGAAAATGTTAAATTTTGGGTTGAAAATGATTATAATATTGCAGCGTCGTTGTGGGAATGCATACTTTTAGGACAACTATTTGTACTATTTGGATTTTACCATGGGAGGCCAGGAGCTAGAATCACATTCAATAGTAAAACCCCAATCTAAGTTCTTTTTCGAGCTTTGTGCAAAAAGATCTAAAAAGCTAACTGGTGAAGAACATTTATGTATTTTGGCATTGGAGGGTGAACAACACGATGAAAAATTAGACACGAGAGAGTTAAATGTTGTGTCTGTGCCGGATAAAAATGAGCAAATCCATGTTGTTTCATGTCCATATCTGTCCATGTTACAAACATAATGACTTACTTTCAAGGGCTCCTGTTTGAAATACTATTGCTAATTTTATCTTGACATTTTAAACTTATTATGCATGTACCAGTATAAAACTGTTGATACTATTTAAAAAAACAATCTGTTTTTTATATTTTAGCACTTTTGTCACACAATGTAAATATATATATATATATATATATATATATATATATATATATATATATATATATATATTATATATATATATATAGATATATATATATATATATATGTGTGTGTGTGTGTGTGTGTGTTTGAATTATATGTCAGAACTTCCCCTTTTTAACTAAACTAAGAAATGGTGAGAAACATGAGAATGGACAGATTGGTGGATTAATAAATAACTAGCTATATACGTGTCTTAAGATTTTGCCTGGAAAAAGTAAATACAGGTTAAGGATATTAACATACTGCATGCTTTTTCGTCTGATCCATCCACACAGTCCTTTACAAGATTGCACCACTTGCTACGCGCAATGCATTGTCCGTTTGTACACGCCCTTTGGTCAGACCGACACGATCGCCTTTCTGGAGAGAAATATTAGAATAGTATTTCTTACATTACCAATACACACACAACTGCTTTTTACATTTAATCAACATACACCTTTGGACCTCAGTACTCCGCAAATGTTGTTACGCACTCTGCCTTCTTTGTTTTTGTTTTACTTCGAACAGTGTCCTGGTGAATGGCTAGATACTCGTAATACTAAAAAAAAAGGCTGGTGCTTGTCCCTTTGAAAAGTATCATTCTGTCAAATTATTAATGTATTATTTCCAGGATTATGTTCTACAAAATATTGAACAACATAAACACATACACTTGACTTTCTGATTTAAGCTGGAGCAATCGTGTGGAACAAATTGCTGTTAAATAGGACATAATGATTAATTCCATAATTAGTTTTAAAATCATTCTGCTATAGAAACAATATTCATTTCCTTAAGCAGAGATTCTTGAATGTGTTAGCCCTGATTGGTGTATCAGATTCGACAAAGAAATATTAAAAGTATTCAGTGGATGCTGCCACAATGCAGCAATGCATGACACTAGCAACGTAAACTTGGACAAAGAGGTAGGGTGTTATATATATATATATATATATATATATATATATATATATATATATATATATATATATATATATATATATATATATATATATATATATTAATGAATTGAAAGGAGCCTTCTAAATCACCTCTGTTGTGTACTTTGATAAACCAACTCACGCCTGATCATTTGAGTTCTATCATTTCTACATTTCTAGGATTTACCTAGGTCAGACTGTTTAACTTATGACAAACCAGCGGGGATACGTTTATCTACTTTGTACTGATTTTGATTGTTGATATACTGTTATTGTTAAAGTTATATCATTGTTGTCATTCTTTGTTGAGTTCTGTTAATATTTAGAAGGTGGACATCATAACAATACAGACCCCTTGCCTGTAGGCTGGTAAGTTGTACCAGTGTCAGTGCTTTCCTGTGGTAGCCTCTACTGCTCTCAGTCCAAATCAGTCGGGCACAAAGACACCAGGCCTGTAGGCTGGTAGCCTCTACTGCAGTCAGTACACATCAGCCAGGTATAGACACACCAGGCCTGTAGGCTGGTAGCCTCTACTGCTGTCAGCCCACATCAGCCAGGTTTACAGACACCTGGCTTGTAGGCTAATAGCCTCTACTGCTGTCAGTCCACATCAGTCACGTATACAGACACCTGGCCTATTGGCTGGCAGTTGCTAAGTACCTCTGTCAGGCTACATCAGCCAAAGTATAGCATAAAGTATATTTAAAGTTCTTAGCACTGTGTCACTTTAGTAGACCCATTTTAACAGTTAAATTTTTATATAAAAATGTTTTCACTTTACATTAAAATATATATACACTGATGTTTGTATTTGTGTAATGTTAGCTGTATATAATTTACTTACATCGTGCAGACGTATTCACAGTTTACAAACACCAAAGGCCGAATGGCATTCGCAGGCCTGCACATTTTTTTGAAAGACCGATTATGACCTTTCGGTTTTCCTGAAACTTACCACACCCCAATTCGTCAGATCTATCTTCACAATCATCATTAAAGTCGCAGTATAGAGATAACGGGATCACTTGTTCGTTTTTGCATCTGAATTTTTGAACCTGCACAATGCCTGGAACAATAAAATTTGAGATCTCATTAGAATAGGTCGCAGCTTTATCTTTTTATACATTAAACTTAAGAATACCCTTTACACGTAACGTTTGTTATTACCAAGTTTAGTGTGCAATAAGCACCTGGATGGGGTGGTAGACCTAGCCTGTATCAAACACTTTTTAAATAGATGCTACCAACTTGCTCGTATTTTTCGTCTTCATCAGTCAGTTAGGTCATACTCATATATACACTGTATACGGGCTAACTGTTCTTAACTCTGGGAACAGTAGGTGTAGCCTGAATCACCTACCTATGTCCATGTGTGTTCTAAAAAGTGAGCGGAATTGGATGGAGAGATCTCAGAGTTCTGCACTTCATTTCCCGTCTATTTCTGTATGGATGTCGTGAAGATTGTTTTAATCTTGTTGCAAATGATAAGTGATTACCAGTCATTGCGGGACTGGTAACAATCGCATTCCGTACGATGAAAGTAATTAATTATTCACTGCTTGCAAAACTACGAAAAAATCATACTAGTTCATGATATTGACGTAACTGATGTATAAATACCCATGCAGTAAATGGTATGAGACTGGCCGACATGCATGGTGTACAAAATCTAAAAAAGACACTATTGTCAAAGACGACGCTGATCATTAAATAACCATCGTTGGAAAGACATGTGGCAAGCAGGTTTTTGTTTCCTGCACTACTATTTTGTAGGGAAGCTGACACCTGACCGGCTCTGTTTGGCCAAGTCTCTCAACACTGATATAACTTCATTTGCTATGTTGCCTAATTACATAAGTTTCTGCACTAGAGCATATAGGCCATGGCTATAAACCAATGTACAGCCCAGAAGATGACCAGAAATGACAAAAATTCAGTTAAGTCTTCCAAACCTTTCTAAATATTGAAATAACTACAAAAGCCTCCAACACATCCTTTCTACATTATAATGACCAGATTTCATATAAAGACCAAATATTTGTTCTCGACTTCAAATATGATAAAGATAATGTGTTTTTCTATGAAAATAAATAGTTAAGTGATGTAATGGTTTAGAACTCAAAAGCATTTTCCGTGAGAGACATGGACTATGACTTTGCGTTTTGATTATCTGAGTCTATTCTCTGTAAACGGCACTTGGGCTTTGAGACTTGAGGATTTTTAAGGCTTTCCTTACAATAGATTTTTGTCTGCCAAAATGTCTTCATATCTTATGTTGTTCCATAAATATATAGATTGAAATAGTCACGAAAACGTGACAATAATCAGCCTTATATTAAATAATTGTGATGATCCGTCAGTCTATGTTGAGTTCAACAATAATCAGGAGTAACAAAGGAGAGAAAATCTGTCGGACAACGTTGTAAGTTATATCTCAGATTTTAAACCAAAGTATTAACAAAGGGGCAAAATTTAAAGTATCAAGTAGACAAAAATAGTGGTCACTGTCTAGAAGCACAATATTTGCCATATTCACAATATATAAGTACATACCGCAGATCGTTTCATCTGAACCACTGTAGCAATCTCTTATGCCATCACACACATAGAGCTCATGCACGTATTCACCATTGTCACACTGAACAAGTCCCGGATGTATTGTTCTACTAGAAGGCACCGATTGCAGAAATATATGCCGCTTTGTATTCTCTTAAAAAGATTATACATAGATATTTTTATATATATATATATACATATATTCAGAGTTGTGTAACTAATGCAATATGACTAAACGCCTATGGAGGAAAAATATCTATAAAAGGTTAGAGTAATTTAAAGGTGCGAGTGTTCCTGTGGCCTTCTGATATATATATATATATATATATATATATATATATATATATATATATATATATATATATATATATATATATATATATATATATATATATATATATATATATATATATATATATATATATATATATATATATATATTTGTAAGGTCATGTCTCGCTCGTTCTGAACATAAAAAAATGTATTTTCGGCATTTCCTTTATGCTGGTGGATTTAAGTCCCCGATTCTGGAAATAAATGCTGACTCAGTACATATTCTGCACAACCGTGTCTCTCTCTCTCTCTCTCTCTCTCTCTATCTATCTATCTAATCTATCTAATCTATCTATCTATCTATCTATCTATCTATCTATCTATCTATCTATCTATCTATTTATCTATCTATCTATCTATATATATACCTGTTTCTAAAATGTAGCATAAGCAGCACCAGGAAGAATTGCAAATAATGGACTTCCAGGTTTTCTGTTTTCAATGGTCTAAGTTTAAAGCCACAGAAAATACAATGATACAAACGATAAATTTGGCACTTGATAGACCCTTACGTATTAACTGTTCTCATGGTCTGTAACGCTTCGTGAAAAACAAAACAAACAGACAAACAACCCCCCGCCCCCCCCCAAAAAAAAACTACAACCAAAAACAAAAAAAAACAAAAAAAAAAAAAAAACCCCATAAAAAAACAAATAAAAACCCAAGAAGGCAAATTGTATTTCATTGTCGGTTCTTTTCTTACCTTTCCCAGCTGCCATTTTGCAAATATATTGTTTAATGAAATTGTAGGAACAAGGAATATCACGCCAGTTTACATAAGATTTCAGACTGTATAACTGTATCATGGTGCAATCTTCAATTTCAGATCCATCAGGCTGAACAGAATCTTGTCCTTGGTACCTGCACAAATCATGAAGTATTTAAATATCAATATCATGACTAGGTGCTCCTTGGGTCGCCAGAGGGGGTGGGGGTGGGGCAGCAGTAGTGGCAGGACCTCTGTGCGAACCCATATAACATAATTGATTCATATTTTTATTTGCTTAATTTCGATGTTTTACCGAGTGTTATTGTGTAATATTATTTATATGTACTATGGTAACGTTCCCCCATGCAGTGGCATGGCATAAGCTATGTAGGTTTTGTACCCTTTGACCGTTTTGTATCTTTCATTTTACATACTTTATTAGATATTTTACTGTCTGCATGGTGTATTTTATCTGTCTTTTTCATTTCGATGTACTCACTTGAATGTACTTTTAATTTCTCCGTTCGCGGAGTTGAAATAAAATAATAATAATAATAATAATAATAATAATAATAATAATAATAATAATAATAATAATAATAATAATAATAATAATAATAATAATATATAAGTAAATATATATGTATATATATACATACACATATATATATATAATAAAGGCAAATTTTACATGTTGAAAAAATATATTTGGAGCTTAATTGGAATATGAGAGCTGGTTTCATTGGATGAACTCCTTAAGTACACTGAGCAATGGTCATCCTACAGCGTTAAGCCAAATAACTCAACTCAAGGACATATGTCTTTTACCGACCATACAGTTACTAAGCATTACGGAAAGTAAGTATGCGTCTTTGCTGTGGGCCAGTTCTCAGGTTTCATAGTTTATTGGTGATCGATTGATTTTGGTGTGGGGTAGTTTCCTGAGGGGTTTGTAACGAGAGGCGTAAAGGCCTAATGCTCTGCTGATATGCAATTGCATTTCCACAAAATTAATTTCCTGTAATGCATTCTATTGAAAATAGGTCTAGGTCATCAAGGCTTCTACAATAACAAACTTTCCCATTATACATATTTGTGATCCATTTTGTGTCGTAACCTTACTCTTTCTTAGCATGTTGAATTGAGTACCCTTATTTAAGCGCTTCAGACCTTGAAAAATAGGTGAGGGTCACACAAAATTTGACCATGGGAACATCTGTTGCACATCTTGTACTTGAATCACAATTCATTGTCACATTAATAACTTGAATGTGTTTCTCTTTACATAATGTTGTTCCAATAAATAAGACCAGTCGAGCCTCCATGACTCCACTTGTTACAGACTTTTGTTAATATAATTAAAAATGTTCTGATAATGGCATGCATAGTAGGACAAAATTAACCATGTTATATAATGATAAACATCCACCCGATGAAAAGTTGTGTTTTTGGCAAAATTATCTGCAAAAAAACTCAAGAAAATGAATTTTATCAATCGCAACAACTATCAACTGTCTGAACTATCTCCTATTTACCTGCACATGACCAGATGATACGAGTTAATACCACTAGTTGGAAAACCATGACTCGCTGTCACGCAGTCTTGTTTGTATTTTGTTCCCAAAATGGTATACATAGGTATGTTATTTCTCAAGATAATGAATTCCATAAAGCTCAACATGCATAAACAAATCTTGAAATTTATGAAATTCACATTTTGACACATTAGCCTCTGGAATATTTTCACCAATTTGATGAGGCTCTACAAGACATTACACGTCACGGCTTTTTCGTTTTCTTTCACTTTTTGGTCCATATATTACGTTAGCCATTTGTTGGCGCACCAGTTCCTAGGGAAACATGGATATTCAATCGTACAACGTGTTAAAAATTTTTCAAAAGGCTAAGTGGGTATATACATATTACATTTAAGGACTTTTGGAACACACGTCAATATGAACCCCTCTTAGAAGGTAAGTTAAACAATGTGAACGCTTTCATGTTGGCAAATAATTGTTTAAGAATGGACGGAGAGATGGATAAAATGCCATATTGACGGATATGAGTGATCCCGTCAGCTCTGCGACTCATTTCCAGCTGATCCGAAAGACAGGTGACCATAAAACATTACCTGACCCTCTAAATAAAAATGGTGATGATTTGTTATAAAGTCCTATCAATTGTCTCAAGCATCAAGTTATATTTCACGAGTTGACAGAATTGATATAAACCACTGTTGAAACTATTATTTGACACTATCACAAATTACAGCTATAGCAGCTTTTGTCACATGATTGTGCACTGGGATGTCGAATTAAGCATGTATCCCGGACGTGACTGGCAGCATCTGGAGTTTACAGCAACAAAAGTAATCATCGTGTTACCGTTCGTGGCTGCTCTATCTGTCAGTATCCCATCTATACAAAAGTGTCTTGCAGTTCCTGAAACCCATTTCAGTAACCGAGGGCAGCATATCAGCGTTGAGAATTTTCGTATGAAAATGTACATTTCAATGAACAATTAATTGCGTTTATGCGCCAATGCATCAACAACAGCGTAATGTTGATGTGCATGTCAAAATGTCCATTTGGCGGGACCATATTCACACGCAAGCAGGGTGCTTTGTAGTAGAACAGCAAAACATGCTGGTCATGGCTTTACATTAAACATACAGAATATTTATACTTAACCAGTTGCTGTAGGTAAGCGGATTTCCATCTGCCCAGACCCAGACCCCTTCCTTCTCGCGATCATTTAGTCCTACAAAGGCACATAGATTGGAAGTCCATACGTTGATCCTCATTGTAACATTAATTCAATACATAATGTCACATAGTCTATCCACTCATATAATGCAGATGTATACGTCAGAAAGTAAGCAAATGGAGGAATGAATGAATAAAAGGGTGAAGTAAATAGTGAATGCTGCATTTTTAGGTTCACTTTTTTGTCCAATATAATAGTGAATGGGTGTTTTTTCTTTATCTATTGAAATAACATACAGGAGTGTTATGGGAATGAACTTAGATTGCAAGTATAAAATCGGTAATCTCATTCCCTAATTGACCACAAAGTCATCTATATTTTAAGAAAATCCATGTTAGTTATTATCGTTGAGGCAAATGATTTGTTTTCGTTTCTTGATCACAACTAAGACATGCCATTTTTTTAGTTCACATGAAACAAAAATACCAAGTCTAAAGGAAATAGAGTCCCCTGTATAAATCGCACCTATAAATACCATTCCTTCCTCTGGAAGCCATATTGTTGTTAACAAATGGTGAATGAGTTTGCTCTCGTCATCCGAATATATACTAAGAAGGTTAGCTTGATGTGATGCGCACAAATCTTTTGCAACTGACCACATTAAGGTCACATTACTTCGGAAAGAGCGGTAGCAGTTGTTTCCGAAATACAGCCACCCATTTGGACATTTCTCTGTAATACAAATATACAGTTTGAATGTGCCTTTAACTCCTTATTGTAGCGACGAAGCCTGTTTGTGGTATTTCGTTCCCACAAGCCTGCGCAACCTTATGCTTGAAAACAGTCATTCAGGCATATGTGTTTGAAAATATATACTGAAAAATCAAAGATAGCAGGGAACACAAGTTTCAGTGTCTACTATATCAAACAAAGACAAAAGAAGATATAGCTACACAGATTTTAATATTTTAGTATTTCATCAGTAGCTATGGTTCACTGACTAAACTGCAGTATAATTTAGTTCTTGATTATTTCAGTCAGTGAGAAAAAAATTTAAAAAGTGGAATTGCTATACAATGTACCCTTCACTAATATGGCTGTCAGTCTCTTCAGTATTATGTTGCTCCTCCTCTCTCTGATATGACTGTAGTGGGAGATATTGGGGTATGAGTTATCGTTGAATAAGTGGTGTTACTGAACTGACCTCACATGGAGAGGGATCTTGAAATAAAAATTTTGCCATGGAGAAACAATACTGCATATATTAAGGTACCCAAATACTGTGTTCCCCAAGTTTTGACTTGCAGTATAAATGTGATCAAACTGGTGCCACATTTTTTAAAAAGTTCAGTCAGATTAGAAAAAAGTAAAAACGCATAGTTGCTGTGTAATTAGTATTTGCATTTAACGGCGTTGCTGACCACTGCGGATTAAATTATTCCATAGGCAAAGTCCACCAGGTTGGTATAAAAAGGGGCCATCCATCAACATTTTACAACGTTTGTTGATGATGTTAACGTACCAGTTCTTAGCTGACATTTTCCCCTGAAAAGAGACATGTTCCCTTTATAGGGCTATGACGAAAAATTTTAAATCTACAAAATCTGAAAGATGGTGCCAAGTGTAAACCAAGCGTCCATTTCTTCAGAATCAATAGACTGCCGTTACATAAATAGTCTAGAAAAGCATTCCTAAAACTGACATCAGATGAATAAAACTTTCACCTATAAAGTGATTCATCATAGCTTTTGCCTCTTCCAAATATACTTTTGGAATTTTTGTCATTTCTTGAGGATAGTTGTATTAAGTATATTAATTTTGTTGAGTGTGTTTTGATCAGAAATCATATATGCCCGTGAAACATATAAAACGTTTTTAGTAACATGCACTTTCTGGTAAAACACAATTTCAATATATACTGGTGCCCCCCTTAATTGTGTTTAATTATCCCAATGCAAAAAGACCAAATAATAGTCACAAGTACTGGGAGCAATTGTTTTTTTTTCTGCCTCGACTATAATACTACTACTGTGAAATGGATGTTGACGTTCGTCAGGAGGGCAATGAATTTCAATTTTTTACGCATTCATGTAATAAGCAATGGACACAAGTCGTGCTACCTGAATTGCTACCATAGTGTGGAAAGTTGTCTGGCAGGGAATACACTTGTGATTCATATAAGGCCTGGAATCCAACACGACCATATTGAAAATCTGATAAAAACTCCACTGTCATTTGATTCCAACTAGAGAACACCTGATTTGCTGGTTTGACCATATTACAGTATCTCTTGGTGCTTGTACTGGTGCCGCTTTGACTGTAGTCAGTAATTTGGAGATAATCCCTGTTGCAAGTAAGTTCTTCCTCTTCAAAGATATCAAATAGATTGAATGTTAATCGAATATACTTCGTTGGCTCGGTTTGAATGGCCCAGACACAGCGCCGGTTGGGAAAGTAAGACACCGGGAATCCAGGAGAGACAATATAACCGCAAGGTTGCACACAATGGCTTATCCCTTGACATTGTCCCTGCACATTACAGCCACCACAATCTGCAGATCAGATAATAACAAACAGACATTACACCCACATGACGGCATTCTCTTAATCATAAAAACAGCAATTGACATCGCAAGTTTCATTTTTAATTTAAACGAATTTTATCAGTGAAGAGTATATCATATTATATGATTCACAAATTGACAATAAATGATCGTCAAATAGGGCTGCACCCTCTATGATTCCCTCTTGGAGAACGAAGACAATACACGGAAGGAAACCAGTTGGACAGAAGCAAATCAAAGGCAACAAAGGCATCGGCAAACAGGAAGAGCACGGATAGTACATATAATTTATGTTTGAGGGTTACTTTTTATTTTATAGAGTGTAATTCCAAAATGGTAAATCACAGATCACATAACCTAAACATTGTTACAAGAAAAAATGGTGACACGCCTGCATCAGTGACATTATGCATTGATATTTAGACATAATCAATTGTGCACACGCGATGTTTGGTTATACGTCACGCATGACGTGGAATAACCACGACGAACGTAAATAAACCAAAAGTTGGCGTTTGAAGTGACCTAGGGCACACTTTTTGCGATGAATAGCTAATTAAACATAGAATAAACAAAATCTAACATGGCCGGAGGCTGAGTTACTATTTTTTTCTTTCTAGGGATCCTTGTTGGCGGGGGAAATCACGGGTGATCTGATGCAAGATTCTCTATATACCAGGTAGGTTCACTAAAATGCTGCGTACGCATGGGCCAAACTTACAAATTAATGTCGTTAATGTTTCGTGACAAAAGAATGTCAATACATATGATGAAAAGCAACTAAGATATTATATTCAGAATTGATTTTGCCAAATGTGGACGACATCTTAACCAACACATGTGGGTGTGACATGTCCAAATCCAAGCAAATAATCACGAACTGCTGAAAAAAATTCAGTTTTTCAGATAAAGAACAGTTTGTATACCGATTTAAAACATGTCATCTGGACATATCATTACGAAAATGTTGTGTCCCCAGTACGCCCTATCGCTTTAATTTGTTTGATGTTTCAACCAGTGTCGACAAAGTGACCTCCAATAGATGCTCACCTGAAAAGTTCACGTCAGCTTCCAAAGCGAGTGTTCTTTGGTCCAATTTAGGGTTATATTTATAACAAGTTTCTAAAATGACCGTGAGGACGTTACGTGGAGAAATAAACAACTGAGCTTGTGAAACATTCACATCATTTCGTGTATCCCTGTCGACAGTGTAGGAAAGCGTAAGTTCATCTTCACAAGTTCCTGGATCAATGTAGTAATTACCTTCCTGTAAGAAAAAAGAACACCCACACCAACACACACACACACACACACACACCCAACACACATACATATATATATACATATATATTTATACACATACATATATATATACATACACACACATATATATATAATATAATATATATATATATATAAATATATATATATATATATATTAAAAAGAAAGTGTTGAATATGATTCATTATGGAACAGTTCCATTCTCTCTGTACTTCTTAGTAAGTTATAAATTTACGTCGGTATTGCAAACCCAATCGCACTTCGTAACTTGAAAACGAAACACGTGTGGTACTTTATTGTTTTTGTTGTTGTTTTTTTTGGTAGGTGTGTTTGCTTGACATTTCGTTTTTTGCAGTTGAAACTGCAATTATTTTGAAATAGACCAAAGACACCTCAGTGGAAGAAGAAACAATTGTCTACTTCCTGATGTCGACCAACTCATACTGTTATAAACATTGGTTGTGACGTAATAGCGCAATGCCATTGTCAGTCGTAAAAAATCCTGTTGTACGCGCACAAAATATGCCACAGGACTAACCTATGCCTGTGTAATTTTTTTTTGGTTCAAGAAAAATAGAAAATTTGGTTGAAAAAAAATACGGGTGAACACAGCAGTGTCATAATCATGTGTCGAGAGACTCTACATATCAAAGAAGAGTTTTTTGCAGAGTCCAGAGTAATTTTTATGAGGCAAACATTGTTCCAAAAGTGGTGTCCCCTTCTAATCAGGTTTTGTTCTTGGGTCCATTGCAGAAGTAAAAACAAATCGGGAGGTACGAGTGCTCTATATCAGGCAACAATATTGGTTTACAATGTATACATTTTCAACCAAACTACCCTATGAAACTTACCAACCAACCTGCTTCTGTTTTGGCGAGTTTAACTTTTTTGAAGCTTAACCATACATATTTATTTGTTGGTGCCACGACCTTCCATATACAAGTTCTTAAACCATCCAAGTTCGTCAGGTAATCTTTGGTTCTCAGTAACGCTCCCGGCTCGGTTATAGTATCACCACAAGCTGTGCAAATGAAGAAATACTTACATCATTATCAGAATATATAACACAGACACAGACATAGACACACACACACACACACATACATACATATATATATGTATATATATATATACATATATATATGTATATATATATATAGTACGTGTGATAACTTATGAAACCTCTGTTCATGATAAAACATATTTTCGTATTTTAGTGTATTCATGAAATTGTCTTGGCAAAGTAGATTAGGTGTACCTCAATAATAACAGTCAATAGAATCTAATCTTATGATAATATATATTAAATTTTGCTTCCCTTAAACTTGAGCCTCATGTTTGTCAGAGTATGCCCATATAATAGACATACATGCTTTAATCAAATAATATAAAGATATTGCCATCGGACTGTAATAATACAATGTTATTAAAGATCGGTGTACTTGTGATATTCTGGTAGCTTGAACATGCAATTGTGAACATCCAATTGTTCACGTGGGTACTGCGTGGTTTTTCTGCAGGAAAGTAGCATTGTCGTTTTCCCACACAATGGGTCAGTAGCATTGGCAAATCTTTGTCCTTGACCCACATAGATACATTGTCAAAATGTTCAGTTGCATTTCGACGTGCCCAAGCAATAGCAAGATTCCCTTTGGGACATTCCAGGTGTACAACTTCCTTATTTCCCTTGGTCACAGAGGATATTCTTGCTGTAAACAAGAAATAGAGCAAAGCAAAAATGATGCATTTGGCGTTCAATTGTGACGGACACAAATTTGTGTCATACAGTTATGTCCAACCATAAAACTAATTTCACGTTGATTGGTGTGATGTTATTTCAAAATATATTTATAAAACGAGTGTTGTGTCAACAGCCAACCTTCCCTCATCTTGAAACTCTAAAACTCAGATGAGTCCAATTCCGTTCCATGGGTTCTCAGAAGTGTTTGCTATTCTAAGGCTTTGGCGGAGCAACTGTATCCAAGAAAAGTTTTCAAGTTATGAAGACAAGTGCACAAAAAAATCATAATAATAAAAAACAGAATAAAACACAATCACCGGAAGAGCGTCAATAGAGAATTACCCAAGACAGAAACTTCCCAAGCTTGAAGTTGATATATTTCACACAATTGGGAAAAATGCATGCAGTGTACTATTATCCCTATAGTAAACATGCTGCCATGCACCTTTCTGATGTTTATGCATTTTCTTTACAAATTGTCAAAAATCAGCTTAAAAAGTTGCAAAAAATTGACCATGATGATGATGATGATGAAACAAATACCATTGTGACGTGACCAATTTAACAATCTTGGTAACAACCTACCCAGTTGGATAAAGATCTAACCACTGGGTTTGGTGAAGTTGAGAATAAGTGAAATATGGAAAAATGGCTGAACGGACGGGCGACAGATGATGGACCATCCCATAACCTCTGGGGGCTTATAAGTCAGTTGAGATACGATTCACCAGATACGCTGACGTTTGTCTCAAAAATGTATTAACGCGGAAATTTGAAGCCTCAAAAGATGTCCCGATATCTGAATATGGAGCCTTGAATGGAAATAATTTGTTAGCCGTCTGTCACTTTACCTTGACAACACCCGTAAGTGTGACCCAGACACGCGTCAGGCTTATGAAGAATCATGCACAAGAGACTAGTGGAGACACCAGTTTGATTAAGATGCTCTCTCAAGCTCATCAGAGAAAAATTATTTGGGTGAGAAAAAACTAAGACAAGAAGGAAAATATAAGGAAACACCAAAAGGTCCGCACAGCACGCTACATTAGTAAATCTTGCATCAGACAATTTGAGAAAGCTCTGGAGAAGGGTCGCAACGTATTCAACTACAATATCATGTCTGCACAGACACTTTGTGACTTGCTTTATAAAATATATAAAAGCGGGGTTAACCCCATGAAGGACAGAGTGCCTAACACAAAGTCCCATAACATGCCTACAACCTGCTGCATACACCATGTGTGGGAATCGACCCGGGTGAGCACGGGAGTGGGTAACACCGAACACTTTGACCTGACTGCAACCTGCTTACGACATCAAATTGGAGAGTCCTCGTGAAGCACGGGAGTACAAACACCAAGGAGCCTGACGTTATTACAAGCTGCTCTTTACAGGTATGTTACATGTGCACCGTGCACTAGACAGTTAAATATAACAATATAAAAAAAGCAATACAATTTTATCAAAGGGTAAATTTTATAATTGCTCCTTTTATTAATTCAGGATCCCCTCTTGGTCATAAGCAGTTCTGCAATTTAATTGACCTCTAATAACCATGTGAGGAGGCTAATGATTGATGCAGGGCCTATGAAAACCTATATTGTCATCACCAATCATGCAATAGGTATATTTAATATGTTGGAACAATTCCAGGTACGTTTCATGTCTGTAGATGGTCTTCAAATATCTTGGAAACATTGAAATTGTCTGGTTTCAAACCTCCAAATATGTGAAGAGACCAATGCCTGTTTGGATGGCTGTTATGAATGAAGTAGGAAGCAGTAGCCGTGAGGCATGCTGCATACCGCCCGCAACATGTGAGTACATTGTGACTCAATGTTTTCCATAACCTTCTGCTCAGAAAAATACCATTGCTTGTAACCAGAAATGTCATTTGTATTTTTCCTTCAAAAAGGAAGGAAAATACATGTACCCTCATGCCCCTTCCAATGTTTGAACAAAGTGGATATTAATAAATGAGTCGGTTTGAGAGCAACAAAGTATTTGTGTCTATTAGCTTGTATCAAGAAGCCTGCTGTGACGTTAGCCTATATAGCTGAAGGTCAATTCTGCTTCATGACACAACCGTGAGTGTTAGACGATAACCATAAGACCCCTCCAACAAAGTTTGAAGAGGATGCATGCATTAATAAAAGAGTTCGAGTCCGGACAAGATTATATCTACAGGTGCCTGGTGTGACCTTGACCTATATAACTGAAGGTCATCGTTATTTCATTAGACCCCCTTAAGTGACAGAGAATAATACAACGTATGAAGACGATTGAAGCAATATTGACGAAGATAGAGTCTGCACAAGATTACGTCTACAGACGGAAGGATATTATTGCTTCATGACATACCATTTAGTGATAGACAATAACAATAGCCCCCTGTATGAAGGTGTAAGGCATCATTAAGTCTACAGGTCTATGGACACATGCCTGCTCTGATCTTGGACTACATAGCTCAAGGTCACTGTTGCTCCATGGCACATCCTTTAGTAAAAGAGAATTGCCATACAAAATTTGAAGAAGATCCATGTATTAATGAAGGAGTTACCGTCCAAACAAGATTATGTCTACAGGTGCCTGCTGTGACCTTGACCCATACAACTGAAGGTCATTGTTGCTTCATGAGAAACTCTTAAGTGACGGAGAACAACCATACAAAGCGTGAATGATATTGGAGCAGTATTGAAGGAGATAGAGTTTGGACAAGATTATGTCTACAGACAGACGGAGGGACTAGTGAAACCAGCATACCCCCTCCATTTCATTGCAGGGGTTATAATGAATCTGTTAGTACAAAAATTTGCAACGTGTAGTACAGACGCTAAAGTTTTATTGTTTAAATCATTCTTGGTAATTAATACGCAGTCAGCTGTGGGCCAATTGTAAAAGCTCTCAGATGCATAAAATGAAAATTGCTTATGATAACTGTCTTCGTATATTCTATGACCTGCATAGAATAATCAGTTTCAGTAATGCATTTAGTACCATTGGTATCGGTAGTTATGACGAAATGTCGAGGAGAGAAATGTGCAGTTTTCTGAAGAGACTTGAAATAAGTTCAATTTGATTATAAACAGTCTTGCTGGCTCATGGGTTAAATTAAGAGAGTTACATATATTCAAAAGTTGCCTTCATTCGCAGTGTATATTCTTGGTGGGTACAATTGGTGGATATGTTGCCTTAGTTATAAATTTTCTTTGCTTTACTATTATTTATACTATGGAACTTTTGTGTCCGAAATAAATATATTTTATCTTATCTTTTATCAAGCAAAAACAAACAGTTAAATATAAATATGTAAGATATGGCCTTTGTCTTAGCAGACGCCATAAGACTGAGCTAAGCATCAAATATGGTGGCCAAGATCGCAATTCATAAAAATAATGAACACTGGACGGATGCCAAGAGACTGGCATCGCATACGAGAGAGGAAGAACTGACCGAAATGTATCAGCCTTATATATATATGCAGTATTGGAATTATATAATTACGGTATAGCTTCTGCTGTGACTAGCTTTGCATTTTTATTGCCACCATTAAAATGACTCATACATCACGATTTACTATGTGTTGTGAAAGAAAATGACCGTTTTTGTCCATATTAAAAGACATAAGTCTTTTGTGGCCTACGTCATGCTGCAGAATTGAGAGGGTTTAATGAAATTCTGGTTAGATGAGTTGAACTGAAGCTGTACTTACTTCCGAAAAGACTCAGGGTAACATATTTACCTTTAGCCCTACAGCACTGCACATGATTTAAAAAGAAATACATCAAAACTTTATCATAAGATAAAGTCAATGCACATTTTTTCCTGTGCATTTAAAAGACAAGTGAGTGGCTTTTGTTGCCATAAATACAGCCTAGACCTACAGTATGAGGACTTACGTTAACTCACCAGAGGATCCAGTAATTATTTCTATTTCACAAGCGTCCAAATACGTGAATTGTGGTCGTCGAAGCAACACATATCTGCCACTTTCTATTTGTTCGCAATCAAGCAGCAATTCCTTGTGATATCCCTCATACACAAACTGTGTACAAATGCTCCAGTCTTGAAGATCATTTGGGTTTGTCGTGTTAGACGAAACATACACTTCAACGCTGCTCCCGTGTGTGTCTGTGAAACCAGGGTTTTTATTCACATTCATTAATATCATCATGTGGAAAATATTACACTGGGGTGCAAGGTTGAATATACTTGATAGTCATGTGTTGTAAGGTCATTCCTTTCTGTCTGCTAATATAATTACAACAAATTGTGCAATGTTCACTTTATATCATGTGGAGTTTTCAGTAGCACCTGGCAATTAAGCGTTTACAATTTATTCCCAGTTAGAGTGTCTGGCCTTATCTTTTGTTACTTTAGGGATAAAGTGCTTTAACGTTATCTTTCCCTAGTGGGTTAACTATAACATGTTTTCTTCTAGCCAAAACTTTAAGATGAAAAAGTGTCCCTCTATCTGTACACGCTTGATGGAATCAATAACTTAATTGGATTTCAGATGTGGTCGCCAATGGTGACGTTTAGATGATCATTAACAGCCAAAGCCTCCCTGGATTTGTTTTAACAGGTAAGCAGAATATTTCACAGTTGACAAATTAGAACCACTATATCGTTTGTAAGAGTGTAGGTTTTGAAGAGTTTAAAGGATTAACAATTAGCCATCCTTCTAAATCGCCTGAGCAGATGTGATTTATGGGCAATTCAAGTCAGCAAATGTCCCTGGTTATCTTCGGGAGTGAATATCTCAAACACAATTTTCCACAAGACTTGGACATTTGAGAACGTTTCACTCAAAACTGGATGGATAAATATTTGTGAAATTAACGGCTGTGTAAAAACAAGAGTATAACTTAGGTAGCCATTTTTTGTTTAGCCAAGTTCCAATTTCAAATAATACTCTTTGAGCTCCAAAGACAGAAGAACTTTTTAATGTTAATTGCAGATGCGTAAGAAATCAATACCATAAAAAACAAAAAACAAAACAAAACATTGGTTACCTAATTTAAGGTATTATCTTTACATGACCATTGATGTCAAGCTTTTTGTGCCGAAAGTTTTGTTGTAGGCTTGTCTTCAAGGGTCCTTCAGACTCTTTAAATAAAACACTCCTCACATTTTAAAAATTAATCTTAGAATATTTATTGTTGCACAAAAAACATCTACACATATTGGGGGGAAAAAAAGAATTAATACATCGATGGGCTAGTACACAAGAAAGGACACAGTGGCAATTTTAAACCGCTGTGTTTTCTGCACCCTAGGTTAGAGCCGTCATCTAAATCAGCTTGGCTTGTGTCAAATAAAAAGTTTGCAAGCAAAATTTGTTACTGCTGAGACACAAACTTTCAGTATATGAAACCAATAATTCCAGCAAGTAGTTCATTTACTTTTAGTTCGTTCATATACATTTCTTATAACTATTTGCTAAATTATGACTAAATCACTGATCATCAAAGGAAACTTACTTCAAATGAACAACAGATAATTTTATGAAAAGCATAAATATCTACAACTTAAAAGATCTAGTCATCACTTCAATATATGTTGTGCTCTAATTAGATACAAATGGTTCTGAAACAAAGGTAGACTTGCTCACTCAGTGTTTGGTGTCATCATATTCAATCATGATTCTTTGGATCTGACACAAAATATTATTTCAACAAGAGGACAGTGACAGTCCTGTGTTCAGCTAATATATATATATGCTCTTGCGATTTTTTTAAGATTTGCCCAAAGAACGAACAAAGAAACTCATAAAAATCTAAAAATCGATGGAGCGTGTCTATTGAACAAAGCTGCTAGAGATAAACCCAAGGTATATTACCATGAAGTCTTAAGTCAATCCGACTGACGATTTTGTCGAAGTCAAAACTGTTAATTAACATTAGAACAGCCATTGACTTACATCGTTATTAATAGAAAAGGTGCATGAACTGGTAAGTACCCTTTTAAAATTCATAAAATCAGGAATCTGCAGCATTGCCACCTAGTGATCCGTTTTGTTGGACCTTTCCACAAAGAATATATCCCACAAGTTTCAGCTTAATCTGAGTTACGGTTCTGCAGGAGAAGTAGAAAATAGAATAACAAAAAAAAAAAAAAAAAAAACAAAAAAAAAACATAAAAAATAGAACAAAAATGCACCGCCGCCTGGTGGGCAAATTCAAAATTAGGAGTCCCTAGGGGTGTTCCTGTATGACATCAAATAGTATAGAAAAACATGATCAATATTCATTAATTTTAAACCCAACAATGACAGCAAAGAGATATTAGAGCTGCCAAAGCATCAACATTCATCTTCCAATACCAATGCGGACAAACAAATTTCACTCCTGACGTGAGACAGGCAGTCACCCAAAAAAGGTAACTGCATTGGAAAAAGCAATCTGGTGAACCGTTTTCAGAGACGATTTTTAAGGTCTGCACAATAAAAAACAAAAAAATAAGCGGAACCCCCTATAAAAAAGAAAAAAGCAAAAAACAAACCAACAAAAAAAAAAAAAAAAAAAAAAAAAAAAAAAAAAAATCAATCGAGCACGATAATGTTAACAAATCTGCCTCAGACTCACCCAAGGTACATTGCCGCCAGGTTTGAAGTCAACCTGACTGACGCTTTTATTTCAGAAGTCAAAAATTGAATTAGCATTAGAATGCCCATTGACATAGATAGCAATGAACAGGAAAGGTGCATTTACCAGCAAGTTCCCAAATTGAAAATATCGTGAAAATCAGGAATCCGCAGCATTCCCACATAGTGAACAACTTTGTTTGGCCCATCCACAAAGAACATATCCAGCAAGTTTCAGGTTAATCGTTTCTGGAGACGAAGTCGAAAATAGCAATGAAACAAAAAAATCATCACCCAGTATAAGGCCAATCTAGAATATTGCTTTGGGGAAGAAGTCGAAAACGTGAATAAGCATTAGAATACACATTGACTTGCACAGTTATCAATTGGAAAGGCGCACTAACCGATAAGTACCAAAACTGAAAATAATCGTCAAATATCAGAAATCCACAGTGGTGCCCCTAGTGTTAAATCTTTGTTTGACCCTGCGTTCCTGTAGACTGATGGAAATTTGATCTAGGTCTACAGATTTCCTTTGACATATCCATCCTGCCCCCCCTCCCCCCCCCCCCCACATACTGAAGGTGTTTATATAAACTGGTCCGATTATACATGTCATATATTGATGGCACGATCATATGTAAATGGCCAAGGTAAGATTTTCATATTGACTGACTTAACGTATGCATATCTTAGATATAAAACATTACTGTCGAAGCTAATGCAGCGTAATTACTATGCTTTTGTTCAATTCACATAACTATGCAGAAATGCAGCTTACTTTTGTGACCTTGACCACCACGGAACCAGTGAACTTGAATGACGTGCGACACATTTCCTAGATCAAGTACAATCCATGGGTTGTGTTCAATTCGAGTTCGCACACATGTCTGTATAGCTCCATCCACAGTGTAAGCTGCGACTCCTGGTAGAAAAGTACTATTCAACCACACTGACACATACTTGGAAGAGCTTCCTGCTGAATGAAAAGAGTAAACATAATCAGCAAAGTCCACTACCTAGTGGAAATCCCAACACTGTTTCGTGATGCTATCACTGTTAACGTATAGCATGAATATCAAAGGTCTAAATATGCAACTGATAGGAGAATGCTTGCTGAATGACGGTATGCGTTTTCACCAAAGTTGGACATATTGACAAGGTCCTCTTTATATTCAGAAATGGGGATTAGAATAGATTATAACTGATGTGCAAGACACTTGTGTGCATCTGTTGGGCATCTTTATCACAGAGATGCACAAACAAGATCATCCAAACATTGCATTACACTAAATAACGGTACCAACATGATATATGACTAAGAACAGTGTCTACTCTATTGTGCAGTAGCCGTGTTCTCCGTCTCATAGTTGTGATAGAGATAGAGCTTTGTCATAATATTTTACATTCATATCACGCAAACTATGCAAGACTTTTTTTCTTCTGTTGCTGTCAACTCAGCTGATTGACAAGTCAGGTAAACCAAAAGGTGACAAACATGCCAGCTCTATTTTTATCATTGGCATAATTGATACATTTGAGATGATCAGGCCTATATGTTTTCCAAAGATCTAAAACCTGTAGTTAAAGGAAAATATCTTCATTACTTTGAGATAACCACCAGAATTTTGTGGGTGACTGGTTGCCTCCAGTCAGGAGTGAAATTAAAATTTTCACATTGGTGTTTGAAGATGTTGACATGTCTATAATTCTTGAATCTAGCCCTTTGCTGTATTTGACTTCTCATTGGTGGTTTGAGATTTATGTATATGGCCAATGGTTCTTCAAACCATTTGATAAATACGTTACAGGATATATTATGCCTAGGGGAAACTGGGGAGAAGTGGGACACTGCAAAGGGAGTGCATATTTTTAATTCTTACTATTCAACAGATCAACTACATGGGGTGGTAATATATCCCCCCAAAAGTTGGAACACTTTGCTTAAAGGTAAATTGTTTACACACACACACACACACACACACACACACACACACACACACACACACACACACACACACACACACACACACACACACACACACATATATATATATATATATATATATATATATATATATATATATATATACATATATATATATATATAACTGAAGAGCATTAAACAAAAAAGACGATTAGCTGGAGAAATGGGAAACCCAACAGGACAAAATGGGACAAGCGGGTGGGAGATTGGGACAACTGAATAAAGTTTTTTTTTCAAAACATCCTAAATGGGTTTACCGCATGTGTGAAAAGTCTTTATGATTTTACCAGATCAGTAAAGATTTTTATGGAACCTTTTGGCTTGCTTTCAGCAATGAAATGATCCCTGAGATAGACAAGGCACCACAACAAAGTACAGTGACTGCAATGATATTGTTCAAATCTTACCATAATTTCAGTTAAAAAAACCACTTTCACAAAGATGCCTGGTTACAGGAAACGGGAAATTACCTTCAAACGTCACTTCAATTGGCAGTTTTACATGACCTTCATAGAGAGACCACCGAAATGACACATCAGTACTTGGGAAGAACTAAGAGAGACTGTCCCACTTCTCCACATGAACTATTTTGTATAATCTGGCAGGTAACTCCCTGTCTATTCCAGTCTTCCTGACAATGTTTATGGCTGTAGTTTGTTGAGGTTGCATATTTGCCACAACCCAAATACATGCCTTCTTAATCTATTGAATGAAAAATACGATAAATTTATGTCGACCTGTATGAGATTCGAACCAACTACCTTCGGCACACTCGCCTAGCCAAATGTAAAGTCCAACACGCTGACCTCTAGGCCATCGGGACATGAATCAAGAAAGACACAAAAATATGATGAGAAGCTAAAAAATCGTTTGGGGGCAATAACATGACAAAACATGTCCTACTTATCAAGAGGCCCCAAGAGGCTTTAGTCTCCTGGCACCAGAATGAAGTCGCTGGGTCGCAACACTAGATGTAAGCAGCAATTGATTGTTGTTGTTTTTTCTTTAATTTAAGATATTGGGTGCTCAGTTGAACACTATCCCAGTTCCCCCAGGCTCCATTACGCTGTCTTCTCTCCCTTATCTCTGCTTCTGATTTAATTTTTATGTCATATCTGGGTTGAAATTTATGGACATTGGTGATGGCTTTGTGAGATAATTGCTCTTATTGTTCGGTTGAAATTAATGAATATACGTAAGTTTGTGAACTTTGAGGTTCATGGCAAATTTATGGCAACTAGCATAGGGCTGCCTCCAGCATGTCACTATGGAGCAAGCATTATCAGACACGTTTAGAAATTTTCTTCACATAGATGTCCATGTGAACAGACTTTCAACGAAAAATAGAGAGCTCACAGGTATGGCTATGATGTCTGCTTATATTTGTCTCTGTTGTTCGTGGATAGTTTTGTTATCTGTTAGTTGCCCTTGAAAACCAGCAATTATACGGATCTTACAGTATATAAATCCACATTACTTGAGCTATGAAACACAATATTTCTTTGCCTGCATCTCTGACTAATATTTAAATCAATGATACTTTATTCTGAATAAGGATGGAATCATGAACAAGGGGGTGTAATAGGTCAGATACTTATACTTCAACTAAAAACTTGAATTTTCATTCTATTGCATTTAAAGGTGCATAGTTGCAGTTTGTATTTATGTAGGGAAAGCGACATCATTAAAGATAATGCCTGTCACAAATGCAACCATGTGCTCTTGAACGCAATAGGAAAGAAGTTCAATTAAAAATTCAATTAAAAAACATTTGGAGAAAACACTAGGTACAAATTGTGAAGTATCGCTAGCTCTATTCCTATCAGAAAACAAACATTTTTGTCATCTTTATGAGCTGCAGAAGCGTTAAACGGCACGCAGCATTACAAGTCTTAGATTTTCGGTTGACCTAGATGTGCAGTCACAAGGTAGACAGGCCTGGAGCACAGACATGTGGAAAACGCAGTTGTAAAATGTACAGTTTCCAATGAATCCTGCATTGATAGATTTGCACTGCTGTACAAAGATGGAACAGGTGACCATATTTGTGAAATGAGTTATATTAGCAAGGTTACATGTAGTAGAGGATCCATCAATTGACACTGCTTGGCAAGAAGTGGTGGCTGTTGCCTGTGCTTGACCCAACTACAGGAAACCCAACATATTGCTATTTTTGGCAATTTATATTTGGGTTCCAGCTTGACTCTCCTATATCCTGGTAGTTGATCTTATCAACCGTCACTTTTCCAAAGATAATATCTGCCCACCCTTTGTTTCCTTGCAACATTAGCTGGAACGGGTGAATGTTGTCCAACGTGTGGGATCAATATATCGGCTGTAGCAAACGTAAATTAAAATTTATTGAGTAGTTGTACGCTACGATGGCCATTACAGTTATCCTCATCCCGTTCTTGCACATGCACTTCACCACAGCTGGTCGTGGGATGTGACGTCTTTTGTCAACATCATGTTACCATGTGTTCAATGAGGTGTACCACTTTGTATTAAGATCGTTTTTGCCTCGTAATACTAACACTAAATTACCATGAGTAACATTGGATATGTTTTGCAGAAAACTGCCTTACTATATGGGCCATAAAAATGACAAGATGAACACGAGGAACTATTGGAAAAAGTCACCTTGAAATTTCATCTTTTGAGATTCATGGGACAGGCAAACATACTTCTTGTTTTCATCTTGATATGAATTTTAATGGATCAGTGCACAACAAAATTATAGACATCATGAATGGATAGACCGAACCACACATGTTGGAAGTAGCATCACATGATTATTTGGTTACTCTGCAGGTTAGCAGCAATTTTTCTCATGTCATCAATTGTGATTTGCTTATGAGTTGTAGGTTTTGAGGAGCCGGATCACATGCGTTCTTTAATAAAATTCATCAAGAACTGTGTTTGCAGATTTGAAGTCCCTGTCACGGACGCTGTCACTGTCCCTGCTTATGTCACTTAGGTGCCTGTTAATGGCTGCATGGGTATTTTGCAAAGTATTTTTTATGATATTCTCCATCCTGTTTGTATGGTATTGGTATCTTGTATTCACCAGTGTTTTGGGGTTTTTATCTCACAGTAGCATCTCTCCAAATTTTCTGCCAGTTCAGATGGCGAAATTGTTGCAGTGTCGATAGGTTGGTTGTTTACGGCCCCACTGCAGCCAACGGAGAAGGAATACTAAAGATTGTCCATTATTCGTTTTATTATCATGTGTATTCATTCATTTTTCAAGAGGACAGAAAGTCATCTGTGTAGTGGTCAAGATGGCAGTTTGTTTGCAACATTAAAACTGCAAGAATCTGCCAATTTTGGATGAATGACGTTTGTGTACCTCTGCACAGATTGATGAGAACAATTAACAGCAAATTCAAATGGCTATTGAATGGCTGGATTCTCGGCGAAATATTTGTATCATCATCAAAAACAACATCAGCGGGAAACCCCCCATGACTATGGCCACTTTTCTCTCTGGATATAATATGAATACAAGTAAATGAAAAGACAAGCAATCCACCTTGCAATATGTTTAGATCTGTTTTTTGTTTTGCATATTTCGTTTGGTACGTTTCTGTTTTTGTCTGTTGTTTTGTTTTCGTTTTTTTTTTTTTTTTTTTTTCAAAGAATTCAAATAGGCCCCATGCTATGTTCGTTTGGTTTGCTTTTCAGTGGTGACTATCATGGTATAGTTTTAGTTCTGCTAAGTGACTCTTTTGACCATGTCAGAGTTAGTGGGATCAGTATCACTTGTGGCTGTATCCGCCACTTGATGCTTCTCTGGGGCTTGGAGATCTAACGCTGTTAGGGTCAGGTCTCAGTCCATTTGTTACAGTGCCATTGTGTCTGTGTATGAGGTCACTTCCATTAATTCGTTTAGATTACTTGTACTCAGCCAGTTATCATCTCACTGTCAGAGGTGATCTTATCTATCAGTGATTTTTTTTTCGGGAGGGGGGTGGTGATAAGACATTCTGTGAAGTGTATTTTCTTCTCTCTCTCACTCTCTCTCTCTCTTTCTCTCTCTCTCTCTCACACTCTCTCTTATGTAGCTCCATGGCTTAATACAAAATTGGATTTTATCATCCGTATATGCTTTTTGAAGGATTTTACTGTGTTCAAGTGGCGTGTGTACATTTACTTTAGCCACGCGGTTCACATATCCTTGATCTCATGATTATAGTTTAGATTGTGTCCTTTGGGAGGCGCTAAGGATGATAGGAATGAGAAATATTGCCAGGTCAAGAATGGGAACATATTATAATGTGGCATATTTGCTGTACATGACCTATTGCAATTTTCTCTTGTTGAACACAAATGTAGTCCTGAATGCTAATAAAATAGCAACTGTAAATACTATAATTTGCAAAAGATTTAACCCTGTGTTCCCTTGTGTTGCTTGCATCTTAGAGCTTGATTGACATCTATGTTGTAATATTCTGGTTTTATGTGTCTACTCCTGTAAAAATGACACTTTCTGTGGTGAACATGTGGATATACATTAGATAGTGTCATTACCATATCCAAACCGTAGTCCTAACGAAACAAATTCAAGTCAATTCCGACCAAAGGCAATGTTCCTTGGTATGTGTAGCATGATATACACGGATATAAAGACACACATGTGAAAAACAATTGGGTCTCCTTATCTCAATTATAGATTAAAGTGTGTACGTGTACGCAGGGAGTCATTGATGCAGCTTGAAAACATTGAAGGCTCCAGCATAAAGCAAGTCCTTGGTTTCAATCAGCAGTCACACTACACCCAACCTCTTAGTGCCCTTAATATCTCGGCAGTTGCCGAGGCTATAAAACACAGTGCAACATCCCTAAAGCACTTGTTACATTTGATAAATTTGTGGACTTTCTACTGCTTCGTGATACTTTTAAACGATCATGGGAACCAGAGCACATTTTTGACGCCATGCTAAACAGAGGTTTCTAAATGATTTCATGAACCTTTGAGGTCTAGATCTTATGGCTCATTCTACTTAGATGTACAACTTTTACCTTGATGTATAATTGATTCTTTTCCTCAAAATTGGGGGGTGGGGTGGGTGCGATGATTAGTGATAATAATAATAATAATAATAATAATAATAATAATAATAATAATAATAATAATAATGATGATGATGATGATGATGATGATGATGATGATGATGATGATGATGATGATGATGATGATGATGATGGTGATGATAATCTACAGATAAAAAAGGCATACCCTTCAGCTTAATATTGGCAGAAAGCCCAAGAGTTCCAGATTTGAAGGATGCTTGTTACCTCTTGCATTACACGGAGCGACATAGGTTTCGTTTGGTGAAAAGGTTTCAATTCCTAAAGTTAAAAAACTAATCATGGTTAAGAAAATCCAAGACCGCGGGGTCAAAATTTAACACTTAAATCTCAAGTAGAGGCTGTGCTTTAAAATGGTACAAAATTTATTTAACAATAAGGATGCAAAATGGAAACACATTTTTCAGGCTTTCATTCTATTTATTAACTTGAAAGACTTATTCCTGTCAAGGTGTCATATATTTGCAAATTGGCAGTTGCCCCTTTTTTAACAAGAACCTTTTAAATTTGCGGAACCAGTTTAAAATATATTATGAGCCCACTAATAGTAATGACGTCCGGTATGAATTTCTGTGGTTGAATGATTTTATTTTGATACAGAAAAACCTGTTTTTCTAAAACATTGGTATCAGTAAGGTATTAAGCAAATTGATCATCTTCTTGACGATGAGAGTAACTATTTGTCACAGCAAACATTACATGGTCTACAGACGAACTTCCTAGAATATTTATCCATTTGATCTGCTAAACCAGTAAAATGGAAACAATTTTTATTGATTGAACAGCATAAAATTATTTCAGGTGTGCCTGTGCTAAATATTGAAGGGAAGAAAAGAAAAACTAATTTTATCCAATGTAAAGAATATCATTGGACATTAATATATTCTAATAACTTGCAGACCCCAACAGCTTGGCAACATTGGATGGAATATTTTGATACAAATGAAGAAAAGTGGGGGGAAAATTCATATTTTACCTTTCAGATGTACTTTTGAAACAAACATACAAAGTTTTCAATTTGCCTGTTTCCATAGATTTGTAATGCATAATGCACAATTTTACAAGTATAAATTAACAGAATCGGACCAATGTATTTTTGCGAGGAAAAAGACACAATTATTCATCGATTCTGTAAGTGTGATCATGTAACAGGTTTTGGGGAACTGTTTCAACAGTGGTGGAATTAATGTAATCATCATAATGTCATAAACTTGACAGAATTTTATACAATGTTTGGATTTTTCAATGAGCTAGAAAGGTATACTATGAGCAATTGTTTACTGCAAGCAAAATACTTCATTCACTGTGGCGTTTGCAAAAAAGAAAGAGTCTCATTCCCTGCCTTTCTTCGGTATTTAAGAAATAAGCTCAACGCTGAACAACATATTATGTATAACAGGAATTAGCAAGAAGTCTTTGCATATCGATAAACTTTGGTAGCTCAGACTTTATCTACTGTATATTGAAAGGCCATTAAAATATTATTTAAAAAAAGTTTGAAGTGATGACCATGAGACTAGGCTGACTTACAAGTTAGATGGCTGAATAATTTGCCCTGAAATGATGATAATATACAGGAATAAAATGCGGTATTTCTAAAATATATGTTAAGTACATGTAAATTTGAAATATGCGTACTTCTGTGGGTTGTATTCTCTAACTCATAGTTATAATTGGGGGAGAGTGTTTTCAGAATGTTTCATATTAAACATAAGTACA